>VDFB02358134.1:224544801-224942713 GCA_007258455.2 Sequoia sempervirens | reverse complement strand
TGCATGGTAAACATTAACCTAAGGTAAGACATATGAACACGTGCAACATTTTTGTGCTCAAAGTTTGTACAATATATATTTAATGTTTATAATGTAATGTGCACATGTGAATACAATGTATATAAAATTTTAAATTCAAACTCACCTGTGGGAAATGACATTCCATCACTTGTTTTAGGTTGTGTTAGCTTATTCCTCTCTTTTGTGCAACACAATAAATAATAGCTAACACCTTCAGTGTTTCCAAGCTCTGCTATGAATGCAAAAACATCTCCTGTACACCAAATTTACACAAAATCTTAAAAAAATAGAAATGTCTCTAAAGATCATTAACTAGATATATATAATATTTTAATTATTGAAAACTTACACATGTACCTTTTCTAACCAATCCTAAAATATGGTCATAATCAATTGAAATCAAAGGAATGTCTTCAAATCTTTCTTCCTCTTTTTCATCATATGTTTTTGAAATAACTAGTGGCACCGTATCCCATTTACCAACATATCCAAATTCTTGATTGTTGCATGCATAATTAGAGTTTCCCTCAATGCACTTAGTGCAAAAACAAGAGTAATCCCTTGTGTCTAATGCCCATCCATGGCGACTATTTGAACTCCTAACACAATGCAAAGATATTGTTTTTTCAACCCTCTTGCATCCATGCATCAATCTTCTATCCACACCTAGATACATGTACAACAAAAAAATTATGTGAACAAATATGTATATATATATATATATATATTTTTAAATTTAAATAAATTCAAATTTTTGATTTAATGTAATTTATACATACCCGATATCTCCCAAAACACTCTATGTGGAATGTGTCGGTTCTTGAAGATGTACTGGCCACATTTGATGCAAAGTGTTTCTTGCACCATTCAACAATATCATGTGCATTATCTAGATGATCTTCTGGATAACTCATTTGATGCTTTCTTAAAGCTCGTTTGATGCAAGCTCTTGCTCCATCATGCTCACCCTTTCCATGCCCACTCTAAAAAAAACTCCAAACATGTGGTATTTTGTAGATTTTATGATATCTACAAAGTGCATAGAATGGCTGTGAAGATTTGAATTGTGTCGCACATCCATCTGACCATACAAAATGATTTTCAAATTTTACACCCCTGCTTCTCAAATTCTCAAAAAATATTGTAAAGCAATGTTGGACAAAAATGTGTCATACTCTTTATTATCACTAATATAAAAGTGATATTCTTTCTTAATGGATCATTTTTCATCTGTACTCTCAACACCATCTAATTCTGATTGTGCATGTCGATAACACACATGAACCATAATAGTGATCTGCTTTGAAAAGTAATACTCTAATTGAATCTCCTTTTGATGTACAAAGGAGTAATTTTTGCAAAGTCAACTACTAATAGAACTATTCCACGCGGGAAAGTATCTCTCAATGTTTGGAATTGTTGTGCTTGCCACTTAGAAAAAAAGGAATGTTGTATGTATGGTCGTATCAATTTTTGAAAATCTTCCATAAATTTTCCAATGGGAATCTCCTCTTCTACATAGTTGAACCTTGTGGATTCTTTCCCAAAATTTGTTTTCAACTTTATATACTTGTACCTGTGTGAGTAAAATATGTGAATAAGTAATAAACCACACAATCAATGAAACATTACATTAAAGAGAATCCAAATAACAATCTAATCAAATTGAAACAAATAAACTCTCTAAAAACAATACTTACCTCTTGCAATTTACTATCTTTGTTAGGTCAGTATCCTCAATTCTTGAAGGAAATTTATCCAAATTTCCACATGTCTCACAAATTCCTTTTATGCAATTTATTTGAGGTCCATTTTCATGATCGCATAGTATAGACTTTATGAACAAACTTGCTTGTTTAGGAGGTTCATTTTGAAACCCACATCTTTCTTCTCTCATCTTTCGAAACACTTGATAGTAGAGATCAAATTCAATATGATAACAACAACAACAAGTATAAAAAAACTTGTTTATCTTCAGATAATATGGCTTTAACCTTTGAAACATTGTTTGCCCAATCTTTATATGAGGATATGCATTACAAAAGTTCATATACATCTCAAATTGTGTTATGTATAGCCAATGTTTGATATAATTTTTCATAAATACCAGGTCCAATCTTGTGTCTCATAACATCTCTAGTATTTGATGATGGACGAGTCTGATCATGCCAAAAGCCTAAGACCAAGTTCCTAACAACATCTTCAATCCTATCAAAATGGGGAGCTCTACACATAATTTCCCAATTTCCTTCTAAACTCTCATCTAAAAACTTTCTCTTTTTCTCATATTTTATTAATGTGGTTCTACTATAACCAATTTCAGTTGAAAGTGTAGAAATTTTTTTCTTTTTCTTGCTATATCTTGATGTACAATAGATGTCAACATCACCCTTCTTGTAGTGGCCTTATCCACTGATCGAGATCCTTTCCCAATGGAATCTAAACCCTTTTTAACATTTTGAACAATATCCTTTTGCAATCCCATGTGTTTCCTCTTATTTGATGTTGAATTTACACCCAACAATTGTAATAACTCTTTGAGCTCATCATGAAGAAGTAAACGTGATAACAATTGGGTTTTCTCAAGTGTTTCAAGATTATTGAAATGATGATTGATTATTCCATTTACAGATTTAGTCATTGACCTCTTTCTCTTATTATAAGGCTTGTTGGCATAGCATTTCAGTTTCTCCATATCCATTTCAAGTAAATGATCTAAATTTCTATGAGAAATTTGTTTCCTCACCTTTTCAGCTAGTTTTATATGCTCATCCATACCAGTAGGAGGAAGTGATCCTGACCCCTCTCCAACATGCATTGTTTGAACTTGTGCCTCCTCCCTATCTTCAAGGACCATGTGTTCTTGAGCGAATTCATTTGATCCAATTTCTAGATTTGCCTCGACTTGAGCATGAGAACTTCCTGCTTGTTGAGCCCTTCTACATGTCACAAAATATTTTTCAAAAAAAGTTGAGAGATGATGTTATATAAGTGAAGTTTATGTATGCAAGCAAACAAAGTGATAAGACATGATGCTATAAGTGAGAGACGTTTCTACTAGTTTTATATGCTCATCCATACCAGTAGAAGGAAGTGATCTTGACCCCTCTCCAACAAGCATTGTTTGAACTTGGGTCTCCTCCCTAACTTCAAGGCCCATGTGTTCTTCAACGGATTCGTTTGATCCAATATCTAGGTTTGGCTCAACTCCAGCTTGAGAAATTTCTGCTTGTTGTTTGAATTTACATGCAAGCAAAGAAAGTGAGAGACTGAGTTATCTAAGTGGAGTTGAAACAAATAAAATCAAAGATTCTTGAACTTAAGAATTCTATGGAACAAAAGCAATTGGAAATAGATGATAAAGAATTTAGGGAATGTCTATGCAAGATGACTATTGGAAATATATTTATAAGCAAAAAAAAAAGAGGTTTAATAAAAGTCCTAAACACACAATTGAGAGAGAGAGAGAGAGAAGAAACAAGCATGTACCTTGTTTCTTTCTATGATAATTTTCCAAGTTTTGTTCATGCCTCTTTTGTTCTTCTTTTGACAATTTTCGTTGAGAAGCATTTTTTATTTTTCTTTGTTGTCCCATTTTCTTCTTCAACTTAAGGATGACTCAAAACATGTCCTCTACCAACTTAGTTAAATTCTCCTCCAAATTTTGCCTTGATTGATAAAAATGAAAAGTTGTCTCTCCAATATTTGCCTCCTTGATAAATGTGCAAAAACCTCTTCTCCAAAATCTGCACTCCAAGTGATTTAAATAAGAAATAATCTTGCAATTTGATATCCAAAATAATGAAAAATAAGCTTCCATTTATATGCATATGGGATGGGAAAAAATTTATTCTAGTGTACATGGAATAACAAGATCCTAGTTTAAATGAATCAAGTAGTAAACAAACAAGTTATTTCATTATGAAGTTTGTTGTTATTTAATGCATAGGTATGCACAACATATCTAGTAATTTTAGAATTTTGTTAAAGTGTCAAAAATGTATAATAGAGGTATAATTTGAATTGAATTTTCTTAATTATATTTGAATTGAATTTCAAGTTACTTGTCAAAAAGATTATATTTTGTTCTCAACTCAATGGTTCATGTTGCTTAAGTCGTTTAAAAAAATATATTTATTGTGATCAACATGAATGAATTTAATTATAAAGTGGCATTAATTTCCTAAAATTCTACTAGAGATCAAATGTATATTGAATATAAGGAAATGTAAGTTGTAAGAGATCATCAAATAAACAAACATGTATGTATATTGAATGTTTAAAGCAAATGCATACATATATAATGTGTAAACATGTAACCATAAGCAAACACATGTACATACATGTAAAGAGATTCAATGTATAAACATAACACATGTTATAAGCAAAGAGGCAAATGTATGTATATATCATATAAGAAAATGTATGTACATATCATATAAGCAAATTAATGTAAATTAGAGATCATCAAATGTTGAATACTAAAGATCAACAAATAAGCAAATGTATGTATATCATATAAGCAAATGTAAGTTAGAGATCATCAAATCTCAAATACTAAAGATCATCATATAAGCAAATACATGTAGTAAAGATCATAAATCTAGTGTGTAGGGCCTAATATGAATGTCGACTCCTAGTTGAACAACTATCTAAATGAGAATGGTCCTGCTCTGATAGATGTGTTGAGCCCTACAAATAAAATTGTGTACTTAATGTGTTAAATACATATAATTTATATTAATTAAATTTTATGAAAGTTATTTTTAAATGAACTTGTATTTTTAAATATCTATCTAGATCTATGCATACATAAATATTGCATGTAGATATACACATGTATATATAAAAATTTAAAACTCACATGTCCACTGGCAACAGATTCATCCACAGAGTCACGTCGATCATGTACATGATCTGGACCAAGGCTAGGAGTGACATGAGGTATGTCCACCTATAACAATATATATACATATATATCAACTTACATGAATATCTAGTTAAAACAAAAATTTAAAAATAATTAAAAAAAATTGAAACATGCACATGCACATCTACATGCACATCATCTGATATCAGATGACCTAAGTCCTCTGAAACGGTCACCTCCACCATATCCACCAAAAAATCAAGCAATGAATCAACATCTGTATCCATTTGATCTATCCCATGTCATGCTAGAAATGATGAATGTAGAGGACTATGAAGGTGAGATGGTATTGGCAATGATGAACCAGAACCAATCAACATATCAGTAAAACCCATAGTCTATGCAATTGCCGAATGAACTATATGTGGATCCTAATGCGCACTAGTGCTCAACTGAGAGTGATGGGATCCTAGAGCTGAACAAAATATGTGTGCCAAACAATCTTTGACATGGTCTATATCGATCCCATAGTCTGATGCAATGTGGGCATATGCCTCCAACAGGTCCTTGACCAAACAATGCAGAGTCATGCATGCCATATCTCCTGTAAGTGCATCAAGTTGTGTAGGAGTAGGGATGTTGGCTGTTGTAAAAGGATCCATGGTGCTCCACTGTGTTGAAAATGGCGTGGATTGGGAATGTCTGGACATCAAATACTGACCTACACGATCATTAGATATCCTAGTGGTGGCAGTCGTAATGTCACCTACAATTTTAATTGCTTCCTTTTTGGGAAGCAACAACAACCTCATTTGCTATGGGGGCTAGAGCTGGGGTGAGAGCAAGAGACCTCTCGCCAACCAATGTCCCAAACATTGGGGTTGGTCTATCTGCTCGACGATAGGTGGGCCTATCGGCAATCCTGCCACACCCCTGACCAACATATGGTGGAATGTTCAGGTAGTTAAATTTAAGGCCCAAATGGACCTCAGCATACAACTGCTGAACAAAATTTAATGGAATCTAGTCATTGTTTGGGTATTGACCATGTGTTGCGAGAAATCATGGGTAGATCAATTTAGCCATAACACGATCAACACATCTAGTGACCTGGTATCCCCTAACCTTACGTACATTTTGATAAAAAGGAAAAGAAGTGTTTTTTATCATTTCTTTGGTCACACTATCCTATATTTGTTTAAGGGGAACATCACCATGTACTTCTTCCCGCATGCGGGAAAGAATAGCAGCTACTCTATCCGGGGAAAATGCACTAGTCCTCTCAAGTTCATCTCTTAGTTTTTCTAAACTATGTAATATTGACATGCATGGTTCAGAATATATCCCTGGGTTTGCACCCTGTGCTAATGAGTCTCTCAATTTTTTAATCTCATTAGTGGTATTTGCAAACAAAGAATCTGGAGGTGGAACATGATCTGCATTTTCCATTTTATATATATGTATGTACACCTAAAAGAGCAATGATACCTTGGTAAATAATATATCTAGATAAAGGGAATACAAATCTAAAACAGATGTAATAATTCATCTACTCATCAATAATATTTTCATACCATTAACAAAAAAACATTCAACATCTATCATAGTTTTTAATAATTTCAAAACATTCAAATTACTAGATTGCACACAAAACACAATCTAAAACAATTCTAAAATTTAAATTTAAAACATAATCTAAAATAGTTCTAAAATTTAAATTACTAGATTGCACACAAAGCATCATCACTTAACATTGGTGGTCATGTAAAATCAATCCAGTCATTATTGAAGGCACAAATAAGAGAAGAAAATGAGACAGATGAAGATGTCCCTTATAAGGTTCAATGTAATGATGGAAAATAAAGATGAAAAGTATTGAGGACCTATATTTTATTTTAATGGCATAATAAGATAGTTCCCTCTACTAGCAAATGAAAAATCGTATGTGCTTTGAATTATGTAATTATTGAAATTGACACCCTATGATTTGATAGAAATTAGGATATATCGATTGATCTAAATGGAGCTATATCAACTAATTGTAAATCTATTATAAGTGACATAAAGCCTCAATGTCTCATTTGTATTAAAATATGGGGATGATGTGGCTATTTTAAGGCCCAAAATTTCATGTGTTAATAGCATAAACATATAACATTAATTTTTTTGGGAGTTTGTACCAAATACCTTTTTCCAAACACAACTTTTGTTTAAAATACCTCAAGACCTATGAATGAAATTAAAAATTTCCTAACTTAAAGACCATCAAGGAAGGTCTTAATGCCATATGTGGCTTCCTTTTCCTATTATATAAAATTCAACTAAAATAGCTTTTAAGAAATAGTTCCACAAAATTAGAGGGGTCCAACCATGTTTTCAATTAATTTAAAACTATTGTTTTAAGATTTTTTAATTTTTAAATAAATATATAAATTTCTTACATTATTTTGAATTAAAATGATAATAGTGGACATAAATTACACAAAATTGAATGTTATTAAGATTTTGGTTAAAAAGTAAGAAGGCTAACCTTTAAAGCCATTGAGGAAGGTATTGAGCTACTACAAGTGGTTTATCCATGAAGGGCTTGAAGTCTCATAAAGAAAGTAAATACAAGAGGAAGGAAAATATAGATGATTTTCTCACAATTATATAAATGTTTCTACTTGATTATTTATTTCATCTTAGAAATAAACTATAAATGTTGTTTATCCTATAACTTTTATTGTATCAATAATCTTAGATGCATGTGACTTGTTAGCTTCCCTTTCATTTACTTATGTAATTTAAGAAATCTATTATTAGAGTTGCACATGAGAAAAAAATGAGCTCCCCTCCACTAAGGGCTTATTTTTTTCTTTTACCAATTTGAGAATTTTATTATTTCAATTCTTAATCCTAATCAAAATGTGGTGAAGGGGAAATAATACCCATCCAATAAGTGTTCCCCAATCCCTTGAAAAGGAAAACTTTTGTATTATCCAACTTGGCTATCATTGTTAGGATTCTAGCTTCTAGTTCTACTATTTTTAGAATACTACTAGAGCCTAGATTGATGGCAACCTTCTCTCTCCTATGGATGAGGATCCCTCTAAGATTGGTTGTTCCACCTCTTTGAATGAGATTAGTAACAAGGTTTGTGAGTGTGTTAAATACAGGAAGAGGTTGGGTATATAATGTACTTTAGACATGGTTGTTGAATGTAAAATTATTTAGACCATGAGAGGGTTGAACAATTTAAAAAGAATTGGAAGACAACTATAATCTATAACATAGCATCCTTAAATGGTTCAATTTTTAAATGAAACAATGAAAGAAAGAATAAGAAAACAAAGATTAGTGTAAATTTTTTTGAAAATAATTGGGGATAAAAATATCTAATTTAATAGTTGTTAACATAAATGAACTTCAAACTAGGATTATGTAAGTGAAAAAAAAGTTCTATTGTCTTCATTGAACCTAAATTTATCTAGTTAAGATATGTCTAAAATTAAGAATTCACACTAGAATATCAATATTCCATAAGAATCTCGTAAAGAGGATGAATTTAATGGAAGATAATATAAAATCCTCCATATGAGGATGAATTTTATCATTACATTATGAGTGAATCATCTCAATTATATAGCCAAGAACATAAAAAAATTATAGATTGGAAAGAAAAATAATCACACATTTATCATATTTTTATATGTATAAAGTTTAGACACCATCAAACAATTTAAACTTATAGATTGCATAAAGCTATAAATTGAATTGTTAAAACTAATTTATTAAAAATCAAATATAATAAATTTTGACTTCATATTGCATACTCGTTATAAATTTCTCACTAATCCAACCATACATTTTATATATTTTAAAAAATTTATAATTTAAAAATTTATACAACTTCTAATTATGATAATAAATCTAGAATCAAACATGACCCCAATATAGGATAAAGACAAGAATCTTAATCTATACCATTATTTTGAGTTTGGTTTAATAGAAATTGAAAAAAATTATAATCATGAAAAAAACAATAAATAAACTAAGGATCATTTTAACAACGGTGAATTAGTGCCTAAAGATTGGCCTAAAAATTATAATATTCAACATTCTCATCACAAATGATATATGAAAACTAAGGATCATTTGGTTATATATTTTCATAGATTTAAAATTTGAATATTTATTACTAAAACATGTTCATTACAATTAGATTTTTAAATAATATTGTAATAATTTATTATGTCTTTGAAATTTGTTTTGTAGATTTTAATGTTGTTTTTTAAATTTAAGTTAGAGTAAGTAGAATCTAATGAGAGACCTTAAAAAGATTCAAGTAATTTATGTTTTCCTTAAAATTACGATTATTGTTCGATTAAATAGATTATTGATTGTATTTAGATTTCAAAATTGGAAATACTTTAAAATTATAGAACCATATTATCCTTTGATACAAAAAGCTATGTCAAGGATTATTTGTATCTTCCTCATAATTATGTTTCACATATTGAATATTTCAAGGAGGATTGTGTGGATGATTTGAAAGTTGAAGCAAAGATTGGTTGAGATCGACAAAGGATATTTTGATAAAATCCAAAATCCTAAGAATAGAGAAGATGGTGAGTCATATTTTAATAGACCTTATCTTCACTCCTATTCAAATGCAACCTCTCCAACCAATATATTGGGTTGCAAAATAAGTAATAGATATATATGAGCTTACTCCTAATACCCCTCCATTTACCCCACCATTAGCTATTCATATTGGTATTCACCTACTCAAGTTTTATGAGACCCTAGGTGGCTTTGTGAATACATCAAAAATATTATGCATGATGTCTAAGAATTTAATTGTGATGGATTGATATATTCCAAGAATTTATAAATGAAGTATATATTCATATATATGTATTTGTTTGAGTGTTTAAATTTAGTTAAAAATTTCTTTGAGGGATTTATGCAAATATGACATCTTAGAAAGATAATTTCATGTCATTTTGGTGAAGTCATGACTTAACTTTTAATTTATCATTTATGGGAATGACATCTTCGAGAAGTTTATAGAAGGCCATAGATGGCAGGCCACTTTTTGAACTAAATTTAGTTATTGAATTTGTATTTTTTGGATGCACATTTAGATTTAAATTTACATGCCAAAGTCACAATGTCCTACTCTTGATTAAATTCCTACAAGAAATTAAGGAACTTGGGATACCCACCTCCCAATGGTCTTGGAATGGATGCATTTAGATGGAGAAGGATTTCAAAAGGCTCATGGTACTTGTGGACCCCTCAAAGGCATGATATATAACACATGAACTTTATTTATGAAATTTGGTCTTTAGTTGTTGGCTTCTAGTATGAATGTTATCTATAAGGTGGAATTCTTAGTTGAGACTCTCAATCTTCCATTGTCGGTTTCTAGTGTGATTATACAATATGAGTCAACTATTAATTTCTAATGTTAATTATTGAAAGAAGGTAAATTATTCGAGCATCTTAATTCTCATATAGAGTTGTCTTGGTCAATTTCTCAATGTATGAGTTCCATATATTTGTAAATTTTTCTTAATATAAAAACATATTTTATTCCATTAATTAACCTATCTATTCCATGTTACAAAGGATGATCTTATTTTAAATTATAAGTATATAATTCAAAATTAATTAGTAATTTTCAAGATAGAGTACACACAATTTCTTTAGTTAAAATAAAAAAAATATTCTTATTTCCATGAGAGTTATGTAAAATGGTAGCTTGATGTCTCGAAAATATTTCTTTCATACGTACTAAATTTTTATCTTTACATTATGAGTGAATCATCTCAATTATATAACCAAGCACATCAAAAATTTATAGATTGGAAAGAAAAATAATCAAACATTTATAATATTTTTATATGTATAAAGTTTCTACCATCAAACTATTTATACTTATAGATTAAACTATTTTTGAATTTGGTTATTTGGGTTCAACATGTCATGCTATAGGATTTTCTTGTGTTTTCACCATGTTGTCATGTGTAGATAGCTATGTATTTTATAGGTGTAGGAATTTTAGAGGAAGGCAAGGTTGAACAAAATGCATAAGGATGAGATGGAGCCTTGTTTACCTTAGGATTTGGTTGAGGCTCCCTTTGAGCATAATCAAGGGGTGGTTGGTCCTCTTGTAGACATGACTAATTTAGAAGGTCTTGTCAAGAGAAATTTAGAGGAGATTGGTAGAGAGAAGAATCATGTTACGGATGGATTAGTTGGAGTTCATTGCCTCTACCATTCTCTTGAATTGCAACATTCACCTCTTGGTATTCCTTCTAATAATTTAAAAATATGAAGAAGGTTCAAGTTTAGAAGATTATAAGAACCCTTTATTCCCTTTGGTCTCAAGTTTGGAAACTAAAGATGGAAACTCCATTACAAAGGAACTAGGTTCATTCATGGAAAAGGATAATGTTGACAATAAGATATAGTTCCTTGAAGAATTTTGGATTCAAGTTGTGAAATGATAGATCTACTAATGTTTTTGGGAAAACGACCCTCTTTATTAGATACATTGTCACTATTGGTGGAGTATTTCTAATTGGATGTTATTTTTCTAACCTACAACTATATTTTTCTTGTTGTTGTTCCATGCCAATATGATTGATCATTTTTTTTCTCTTTATTGGTCTTTGTAAAAGGGTGGGGCCCTTTCAAAATTTCTATTTCTAATTCATAAATTCAACCAAAAGTATTTACCCTAAAATTAAAATATAAATTTAAACTTTAAAATAGTCTTTTTGATATTATATAATAGCCTCATGTATTTAATTTATAAATCCTATTATTATTTATGTTTAATTTCAAAATTTTAATGCTCAAGCAAGTATAGGTTACAAGTTCATTCTTTAAATTTTTTCTCTTTCTTTTGTACTATTTTGTATATGGGTGTCTTATATGCATTGCCTCAAACATATAATTTTGATATCCTATACCTAGTTCTAAATGTAGTTTTATGAATGTATTCCTCCTTTATTCTTTGCTAATTATAATTGAATATTAGACCCGTTTTTTAAAATATGGCCACCCCTCTCAATCAGTAAAATAAGTCATCTATTTTAGGTGGTGGATATTAATGTTAATTGTTTATTTATTGAACATGTACATAATCAAGACAGCTTGGAAAAGTGTCTTATCTTTCTTTTTCATAAAAATAGTTGGAGCATCCCATGACAAGACACTAGAACATATAAATCCTTTCTTTAAAATTTCATTTAGGAAATCCTTTAATTCATGCAAATATGAATAATTTGTTCGATAGGGATCTCTAGATATAGGGGCTAATTCATGCATGAACTCTATTAAAAAATAAAACACCCATTTAGGAGGAAACATGAGGAGTTCTTTCTAGGAAAGACATCATAAGACTTTTGTAATGGAGGTTTATTTTCATTTGAATGGTTCTCATTCACTTTTACTAAATAAAAATTAACAACAAACAAGGCACATCCTTTTCTTTATTCTCTTTTGAGTTGTAAAATAGAAAATTTAATAATACCTTCATTCCTTTTAGTCCTAATAGAACTATTTTATTATACATTTCATTCAAACAATCTAGTTTCTTTCCTCTAAATTTAGTCTTCGATTCATACATTTAGAACCAACCATTTTTGTAGTAATGTCATAAGACTCAAAGGCAAAATATGAAGAATTTTATCCAAGTTTCCATTGTATGCACCCTAAGTTATAATTTTAGAATGGTATCATTTATAAACTATCTTTGGGACATGTACACAACTAAACACTACCTCTTTTAACAAGGATTTAGATTTTAAGTTGAATTTCTAAACTATCTAAGGTGATACAAAATAATAAGAAGCACCTAATTATATTAAGATTTTAAGATATAAAATATATTAATTGTACTTCATCGCTCTAGGTATGAAATTTTCACATCATTATCACCATGCTTCCTAGCTTTCTTTGATGGTGTCATATCCACCATGAATGAGGCCCATTTTTCTAAAGGTCCTATATATAAAAAATAATTAGATAAACCTTCACCAATGTTTGCATTTTAATTATAATTGATTACCATTTTCTACCTTTTACCAATTTATAATTTCATATTGATAACTATAACCCTCATTGCAAGGATTTACCAATATAAAAACTTGTAGGGGAATAACTATAATTCCCCATTTTTATAAATAGTCTAGATTGCCTAAGTTCCAATTGAAGTTTTGTTAGAGTGTAATATAATATGTTTAGCTCTAATCAATGGTTCTAGATTAATTGTTTCAAATCCCTCAAAAAATTATACTCATTAGAGAGGTTGTGCATTAATAAATCTTACCAATTAGGGATCATATTCTTATTTATACTTTCATACCACAATCATTAGCACAACTTATCAACCTCAATGAGGGAAATAGTCACTATTATGGTTCAAATTTTTATTTACCAACAATTCATTATTGTGGGTTGAACAAAATAATCCATCATATACAAAATTATAAAGATATATGGTTATCAACAATAATTTTAGTAACAAATATAACCAAAAAAAATTACCATGAACTGTTTGATATAATGCCTCAAATAAATCTGTTAATGTTCAGGTAAGGCTTTAGAAACATTAAATAAAATGCAATTGGAGGTGCCCTGGTAGAAATGTATGCAAAACGTGGAAGCAAAGAAAGGCACATTAATTTTTTGACAAAGTTTAGAAATGGGTTTGTAAAATATTTCAAGCAACTGCAATGTTATTTATTCAACACTCCCTACCTATGCCAAAATTGGAGCTTTGGAATAGGGTATGAACATTCATCAAAGCGTGATAGAAATAGTGTTTGTTGAAAAGGCTTTAGAAACTTTCAAGCAAATGCAATTTGAAATATACAAATTTGAAACACTTCACATTTCGCATAATTTAGGGTTTAAAAATTTCTCAAACAAATGCATTTTGAAATCTACGAAATTCAAAGTTAACCAACCTATGAGCTATGGAGGTCGGGTTGATGAACTGTAGCTATGGAGGTTGGGTTGATGCATGTTTTTCCCATTCGGTTCGTTGTTCACATTCGGGTTCGTCGTTTGCTACATACACAGTTTGAACACAGAGAAAACGTATAATGTGACAGCGACAATTTCTTTTTATTTTTTATGCCTTGTTTCAAGGGGTTCGTTCGAACACCCATTCGAGCGAACCCCATAAAATATTAATTTTTTATTCATATGGTTGGAGGTTCAGTCAAACAAGTGGTTCAACTAAACCCATGTGTTCAATCGAACACCAAATACCGTCTGGGCAAACCAGAGAGTTTGACTGAACCCCTTGACATTGTGGAAACACAAAAAAATCAAATTTTCTTCCTCAAAAAAATTGTAAATTACTATTGTGGCTTAACCCTATTTCATCTGCATACAAATCTATCACTAATACATGTTTTTGTGATGAGATCGACCTCCTAAGTGGCTGAATCACTCAAATGACTTTTATCTCTATTCTGCCCAATCAATTTGACTTGCAACTTTGTCTCAAATGTTTTTCTTACATAAGTATGCCTTAAGAATGGCTTCAATATGAGAGTCTTCATGAGAATCATTTCATTATTGAATTAGTCAATTTTAGTAACTTAACCAATCCATAATTTCTCATCTTCTAGATTCAAGAACAAAAAAGTAAATTGTGGAATCGGGGTGTTTAGGTATTTGCATCCTAAACTAAGATCAAAGCATTGAAAGTTGCAACTACAGCTCTCATTAGGATTTTCTCTTAGACAAATATAAGTCAATGGGAGGAGGTATGTCATGTCTCTGAAATAGAACATACAAATAACCAAATATTGAAATATATATATATATATATATAAAATTTAGTAGCAAATTTATTATAATATTATGATTATAAATATAATCACCATTTAAGAATTATTTTCATAATCATGATTATCATAGATAAATATTAAAACTGTGATATAAATATTATAGAATAGCATATAATGGTAACACATATCATAACTATGATATAATACCATAATAAGATATGATATAAATATCATAAATATAATAATCTATATTCTATACTAAATAAACAAATAAATTATTATAAATATAAACTTTGAATTATACTGATAAGATCATCAGTAATAATATTAATATTATAAATATAGACATTATGGTTATGAGCATATTCTTAAATAATAAACATTATAATGATCATGTTGATTATGAAACATTGAAGTTTGTGAAACTATTGTTATCAAATATATAACCACAAACTTTAGACAACGATGTCTCCAACATTAGAGCAGCGCTTGGAAAGGGTGCAATTCCTCAAGGAGTATCACTTAATCTAAAAGCTACGTCTCATGATGGAATACTAGGGGGCTATTTAAAAGAAAAACTTTTGCAGGATAGAAGGAAGAAGCAATAAAACTGAGTTTGTAATAATTATTTGAGATCAACAATTGAATGGGGAAGGGAATGAATAAGGGAGGATAAAATAAATAAGAAAGTTTGTAGTATATTTCTAAGTACAGAAATAAAGACATTGGAAAGTAGGGAAAATAACAAAAAGATCATCGAATGGGAAATAGGAAGGAGAGAAAGGGGAGTCAAATAAGACAAAATTGTCGAAATAAGGGAATAAAGTATATATCTACTGTAAGTAAATATTGTTGCTACAGAACATTATGAAAGGTAAGATAAAATACATTATGTTTGAACAGTAAATTATATATATATATATATATATATATATATATATATATATATATATATATATATATATATTTCCATTCAAAGGTAATTATTGTAAATTGAAATTGAATAGAAATAATGATAATATATATAATTTACAATGGTGCAATAATGATGCTTGCAGCAATTATTTATTGAGCCTTATAAGTAATAATTACTTCAATATAAACATGAATACATTGTATCTATATATTTATGTATGTCCTTATCCTATGATCAATCAAATGTAAGATTGAAGGAAGGCGATTAAGGAATAAAGACTCATGGGAAGACATAGCAATTCAGGTGATGCACTCACTTAGCAATAATAATTAGCATATTTTGAATATAAGAAATTGATATTGCTAATCTGATTATTGATGTTGCTAGACTCATTAATTGTATTGTAATTGGCCTCATTTCATAAACTATTGTGGGACTACACATATGATAATAATTTAAGGAATTCACTCATATAACTACATTTAGATTTGTTTGGTGTTGAATCTTATATTTAAACTGCATTATCACGGTTAGAAAATAAGATCATAAGAATGAACATATACTAAATGGATACATCTACTTGTGCATCATTGATACATTTCCTTAAATACATCTCATTTGGTTATATGCTCATGCTCATACTCATAAAGCATAATGAATATAGATGAATCAATAATAAATGCATAAGTGATTGTCCAAAGATTGTCTTCTTCATGCTTGCACTCTATTAGGGAGGGTGAACCATGGGTGAGTGGTGCCTAAAAACCCCACTTATGATTCTGCTACGGACATGGAGGGGTGGTAGGCCTGAGGCCACTTTGGACTTTATGGTTCCTTTCTCCTAATAAGGCGAGTGTCTTCCGAGGTGTTGCCATGAGTGGAGAATGCATGTACTAAGTCGTTGGGAAAGGAGGATTGTGGTGAACAACCTCCCATGCCTAACATGAAGGCTTTAGGGCGGATCCACCCATGACACTCCTCATATGTCTTCATGATTACTTTTATGATTATGTATATATTTTGGATATCTAGATATTATTGCTAATAGTTATATGTGTATGTGGAAACATTATTGATTTGGTGAATGCAGATTTCAATCCAGGATTATTTCATTAGAGAAACACATTCCTTTGAAAAGAAGAACCCCTAAACCTAATCTACAAGTGAATTCTAGGGAAAACCAGGTAAGGGACATTACAGTGGTATCAGAGCATCTTTCCTGCCATCCTGTGTGTGCTTGAGTTGGTTGCTTGTGTGCTTGAGCTACTTGCTTGCCTACTTGAGCGAGTTGCCTACTTGCTCGAGCTACTTGCTTGCATGCTTGAGCTACTTGCTTGTCTACTTGAGCTAGTTGCCTACTTTTTCGAGCTACTTACATGTGTGCTTGAGCTATTTGATTGTGTTTGAGTTGCTTGTTTTCCTATTTGAGCCACCTGCTTGTGTGCTTGAGCTACTTGTTTGCTTGGTTAAGCTACCTGCCTGCTTGGTTGAGCTACTTGGTTGTCTGCTTTAATTTTTGATTCATGTGGAGCCCATCATTGTGTTTACTTTATGCTTAAAAACTACAAAAAATGTCAATGTTGTCTTTCAAAATGTTTATGGAGTTCAGAGGAACTAACAAATTAACTTATCTAAAACTAAACTATTATTAGTATCCAAATACAACAATATATGGGAAAAGATGTTTTGAGTTGTGATTGCTTGAGGACAAGCAATCTTGGGCGGGGTGGACTGTCATGTCCCCGAAATAGAACATAGAAATAACCAAATATTGAAATACAAATAAATAAATAAATATTGTTTAGTAGCATATTTATTATAATATTATGATTATAAATATAATCACCATTTAACCATTATTCTCATAATCATGATTAATAGATGAGTATTAAAACTATGATATAAATATTATAGAATAACATATAATGGTAACACATATCATAACTATGATATAATGATAAGATATGATATAAATATCATAAATATAATAACCTATATTCTATACTAAATAAATAAACATAAAATATAAAATAAAATAAACAAATAAATTAGTATAAATATAAAATCTGAATTATACTTTTAATCATCAGTAATAATATTAATATTATAAATATAGACATTATGGTTGTGAGCATATTCTTAAATAATAAACATTATAACAATTGTGTTGATTATGAAACACCGAAGTATGTGAAACTATTGTTATCAAATATATAACCACAAACTTTAGACAACGACATGTCTCTAACATTAGAGCAGCGCTTGGAAAGGGTGTGATTCCTCAAGGAGTATCAATTAATCTAAAAGCCATGTCCCATTATAGAATACTAGGGGGCTATTTAAAAGAAAACTTTTGCAGGATAGAAGGAAGAAGCAATTAAACTTTGTTTGTAATAAATATCTGAGATCAACAATTGAATGGCGAAGGGAATGAATAAGGGAGAATAAAATAAATAGGAAAGTTTGTAGTATATTTTTGAGTACAGAAATAAAGACATTGGAGAGTATGGAAAATAACAAAAAGATCATCGAATGGGAAATAGGAAGGAGAGAGAGGAGTCAAATAAGACAAAATTTGTCTTATTCAAAAAGAGGAAATAAGGGAACAAATTATGATATCTACTGTAAGTAGATATTGTTGTTGCAGAACATTATGAAAGGTAAGGGTAAAATACATTATGTTTGAACAGTTAAATATATATATATATATATATATATATATATATATAAGTTGAATAGATATAAATATAAGTTATATATATACATTTTCATACAAAGGTAATTATTATAAATTGAAATCAAATAGAAATAATGATTATATATATATATATATATATAATTTACAATGGTGGAATAATGATGCTTGCAGCAATTATTGAGCCTTATAAGTAATAATGAATCTTCAATATAAACATGAATAGATTTTATCTATATATTTATGTATGTCCTTATCCTATGATCAATCAAATGTAAGATTGAAGGAAGGTGATTAAGGAATAAAGAGTCATGGGAAGACATAGCAGTTCATGTGATGCACTCACTTAGCAATAATATTTTGCATATTTTGAATATAAGAAGCTAATATTGCTAATCCGATTGGTGTTGCTAGATTCATTAACTGTATTGTAATTGGCCTTGTTGCATAAACTATTGTGGGACTACACACATGATAATAATTTAAGGAATTCACTCATATAACTACATTTAGATTTGTTTGGTGTTGAATCTTATATTTAAACTGCATTATCACAGTTAGAAAATAAGATCATAAGAATGAACATATATTAAATGGCTACATCTACTTGTGCATCATTGATACATTTCCTTAAATACATCTCATTTGGTTACATGCTCATGCTCATACTCATAAAGCATAATGAATATAGATGAATCAATAACAAATGCATAAGTGATTGTCCAAAGATTGTCTTCTTCGTGCTTGTACTCTATTAGGGAGGGTGAACCATGGGTGAGTGGTTCCTAAAAACCCCACTTATGATTTTTTTGCGGCCATGGAGGGGTGTGGGCCCACTTATGATTCTGTTGCGACCATGGAGAGGTGGTAGGCATGAGGCCACTTTAGACTTTATGGCTCCTTTCTCCTAATAGGGTGAGTGTCTTATGAGGTGTTTCCATGAGTGGAGAATGCAGGTACTAAGCCATTAGGAAAGGAGGATTGTGGTGAATAACCTCTCGTGCCTAGCATGAAGGCTTCAAGGCAGATCCACCCATGACACTCCTCATATGTCTTCATGATTTCTTTTATGATTATGTTTATATTTTGGATATCTATATATTATTGCTAACAGTTATATGTGTATGTGGAAATGTTATTAATTTGGTAAATGCAGATTTCAATCCAGGATCATTTCATTAGAGAAACACATTTCTTTGAAAAGAACCCCTAAACCTAATCTACAAGCCAATTCTAGGGAAAACTGAGTAAGGGAAATTACAGAGGTATTAAAGCGTCTTTCATGTCGTCCTATGTGTGCTTGAGCTGGTTGCTTGTGTTGGATGTTGTGGTTGTGTTGTTGATATGTGGTTGTCATTGATGTCAACACTATTAGCATTAATGCATTAGAAGTTGTATATGTCGAGGATATTGAGAAAATTGTAATGAAATGAGTTGCAGGTTGTCAGTGGTGAAGTAAAGTTTAGTTTGTTGGTGAGTTCAGTACGTTGATGATCAGAGGTTGTGGACTAAAGGGTTTCTTTCAAGTATATCTAGTTTATCCACATTGACTTTCAGAGATTCGCGTGAAGATTTGATTGAGTTATGAAGATTTGTATTTTGACAATCTTTTTGTTACTTCAGTTTGTGTTCCTGAATAAAGATGATGTGATTTCAGTCAGTTCAGTTGTTGTGGATGCTTCTCTGGTGATTCATGATGTTTGTGGATGTTTCTAGATCATGCTTTATCTATGTTTCACGTCTGCATTGATCATTGCACTCATGATTCGATATTTTCTCTTGTGTGTTCATGTTTTTCATATTCTTGGCCGACAAGCTATTTGTAGCATGTTGTGGATCTTCGAGGAATAATTTTTGAAGGTGGCTCGTGTTCGAAGATGTTATTTTGGGTCTTCACTAAGTTGTGGCCGACCTTGGTTGATTTGCATTAATAATTGTTATTGTTTTGGGCCGACAGTTTGTTATCATTTTATTATTTTCATTAAAGCCGACATGTAGCGGTTTAATTTCTTGTTGCGGATATATATAAGCAACTGTTTATTTCATTTGAAGCATGTCGAATGTGTGTGCACATGAATAATGTTCTAAATCATTTGAAGGCTGAGTAGAGTGTGAAGAAGAGTGAAGAAGTGTTCATTTGCTTAACCAGAACTATGATCAGCATTAGCAGATGCTATTTTATCAGTTCAAATCCCTGCAAATGTAATCTGAATCTTTCTATAAGATAGTGTGTTTTCCTTTGGGCAGTAAGCCTTGTTGTAATTGAGTAGTGAGCTCTAAGAAGTGCGACTGAATGCATGTGCATTCCCCACTCATATTTCTTTATACTTTTAACAGGGTATAATCTTGTGGACTAACCTCCACCGTGTTTTTTCCCCTAACAGGGTTTCCACGTAAAAAATCTTGGTGTTATGTGTGTTTCTGATGTGTTGATGATTTATGCTTTCATGGTTAATAATCATATCTGAGAATAAGTTTGATAAAGTTAATAAATTTTAAATTTTTGGGACAACTGATTCACCCCCCCTCTTAGTTGTCTACCCTTGTATTGCCAACAATTGGTATTAGAGCAGGTCCCTTGGAAGAATTTTAACAGCTTGAGGTGATTCGGGATGGCGACATACAAGAAGGATAGTTCAAGATTTTATGGAACAAATTATTCCTTGTGGAAGACTCGAATGGAGTGCCATTTAAGATGCATTGGTGAACCCTACTAGAGCATTACAAGTAATAGGTATGTTATACAGGTCATAATGGTCCTACTACTACTATTGAGATTAGAGATGTTGAGTACAATATCAGGGCTAAGGAAGCATTGTTGAGTGCTTTGACTGATACTGAGATGACTAATGTTATGGATCTGAAGACTGCTTATGAGATATGGAAAAAGTTGGAAACTTTGTATGAAGGTGATGCTAATGTGAAGATTGCTAAGTTGCAGAGTTCGGAAGGGAAATATGAAATGTTGAGAATGGGTGATGATGAAAATATTACTACTTTCATGCAAAGAGTGAATGAACTTGTGTGTGGAATCAGATGTGTTGGTGGACAGTTGGAAGAATCAGAGATTGTTGCTAAAGTGCTTAGATATTTGTCTATTGCTTACAAATTCAAAGCTACAACTATTGAAGAGCTTTGGATTGTGAAAAATGTTACTCGAGATATGTTGATTGGTAAGCTTACTGCTTTTGAGTTAAGCAAATTTGGTGATTCCCTTCCTAAGATAGAATATGCATTCAAGGATACTACATATGGAAGAGATAAACAAAGATATGATCCAGGAGAGAGTTCTTCTAGAAAGACATTCAAGTATGAAGAAGAAATGAGACAGCTTGAAGAAGAAGAAAGAGAACTATATGAGCTTGAAGCACTAATTGTGAAAAGAGAAGGCAGAGGACAAGGTAAGTATAAAGGAAAGTTGCCTATTAAATATTTTTCCTGCAATAAGATAGGTCATTTTGCATCAAGGTGTCTGGAAAGAGTTTCTATACCAAGACATAACAAGCCTAAATTTCAAAAGAAGTGTTATTATGTTGTTGATGAAGGAGTGACGGATGATGAATCTGATAAAGGAAATGGAAGTGAGGATGAATGGGTATTTATTGCTATCAAGGAAAATAATCCTGTGTCTACTAAATCTGCTAGTTGTACAAATGTGGAGAAAGCCCTAGTTGCTCGAGTTGAAGAGAAAGATGAATGGGTGATTGATAGTGGATGTTCACATCACATGACATGAGATAAAAGTAAGTTTGTGAGCATGGAAAATTATGATGGTGGTGTTGTGAGATTTGGTGATAACACATCTAGTGTGATCCGTGGTAGAGGATGCATTTCTCTTGATGGTAAGAACAATACTAATGATGTCCTATATGTGGAAGGTCTGAAGCATAATCTTTTGAGTGTCAAATAGATGGTTGATAAGGGTTACAATCTTCAATTCAAGGATTGAAAGTACAGAATATTGGGGTGTTCTAGAAATGTGATTGCATCAAGGTACAAAAACAAGAGGTAATATCTTTCATTTGAATGCTACTAGTAAAAGTTGTTTGATTGCTCAAGTTGATGAAAGTTGGCTGTGGCATAGAAGAATGTGTCATGTTAATTTTGATAATATTGTCAAGATAAGTTCTACTAAGGTTGTGAGAGATCTTCCTAAGTTGGTAAAGCCTACTAATGCTATATGCAAGGAATGTCAGTTGGGGAAGCAAACTAGAATTTCATTTCGAAGCAAAAAGCATAATTCAAATAAATTGTTGGAGCTTGTGCATACTGATTTGTGTGGTCCTTCTAGAGTCAAAAGTTTACAAGGTTATAGGTATTTCATGTTGCTTATTGATGATTATTCAAGAATGATGTGGGCTACTTTCTTAAGGGAGAAATTTGAAGCTCTGGATAAGTTCAAAATCTTTAAGGCTATGGTTGAGATAGCAATTGTTCTGAAGATTAAATTTCTAAGATCAGATAGAAGTGGTGAATTCACTTCTAGTGAGTTTAATTTTTTTTGTAAAGTGCATGGAATAAAGAGATAATTATCTGCCCTGCGGACCCCTCAGCGAAATGGAGTTGTGGAAAGGAAGAACAAGACAGTTCAAGATGTTGTTAGAACTATGATGCTGGAAGGAAACGCTCCTCATATCTACTGGAGAGAAGCTGTGAGTATTGTTGTTTACATCCTCAACTGGGTACAAGTCAAAGGTGATATTAGTAAGACCCCTTTTGAGCTATGGACTAGTCATAATTCTACTGTTAAATATTTCAAAATCTTTGAGAGTAAATGCTATATCAGAAGAGATGAAGATTTAGGAAATTTTGATGCTAAAGTGATGAAGGAATCTTTTTGGGTTACTCTACTAAAAGCAAGGCCTTCCGATGCTAGAATAAGAGATTGAAGAAAATGGTTGAAAGTGAAAATGTCAAGGTTGATGAAGACATAGCTAAACCATCTAGGACCTTTGGATATGATTCTGATGATCAGAATGACAGTACAACCAAAGGAAAGCAAGTTCATACTTCAAATCAAGTTCGAATCATTTCGGTGAATCAAGAAGATCAAGAGGAAGGAGAAAATAGTGAAAGAGCAGAAGAGAGATCAGAAGAGCCTAAAATTAAAGAACGTCCTAAGACTCTGAGGTATGTAAGATTAAATCATTCAGAAGATAAGATTATTGGTGATAAGAACAAAGGTTTCCAAACTAGGAGAAAGATTGCAGAAGAATAATGTTTGATTTCAAAGACTGAGCCTACTAATGTGAATGAAGCATGTAAAGACGAACATTGGGTTGAAGCAATGAAAGAAGAGCTACAACAAATTGAGAAGAATGATACATAGATTCTTGTTCCTAGACCTAAGGATAAAAATTTCATTGGAACTAAATGGGTTTTTAGAAACAAACTGAATGAGCAAGGTGAAGTGGTTAGAAACAAAGCAAGATTGGTGTGTAAGGGATATTCTCAAATGGAAGGAATTGATTTTGAAGAGACATTTACTCATATTGCTAGAATTGAAGTTGTGAGATTGTTTCTTGCTTATGCTACTTACAAACACTACAAGGTTTATCAGATGGATGTCAAGTCAACATTTCTAAATGGCGAGCTAGAAGAAGAGGTGTATGTTGAGCAACTGGATGGATTTCAGTTGACTGATCAGGGAGATATGGTTTGTTGGTTTAAGAAAGCACTATATGGACTTAAGCAAGCCCCTAGAGCTTGGTATGCCAGATTGGATAAGTATTTGCTAAAACTCAGATTTAACAAAGGTACTGTTGATAGTAATTTGTATTTCAAGAATGATGATAAATATTTGATTGTGGTAGTCTTTGTTGATGATACCACTTTTGGAGGAGATGATAGTTTGTGCATGAAGTTTGCTAATGAGATGCAGAATGAGTTTGAGATGTCAATGATTGGAGAGATGAAATTCTTTTTGGGATTGCAAATTACTCAGTTAGACAAAGGGATCTTTATATCTCAGTCCAAGTATGTGAAAGAATTGTTGAATAAATTCAGTATGGAAGATTCAAATCTAGTTGGTACACCCATGGTGACCAAATGTAAGTTGACAATAGATGATGATTCTCTGAAGGAGAATCAAACTAGATACAGATCAATGATTGGTGGATTGTTGTATTTAACTCAAACTAGGCCTAATATCATGAATGTTGTATGTATTGTTGCAATATTTCAAGTTGATCCTAAAGAATCTCATGTGACTGTTGTGAAGAGAATTCTCAGATACTTGAAGGGAACAATTGATTTTGGTCTGTGGTATCCTAAAGTTGATGATCTTACTTTGAGTTCCTTTACTGATGTTGATTGGGCTGGTTCAATGTGAATGACAGAAAAGTACTAGTGGTGGTGCATTTTTCTTGGGAAAGAAGTTGATCTCATGGCTAAGTAAAAAGCAGAATACCATTTCTTTATCTACTGTAGAGGCTGAATACATTGTTGCTACTAACAATTATACTCAAGTATTGTGGATGAAGCAGATGTTGAAGGATATCAAAGTAGTGTATGATGCTCAGCCTATTGCTATATTCTATGATAATTCAAGTTCTATTAACATTTCTAAGAATCTGGTGGTGCATTCAAATACCAAGCATATATCTATCAATTTTCACTTCTTGAGAGAGAAGGTGAGTGAAAAGGAAGTCAGATTGGAGTGTGTTCCTACTAAGGAGCAGATTGCAGATATCTTTACAAAGTTGTTGCCTAAGAATACTTTTGAGTATCTCAGAGGGAAGTTATGGGTGATTACCCCTCCTAATCAGAACTAAGATGCATTGCATTACATCAGTCTGTGATTTTCATAGTCATATCTTGATCCGGATTGATGTTGTGGTGGTTGCTACTCAGGGGGAGTAGTCAAATAATTCAGATGTTCAAATATGTGGTTCAAAGCTTAGAGATCTTTGTCATTGATGTCAAAGGGGGAGAAGAACAATGTGAAAAAAAATTTGGGGAGAAGAACCTTGTGAGGAGAAAAGTCATGTGGAAGAAAAGAGTCAAAACCTAAGGGGGAGTAAGTGTTGGAAATAGTTGTGTTGATGGTGTTTTTCACATCATGTGTTGCCATCAATGCCAAAGGGGGAGATTGTTGGATGTTGTGGTTGTGTTGTTGATATGTGGTTGTCATTGATGTCAACACTATTAGCATTAATGCATTAGAAGTTGTATATGTCGAGGATATTAAGAAAATTGTAATGAAATGAGTTGCAGGTTGTCAGTGGTGAAGTAAAGTTCAGTTTGTCGGTGAGTTCAATACATTGATGATCAGAGGTTGTGGACTAAAGGGTTTCTTGTCGATTATATCCAGTTTATCCACTTGAGTTTCAGAGATCTGCGTGAAGATTTGATCAAGTTATGAAGATTTGTATTCTAACAGTCTTTTTGTTACTTTAGTTTGTGTTCCTGAATGAAGATGATGTGATTTCAGTCAGTTCAGTTGTTGTGGATGATTCTATGGTGATTCATGATGTTTATGGATTTTTCTCGATTGTGCTCTATCTGTGTTGCACATCTACATTGATAGTTGCGCTCATGATATGAAATTTTCTCTTGTGGGGTGTGTGTGCAAGAAGTTGAGTCCACTTTTTGGCCAAAAAGTGGAAGTGTTTTCCCTGATTTTCAGAATTTGACACATTTGACCTTAAAATTTGAAGCACTTAGAGATGGAATCTTCAAAAAAGTCACTAATCATAAAATGTAGTACTCGAGTCTACTTTCCAAATATGTAATTTATTTCAATACCCAGATTGTAAAAATTGAGTTTCAATAGGCATTTCTTCCACTGTTTAAAAGTCACTTTTTTATACCATACCATGCACGTGTACGACATTCATATTTTGACCTAAATTATCATATTTTTCTAAATCCTTTTGGGAAAATATTTGTGACTCACTGAAGCTTGTTTTCGATATCTTTTTGTAATTTTTTATTGATTTTTTTTTTGTTAAATTTTTATTAGGCATATTTGTCGTTTTAAAAAATCGTTGTGTACGACACACATAAGATGACCTAAACTTATCATTTTTTAATTTTTTTTTAAACTGGAAATAATTGTCTGAAGTTTGTTCTCGTGCAATCCATTCGTCAAAATGTTATGTTAATCAAAAGTTATTAAAATACTAGAAAACCCTGATAATTCAAGTTTATGGACTAGTTTCATTAGAAATTAATTGAAAAATAGAAAAAATAATCAAATTATTAAAAAAAATACATATTTGGAATTTGCACTATCTCATCTATAATGGGTTTTAATTTCATAAAAAAATTCTGCAAAATACGTCTTCAGACATATGTCCAAAGTCATTATTTTCCTATGACATTAACATGACCTTCAAGTTGCAGTTCAAACTAGGTCCAAAGCTTAGGTTCAAGTCCCCAAGCCATTTCCCAAACCAAAAAGTAAGCCAAAAACCTGCCCAAAAATTCATAATTTAAAAAACGTGATCCCATTTCATTAAAAAATGGGATCCCGTTTCATAAAAAAACCATTTTTTATGGTTCTATGAGACGGGATCCCGTTTTGTAAAACGGGATCTCATTTTGAAATTTTTCCAAAAACGAAAATTTCCAAAATGGAAAGTTTTCAAAAGGGAACGTTTTGAAAACTTTCCAAAAATGAAATTTTTCAAAAATTGGAAGTTTCCAAAAATATAAAGTTTTCAAAACGGATCCCATTTTGAAAATTTTCCATTTTGAAAATTTTCAAAAGAAATTTTAAAAACGGGATCCCGTTTTTTAAATTTAGGCTTGGGATCCCATTTTTTGCAAGTCGATTTCATTTTTTCCTAAGGCAAAAACTTCCACGTTTCGTGGACTCATCTTCTTGCATTTACCCTGCGTGTTCATGTTTTTCATATTCTTCGCCGACAAGGTGTTTGTAGCGTGTTGTGGATCTTCGAGGAATCATTTTTGAAGGTGGCTCGTGTTCGAAGATGTTATTTTGGGTCTTCACTAAGTTGTGGCCGACCTTGGTTGATTCAATTGTTATTGTTTTGGGCCGACAGTTATCATTTTATTATTTTCATTAAAGCCTACATGTAGCAATTTAATTTCTTGTTGTGGATATATATAAGCGACTGTTTATTTCATTTGAAGCATGTCGAGTGTGTGTGTGCACAAATAATGTTCTAAATCATTCGAAGGCAGAGCAAAGTGTGAAGAAGAGTGAAGAAGAGTAAAAAAAGTGAAGAAGTGTTCATGTGCTTAACTGGAACCGTGATCAGGCATTAGCAGATGCTATTTTATCAGTTCAAATCCCTGCGGATGTAATCTGAATCTTTATGTAAGACAATGTGTCTTCGTTTGGGCAGAAAGCCTTATTGTAATTAAGCAGTGAGCTCTAGGCAGTGCGCCTGAATGCATGTGCATTCCCCACTCATATTTATTTATACTTTTAACAGAGCATAATCTTCTGGACTGACCTCCACCATGGTTTTTCCCCTAATAGGGTTTCCACGTAAAAAAATATTGGTGTTATGTGTGTTTCTGATGTGTTGATGATTTATGCTTTCATGGTTAATAACCAGATCTGAGAATAAGTTTGATAAATTTAATAAGTTTTAAATTTTTGGGACAATTGATTCACCCTGCCCCCTCTCAGTTGTCTACCCTTGTGTTGCCAACAACTTGTGTGCTTGAGCTACTTGCTTGCCTACTTGAGCTAGTTGCCTACTTGTTTGAGTTGGTTGCTTGTCTACTTGAGCTAGTTGCCTACTTGCTTGAGCTACTTGCTTGCGTGCTTGAGCTACCTGCTTGTCTACTTGAGCTAGTTTCCTACTTGCTTGAGCTACTTACATGTGTGTTTGAGTTGTTTGTTTGCATGTTTGAACTACCTGCTTGTGTGCTTAAGCTACTGGTCTACTTGTTTGAGCTACTTGTTTGCTTGGTTGAGCTACCTACTTGCTTGGTTGACCTACTTGGTTGACTGCTTTAATTTCTAATTCATGTGGAGCCCATCATTGTGTTTACTTTATGCTTAAAAACTACGAAAAATGTCAATGTTGTCTTTAAAATGTTTATGGAGTTGGGAGGCACTAACAAATTAACTTATTTAAAACTAAACTATTATTAGTATCCAAATACAACAATATATGGAAAAAGATCTTTTGAGTTGTGATTGCTTGAGGACAAGCAATCTTGGGCGGGGTGGACTATCATGTCCCTAATACAAATATATATATATATAGTTTAGTAGAAAATTTATTATAATATTATGATTATAAATATAATCACCATTTAACCATTATTCTCATAATCATGATTATCATAGATAATTATTAAAACTATGATATAAATATTATAGAATAACATATAATGGTAACACATATCATAACTATGATATAATACCATAATAAGATATGATATAAATATCATAAATATAATAACCTATATTCTATACTAAATAAACAAACATAAAATATAAAATATAATAAACAAATAAATTATTATAAATATAAAATCTGAATTATACTTATAATCATCAATAATAATATTAATATTATAAATATAGACATTATGGTTATGAGCATATTCTTAAATAATAAACATTATAATGATCATGCTGATTATGAAACACTGAAGATTGTGAAACTATTGTTATCAAATATATAACCACAAAATTTAGACAGCAATGTCTCCAACATTAGAGCAGTGCTTAGGTTTGCTCGAGACGAAAGGAAAATTCAAATCCTTTGATGGCAGCGAGGAGTATGACGATGAAGGCGAGGCTGTATGACCCCTTTCTAGTGGAAGCACTTAAACTCAAAACTTGCATTCAAAATGTTTCTCAAAAAGACATTATAAACGTTAGAGATCAATAAATTTCAGTAATAACATCTAATGACGTAAATATTTCATTCTTGTCAAAGGATTATCCATTTCCTCTTACTATGAATGATTCATCTATAATATATCTCATTTAGATATTAAACATCTTTCAAGATCTCATAGATGGAATTCTATTATACCCTAGTGAATGAATAGAGTCATTATAATGATATTAAATACTAGATATTATAACTATTTTAATAATTAAATAATATATATTGACAATTGATCTTAATATCATAATACGAATAGCTCCAAAACACCAATAACCATTCCCTGAAATGACCAGATAATCAACAATTTACAAATGGAGGAATTAGAGTAATTATCTAAACTTTATTTGCTTTGTATGCTGAAACATAGAACTGAGCATAAGTGTCTAGTTCTGGAAATTACTTATATTTTCGCAACACATAGACTTCCATCGATACCCAGCACTCGAGATCACCAACTCCTCAATGTCAGATAACATTACACCCCGATTTGCTTCAGGTAGTCATAATGTTCCTTTAATATTATCGGACCCCTTCAGGAAATGAATCACGATTTATCATTAAAGACTCCCTCTTATCATTCGTGCATCATTCACAGCTACAGAATGAATGTGGTGGCTGATAGCATTCGATAAGAAATGGTTCTCCATGAGCTGCTATAATATTAATGAGGTTGCTATGATAAATATCTTTACTATCGGTGTAATATTAAAGAACTTGCTTATAATTTAAAAGGATTTTTAATATCCCTAAAACTCTACTAAGCGGCTCGAACTTCAGATATTACACGCTACATCCAAAAGCTCATGGTGGCAATGATGTATCTCATGTATTAGTGAATGCTCTTAACCCTTGGTTTTTGAGACTAAAGACAAATAATAAATTATTCTACCTCTCAACCACGACAATGATTCTATGTTATTCCATCTCATAGTTTTATAAGGCCGACTTCCATATAACGCCTTGGCCATAGTTCGATGCACGGGTATTTGTAGTTCTTTAACGTCTCCACCCACAATCTTTCCCTCATACTCCCAGCCATATAAGCAACGTCTACTACTTCATTCTCATGCTCAGAGGAATACAATAAATCGGCTTCCTATTGATTCCCGGATTCACCACCCGTGTCCTCCTTCAATATAATTCTATTCGATGTCTACTTAATATCACGTCCCTTTTTCCTAAATCCTCCTCCTTTTTAGCCATCCACCATCCTCGGAGGTGATTTCTTCCTTCTTGAAGCTTAGCACTGGGCGCGACCTTCCTCTTGCGTTGCTTTGTTTGCCCGAGCCGCTTCATCCACGGAAGGGCTCTCTTCAAAGAGTTGTATTTTTATATATCTGATTTTATGTTATATTTTCCCTTTTTATGGTCTATCGGTTAGCTTTCCCAAAAAGGGAGTATTATATTCATGAATTGCATATATTATCATAATATATGTTTATTTATTATTTATGATTTCTTAGAAAGCGATAGGGGGTAGTTTAGAATATAGGTTACCACATAATACATTTATAAATTGGATTATAAATATATTTATTTACCTATATGGTATTTTAATGATTTATTGTAATAACTAAATATTTAATATTTATATTTTAGTATTTATATCATTGTTTATTTATTTATTTCTATTTACTTAGTTATTTTGGGTATCCCATTTTAGGGACATGATAAAGGCGGATGGCATGTGTATTCCGTTCGAGATACTTAGGTTGTGTTTCCTGGGCGTGTCTGTTGGTTTTCCTGCTAAGGTGGGTGTCATGTTTTTTGGTGTTTGGTGCGATGGGCCTCTTTTGGAGCGCTCTAGCAGAGAGGATGTTGATCCTGGCGGAGTTTTTTGTTGGTCTAGCTACATCCTATGTTAGGGTTTTGGAGAGTGCATGGAGGGACTAGTGTTCTATCCTATTGTTGGTGTTGCTCGCTTGGGACTTGCTAGTTGCACTTCTAGCTCTATGGCTTGGCGCTTAGTGTGGGTTCTTTCCCTCTGTTGTTCTATGGTGGATCTGCTACTTTCTCCTTCTTGTGTGGGTTTTACACATAAGCCCTGGATGTGTGTCTTGGGTTTGGTTGGCCTTGACAGTGTTGGGCTTAACGATTTATCTTCTTTAGAGGCTCCTGTGGAGTGGTTCGCTTCCCTCCTTTCCTCTATGTTTTACTTCCGAGTTGGAGTGGTGTTGGTCCCTGTGGTGGGTTGTGTTTCTTTGTTATATCTCTTATCCTTGTTGCTTCTCATGGTTCTAGGTTTTTTTTCCCTAGTCCTTGGTTGGTCAGTGGGTTGTGATGTGGACCTACTCTGGTGTGCTATGGTGAATCTTTTTATGAGAGCAATTGTTTTTGCCTTTCTTCTGCTTTTGGTTCTCCCCACTTGTTTGTTATTATTTAGAGAATGGGGGATGGTTTCTTGGTCTGACCCCCCTGTGGGTGTGATTTGGCTCTCCTGTTGGGAGTGTTTTCTCTAGTTGAGGGGTGTCTGTCTGCTCTTTGGAGCTTTGTTTACTAGGAGTGTTCATGTTCCTAACCTTTTGGCTGGGGTGTTTTCTTAGTTCTTTCTCATGACCCAGGTTCGTTTGATCCCTAAGGGTGCCTCTAATGTTTTTGTGGAGGTTTTTATTTCTTTTGTGGAGGTGCTGGAGCAGTATATTCCAGTTGGAAGGCTGATGGTGGTCTTGGTTAGGTTGGATGGGCTGCTTCTCATGTTCTTCTCTGCCCATGTTGCTTTTTTTAGTGGTTTTGTAGGGTATATCCTTGTAGTTCTCTTGCTATTCCTTTGTCTCGATTTGCTAATGTATGCCATGGATTTCTTTGCTACTAGTAGGGTAGCTCTCTTCTTTTTTCTTCAATCTGAGTCTTTTTTTAAAGTGAAGGTAACTCCTTTTGAGGTGGAGCCCTCTCTTCTAGAGGTAGAGTTGTAGATTGTGGATTTGAGGAGGTGCTTTCCTTGCTACTGGTCTGTCTTTGTTACAGTACCTTTTTGAGGTGGTGTGCACTCCTAGGGAGGTGGAGTTGTTTCTTGTTACAATTTGACAGTAGTAGTGGTAAGGTTCTTCATAATATTTGCTCCTATAGAGGGGAGTCGACTCCTTTTGAGGTGGAGTGTGATTCAGCTCTTTGTGTGTGGGGATGGTGCAAGAGATCTTATTCTTTTGGTTGGTACGGATGGATGACCTCATGCCTGGTGGTTCTTGAAGGTATCTGTGTGGGTTGTAGGTTTAAGGTCCCCGGTAAAACCTAGTTTGATGTGAGGGACTCTAGTCCCTATTTCCTGAATGTAAGTGGGTTCCAGGCTCCCCTCTAATCCTAGTCTGGGTCCAAGTTCCCCTGGTTAACTTGGGTGTGATTTGGGTTTTAGGTTCCCGTTAAAACCTTTTTTGTTCCTTGCAAATCTAGGTAGTCTTGTTGTTTTGTTGGTTATCTGATGTTGGTGAGCTGTTGGTTGGATGTGTTTTATTTTTATGCAACTATTTCCTCTTTGTGTGGATTTCAGGTCCCCTTCAAAACCTGCTTGTTAATGGTTTCAGATCTATTCAAAACCTATTTCCCCCTTTAATCAAAACATTAGAGCAGTGCTTGGAAAGTGTGTGATTCCTCAAGGAGTATCAATTAATCTAAAAGCCACGTCCCATGATGGAATACTAGGGGGCTATTTAAAAGAAAAACTTTTGCAGGATAAAAGGAACAAGCAATAAAACTTTGTAATAATTATCTAAGATCAACAATTGAATGGTGAAGGGAATGAATAAGGGAGAATAAAATAAATAGGAAAGGTCGTAGTATATTTCTAAGTACAAAAATAAAGACATTGGAGAGTAGGGAAAATAACAAAAAGATCATCAAATGGGAAATAGGAAGGAGAGAGGAGTCAAATAAGACAAAATTTGTCTTATTCAAAAAGAGGAAATAAGGGAACAAATTGTGATATCTATTGTAAGTAAATATTGTTCTTGTAGAACATTATGAAAGGTAAGGATAAAATACATTATATATATATATAATTTACAATGGTGCAATAATGATGCTTGCAACAATTATTGAGCCTTATAAGTAATAATGACTCTTCAATATAAACATGAATAGATTGTATCTATATATTTATGTATGTCCTTATCCTATGATCAATCAAATGTAAGATTGAAGGAAGGCAATTAAGGAATAAAGAGTCATGGGAAGACGCAACAGTTCAAGTGATGCACTCACTTGGCAATAATATTTAGCATATTTTGAATATAAGAAATTGATATTGTTAATCTGATTATTGGTGTTGCTAGACTCTTTAACTGTATTGTAATTGGCCTCGTTGCATAAACTATTGTGGGACTACACATATGATAATAATTTAAGGAATTCACTCATATAACTGCATTTAGATTTGTTTGGTGTTGAATCTTATATTTAAACTGCATTATCACGGTTAGAAAATAAGATAATAAGAATGAACATATATTAAATGGCTACATCTACTTGTGCATCAAAGATACATTTCCTTAAATACATCTCATTTGGTTATATGCTCATGCTCATACTCATAAAGCATAATGAATATAGATGAATCAATAATAAATGCATAAGTTGACTGTCCAAAGATTATCTTCTTCATGCTTGTACTCTATTAGGGAGTGTGAACCATGGGTGAGTGGTGCCTAAAAACCCCACTTATGATTTCGTTGCGGCTATGGAGGGGTGTGGGCCCACTTATGAATCCACTGTGGCCATGGAGGGGTGGTAGGCTTGAGGCCACTTTGGACTTTATGGTTCCTTTCTCCTAATAGGGCGAGTGTCTTCCGAGGTGTTGCCATGAGGGGAAAATGTAGGTACTAAGTCGTTGGTTAAGAAGGATTGTGGTGAACAACCTCTCGTGCCTAGCACAAAGGCTTCAAGATGGATCCATCCATGACACTCCTCATATGTCTTCATGATTGCTTTTATGATTATGTTTATATTTTGGATATCTAGATATTATTGCTAACAGTGATATGTGTATGTGGAAATGTTATTGATTTGGTGAATGCATATTTCAATCCAAGATTATTTCATTAGAGAAACGTATTCCTTTGAAAAGAAGAACCCCTAAACCTAATATGCGAGCGAATTCTAGGGAAAACCGGGTAAGGGACATTACAAGGTACCAGTGACTTGATCTTCTTGAACCTTCAAAAATGAAATGTTTGGGGCAAACAATGTGAACCCATGACCCTTTGTATTGTTCAATGTATCTATTTACTCTACAAAGGACATATAAAGGAGACAAATCTGTTTGCTTGTCATATAAAGGGGCAAATGGATTTGTAGCAAAAGGACCCAATAACACAATTTAACATGGTTTAATTTTATCTTGAATTGATATCTTCGTAGAATGTCTCACTAGAGAACTAACTCTAAGAAACGTGCATCATAATCTCCATGAGGGATAAGAAGAAAGATTTGTTTATTTGTCATATAAAGGGACAAATGCATTTGTGGCAAGAGGTCCTAGTAATACAATTTAACATGTCTTAATTTTATTTTGAATTGATATTTTCCCAAATGTCTCATTAGAGAACTAACTCTAAGAAATGAACGTGAGCGTGCACACACATGCACAGATATATATATATATATATATATATATATATATATATATATATATATATATAGCCATCAAGCAAAAACATCATATCAAGGAGCGCATATATCAAGAGAAGGAAAGAAAAAAACAATTTAATAAAAGCACAGTTGCAAGCAGATATCAAATTTAAAGTTGTCATGAAGAGATTATTTACATTTTATCAGCAAACATTATTTTCTGCCAATCCATGATCATGTTCAAGAACATAACAGCTTTCTTACAAGAAAGACTCTTGAAGCTTCAAAAATGATTTGAAATATGAAAACTGAATGAGCTTTCATCAAAATATTCTTGAATATGTTAAACACGTACATTCTGAACACAAAATTGCTAAGCAAAGTAGATTTTCTAAAATTTTGGTTCGATATCAATACAAAATCTATCTCAACATATGTGTCGAGTGGATTTCATCTGACAGTGAAATTCTGGGCCTTAATCAGAAGCAAGAGAAAATATATACTTCCAATGTCTTTCAGCTGAAACATTGTTCCTTTCACTGCTACTCTTATCATTATTTTTGCTACCGACTATTTCATGGATAATAGCCATTAAATAATATTGGTGTATATACATATCCAGTTTATTATGTTGGTAATGAATTACCCATCTAGAAACATCTACTCACTGTTTGAAAAACATGGTAAAATCTCTGCATATTCCTGAGCAATTAAGCATGCTGAAAACAATTGACTTTGGGTCAAAAAAATTTGACCACTTCTTGTTAATACCTCCTTCGCCTCAAGTGTACATGTCTACGCCTACAACAGCCACTTTGTGAGTAGAACAGTATGGAAGCAACGAGAACCAGTTCCAACAGTGGTAACAGCTTTAATTCTGTCATTAACAATTTCAATAAAATCATTTACTTTTGGATGGACATTTTTTATAATCAATCCTTTCACTAAAGCAAAACTTAAAGTATCCTAAAGTCCCAATTTATAGACAGTAATCACTATCCGTCAGCCAAAAATTAGACTTCGATATCAAGAGTATTGTAAGGGAGTTTATAGAATCATGTCAACTAAACTATCACATTACCCTTCAGCTTTTGTATCACGCCTTGGATTTCCTTCTCATCTTGGTCCAATGACACTAGATCATCTTCTTCTGCCAAAAGTTTCTGTTTGACATGTTCTCTATTTCGCTTTTTCATAGCAGAACTATCACTGTATGCTGAGAGTTTATCAATCAGCTTCCCATCAAAAGTCTTTCCAGCCTTCATGCATGTATTTGGACATCCTATTTTCCCAGAATATTCGTCACTTCCATCACAGCAATCTGCAAGCAGATTGGTCTGTCAGTAGAACACCAAGTATTGATTGTAAATGTACAAGAAGAAAATTTTGAGTCTGTTATTGTGTAGAGACACTCATCTAGTTTCTGCATTGAAAGGGAGGAAACGCAGATTTTGATTTGCAAAGAAATGTAATGCCAATGTGAAGACCTACTCTATATTCTTAATGAAATTAGAAGTAAATGAGAGGAAAAGTTCAAAATCCACTATCTAATACTATAAAGAAAAAGAAACTGCGCATACAACTATTCACTCAAGAGGAATCACACAGAAACTGACTTACTGGTAATAGAAGACAGCCAATAGAATTAGGAAGAATCCAGACATCCCACTCAAGAAACAAAATAAATAGCAGATTGATTTCCAAGAAATTTATAGAATCGTTGAAACTTTTCCCTTGACAATGGAGCAAAGCATATTTATGGTAGTTTATCACCTTTTATAATTTCAATAGACAGTAGAGATTTTATGGATTTGAGTTAAATTATCTTTATATTACACATTTTGATTTGATAAAGTAGCTTTATGTATTAATTATATAAGCCCCTGTTTCCTGAAACTTTATCTTTTTCATTTCACATGGCACCTTTCTCACAAAAAACACTCGTTTATATCTCTATCATGTTGAACCATACACAAGGATGGCAACTCTTAGCAAACAATTGAACACCACCTGAGCTGAAAGAAGCAAACCATGGAATTGCAGAATTGCATGGTACATTTATTTGAACCACTTGATAAGTTAGATATGTATCAGATAACATTAGGACTGGCAACTCCTTTAGAAAACTAAAAAGCTATATATTTCTGTAAAAAAAATTATACTTATTTGGTAAGCTATACTTTTAAAATAGCATACATGCCTTACACGTATTTTGTAACAATGCCTACAACATGTCAAATGAAAGAAAATTATTGGTGTTCATATATGACGTGCCCACCAGGCCAGCTGAAAATAAACAGGATTCTTTGCCAAGAAATACTAACGTTAAATATGATATTTTTCATATGTTTTAGATTTCAGCTTATACACAAAATTGCCATACAAAGTTGTTACTAAAAATTTCAATGGTTTCTCAAAGTTATCCCTTCAGGATTTTCTAAGCTGTCAAAACCCTATGAAATGTCCAGATGACTTCGACAACTTTTCAATCAATTTTCACCCATTTTGGTATTTGATTGCTACCTGCATTCTTGTTTCTGGGCAGAAATCTACTTGTCATTGTTTTTGGTCAGAACTTCAGTTATTTCCCATAACTTAGAATTTCACATCTTTGAAACAGAAGTTTTCAAGATTTAGAAATATTTGACATAGGTGATAATTGTTGGAAATATGAACAATAACCCACTTGAAGCTGCGCACACTTCAAAGAATCAACCAAGAAGAATACCATCCACATGAATAAAGAAGTGTTGCAACATAAGCAAGAAGACAATATGATCAAATGATGATCTATGATGAATTGATTTAGAATCTTTGAGATGATTTACAAATATACAAGAGTCTTGCTTATATAGGCAAGGTGAGAGGAGGTTGGATAACCACCTTAGTTACAAACATTAAATGCCTAATGCATAATTAAATATGATCCCATTAACTACATGCCTATTGATGAGATACGATCCCATTAAATACTAGTTTCTAGAATGCCACCTAGAAAACTAACTCCTAAGTAAACTTATTAATTATGTGAATAGGTCCCCACTAATAACTAGTTAGGAAATAACCCCATTCACACTAACACCCCCCATAAGTGCAACTTGGGAGTGTAGTTATGATACAAATGATGCAATATGATGGGTCCCGACTACGAGACCATGTTAGGTACCCATGTACAAATGCAGAAGGAGAAAAAGAGAAAACCTCATGAGACAAAACTCCTCCCCAAAAACGAGATATAATGCAAAATCTAATGCTAATCATGTACAAGTGATGTATGGAGGTCTCAACATCAATACCCCCCAAGAGCTACATCCATCACACGAATACAATAATCAATAGCACCCCCATAAGAGGGAAATAGAGAGACTATGTAGCCCCCCCACAATATGTAATTGCATGCAAAAATGGTAAGTGCCTGAAGACAAAACATGATCCAATGTTGACAAACAACTTGTCTCCCTTTTGGAAGAAACAAAACCAATTACAAATGCAGGAATGCTTCACATTCCGGATAGGAATTAGTAGGAAGAGGAATTCATATGTATGATAATGATGATGTCTCTGAAAACTGCTCATGTGTCTCCTTTGCCACTAAAGATGAAGATGCCACTATCAAATCAGGTACATGCCCAATCAAAGAAGAAGGTGACAAATCAAGACTATGTAGAAACTGATGTTGAACAATATCCAAAAACCATGATGGTTTGACAACAGTTGTCCAATGGTTGTTGTCATGTCCCCATCCTAGTCAGCACAGCTGGTGACAAGGTTAGCCTATCATTTCGATCCTCGTAGGCTGACAGGAGTGTGCAAAGGATCATCTGGAGCCGTTGCTCAGTGTTTGGTAGCTCCAGTTTGCAGTTGTATCAGGTTGGGCCTTCGCAGAATCTTCCAGTGAGCATTTTCAGCAAACTTTCTATTTTTAGAAAGTTAGGTCAGGCGGAAGCTGCTATTTCGGGCAGGGCACCTGGTTCAGCCATTCAGCTCAGAATCGACCCAGTTCAGCAGTTGGTTGATTTGACGGAGAAATAAGGAGCAATTAATGAGTTATTAAATATTTAATAATTTGACTTTATATTAAAGTCACTTTATTGAAATATTTAAATATTTAATTATTTGGCTTAATTATAAAGTATTTAATTATACTTTATAATATATTATTAAAAGGTGACTTAATGAGTATTTATATTCATTAAAAAGGGGACGCCAATAATTAATTATTTTTCCTAAGTCAAAAGTGCAAATTAAATCATTAATTTAAATGATTTATTAAAATGGAGATTGGGTCGAATTTCCTTCAAGGCAATATATACCTTTCACAGGCAAAATCGAACTATCATGTTTATTATTCAATTTTGTCTTCTTGCATCTGAGCTTTGGAGTTTGCAAACCCTAGGGTTTCTGGCAGACCATCGTTTCTGGAGAACGAAAACTCTTCAGAGATCAGGCAGACTGAGGCTGTGAAATACCAGCTGAAGCTTGCACTTGGTGATTTCATCCAGAAGTCACAGACTGAGCTTATCCATTCATTTTAGCAGAGATTTACAGAGGAAATCATCAGATTAATAAGGCGATTTCATTAGAAGGCTTTATTCAGAGATCAGACATCATTTATTGGAGGCCGTACTTTCTCATTAATTGCTGTCAGCCGTACTTTCTGTACTTACTTTGGCCGTACCTTCTCAGCTTCAGAGGACGCCTCTATTTCTCAGCTTCTGGTGTTTGGACACTGGGCGCCATGATCTACTGAGGTTGTGCATAGATTTTCGAGCCAGAGGTTCTTCATTTGTTGGCCGTATCATCACATTTATTGTTGCAGCTGCCATTCAGGTTCCTTTCAATAATTTCATTGTATCTCTCATTGCATGTTCAGATTTCTATATTGTATGTTCTGGAAAAGTTGAAATAAAAGAACACTTATCTATTCTGAACAATTTCTATGCATTCCAAGCTTGTATGAATTTTTTATGAATTTTTTATCAATTCCTAGAGAAATCGCAATCTTCATTTTGCCTGTGAAAAACCTCAAAAACACAAAAAATCGAAAATTTGCAAAAACAATACAAAAACAATCAGAGTTTGAATCAGAGAACCACCAGGGTTCTGACAGTTGTCATCAAATAGGAGAGATAAACCCTCAAATGTGTCCTTAACCCCTCAAATGTGTCCATATTTGAAATGTGTGACTCTACAAACAAGGATGCAATGTTTGTCAAATAAGAATCCCAAGAAGACAATAAGATACTTGTTGTAATGAATCACTGAAATTTCTCAATGAATCACCAACATAAGATGAATGGTCCTATTGAATAGAAATGATGGAAGCCTCAATCAATGACACTGCACAATGAATCACTGAAGGTGAAGGTACATCAATTGTCTCTGATGGGAAGAAGCATCTAAAGAACCCTTGACATCCTCATATGAAGATTAAAAGCATTCTAAAAGCTCCTACATAGCGATATCATCATAGGGTATCCTATCTAAAGAATGAAGAGGCACATGACATTCTAAATCACGATCATCAGGGAATGGTGGAGTATCAAGATCTCCATATAGCTCCCAAATCTTACTCCAAAGAATATGGGGCAATCACAATGATCAATTCCTTTCAAAACATGATCATTGACATGCATTGCAATAACCTCTAAGACATCATACCTTCTGCAACTCCAAGAAAAATTTTGGATATCTTTATCTAGAGGGGGAACAAAACCATACAAATGTGGCAATAACTGAAGTGATTGGAGATGGTCTATGATGCAATCCCTCCATTGTTTATAGTTTCCCCTTCCCAATATAATCAATGAAGGATGAAATAAAAACCTCATAACAAACTATGATTGATCTCCAATATTACAAAGACATTGACCTTCAATATCAATTAGAAACTCCCAAATATGATGCACAACTAAAAATGAATGTAATGTCCCCATTTTCGATGTCCTCTTTTGGCTTAGTCTAGTTCTAACACACTATTTTTAGTAAGTGTTATTTTTAGTAACTAGTTCGACAGGCAAAGCAGTGCAGGGTTTCCCGTTTGGGCAATGTGTGGAAGTTGTCCAATGAGTTCTAATGCCTTGTGCCAATCCTTTATGTGGGGTTTTTTGGTGTTTCAAGCATGGCTTTCTATTTTTAGTAGGGGACCAATCCAGTGCTTACTGTTTACAGTAAGCCCATTGGCATATCAGTTTTCTTTCCAACTTGAGTCTTTGGTGTATTTACTGTTTTTAGTACTTACTAAAAATAGTAACTCTATTTTTAGAAGCTAGACCAAGTTAGGCTCTCTCAACAGCATTATTTTAATTGAGGCTTTTGGTTGCTAAGGTTGGAGTATCTAAATCATAGTTTGAGGACTCTCTGAGTCTTGGAAAAGACTCTTGGGACTCCCGAGTCCTAGGGCTCGCCGAGTCGACTCGCCAAGGACTCTCGCGCCGAGTCCTGGAGAGTCTAGGTTAGGACTCTCGAGTCCTGGAGAGTGACTTGCGCAAGTCCTAGAGTCAGACTCCCGAGAGTCCCAACTTAGGACTCTTGGCATCGCCTGGAAATAATGAGTATCAATGTTTAAAACTTGTTTTTTGTTTGCTTTTTTCATTTGAAAATTTGAAACTACGAGTATGAATGATGAAATTTCAAACATTGAGTGTTGAAAGATCATATAACATGTGTAATATTTGAATTATGAGAAATTGATAATCAAATTAGGCTCTTATGTTCTCTAACTACATTAATTTATTTTATTTTTTTATAAAACTACAGTTTTCTTCTTTGTCGAGTCCTAGCTGAGTTTTTTACCGAGTCCGAGTCCAAGTCCTATTTTGGGCTACCAAATACGCGTCGAGTCCGTGTTTTCCAACATTGATTTAAATATTGGCTTTCCTCTATTGAAAATGAATTAAAATAAATTTACTTTATAATTTAAAGTTGAGGGTCGGAGGGGACATTAAAAAGCACCTTGGTGCCTAAGTGATAACTTTAAGTCGTTTTAGAAGGCCACAAAAATACAAATAGTTTCCTTATGAGCAGGACGCCTAGGAGGAGTAAAATGAAGTTTTAAAATTAAATTTTAAATAAAGTCTTAGCAAAAGGGGCGTAGTATTTTGGAGGGAGTTTAATTCAAACCTAATTTTCACCCTAATTTCTTATTGAGGCTTTATAAGCTCATTTAGAGGCTTCATTTGGTTATATTGATTTTGGTTGCATAAAGAGATGTTGTTGGATTAACTCCAAAAGGTTTGAACATGAGTGTTGGGGACGAAAACCCTTGACATCTTGGACTAGTTTTGGTAGTGCAAGACCTGCCCTAACTAGTGAAAGTGTGGTTCCACCCAGGGATCACATTCTGAGCTTCAAGTTGCAGTTTTCAATCAATCAGAATGAGGATATTTGAGTATTTTTGAGGTGTTTCCAATTGGGTTTTGGATTGAGTTTGCACTCTACATTTTGGCATCGTTTTAGTGAGTTTTTTGGTGTGGGTTCAACACTTTCTGGGCACTTTGGCGTCTAGGTCTGATACTGGTTATTGGCTTATATTTCTCCAATGGCTTGAGCAATTATTTTGGGTATTGAATCTGAGTGTTCTCCTCTCCAAGGAGATTCAAGGCATATAAGACACTTATTTTTCTGCCCAAGCATTGATTTACTAGGACAAAATCGCCCTTTAGCAACAAGCGTCCATTCTGGGTGATACTTCTGATTCTAGTCGGTCATTCTGAGGTGTGATTCAGACTTATTGAGAGCTGTTGGAGGTGTGTTTTCTGGGCATTGTTGACTTGGGGGTTTGAAGTTTATTCCTTGGAGCTGCAAGTGTCAAGTTGGAGAGTTTAGATTGTTGTTATAACTTCTTTTCTAAGTCTGATAATGTTAACTCTATGTTTGAACTTGAACAAGAAAGGGCTGTAATTTTCCGTCATTAAATCTAAGCAATTTAAGTCTGATATTTATCCTTTGCAAGCAAGTTTATTACGTTATTCTTTGCATATCTGTTATCTATCGATTGGCATGTCATAATTGTTAGTTTTTAGATCAGAAATGTAAACAAGCAGAAAACACAACTTAGAGAACAATGAACACAATGTTTTACCCTGGGAAAACCCTCCTACTCGAGGGAGAAAAACCCAGCAAAATGATCTCTTATATATTAGAAGAATACGTGCAGAAACTGCATACAAATCAGACCCTACACAAGGCCGAGTCTAATACAATGAATGGAGACACTTCTCCTTGAAGCGAAATACAAAAGATGACACTTCTTCTTAGAATCGAGTCTACTGCTATGAGGCGAACTGCTGCTACTGCTGAAGATGCGAATTGGAGAGTGAATTGATTGTTGATAAAAATGAGAGGACTCCATCCTCTATAAATACCAAACTAGGCGGCCTTCTCTCTAGGGCTGACCTAGAACAAATATATTTTATTTATAAAAGATGAATGTCGACCTGCCTTGAGCAAGATATAATTAGGATAAAATATCTCCCGCCGCTACAATACTAACAATAATGATGAATGACTCATGAAACTACAAACAAAACCAACTCAGAAAACCTTCAAACAGTAGTTAGAAAGTCAAAAAAAGAAATTGGGATCATTCATTACAATGAAGCCTTCCAATGCAAATAAACTTTCTCCAAATTGCAATATGTCCAAGTTATCAAGTAAATGCCTCAAATTGCAAAAACTCAATATAATGTACTTAGGGCTGAATTTGAGAAAATTACATGGACAAGATGATAGAACTCTGAATCACCTTTACAATGCCACTAGAATCTCCAAAATCCGACAAAATTGTGAAAAGATATGAGCTCGGGAGTCCAAAAGGAAGCACTAACTTCAGTTGGTCATAATTCGTACCCACAGCAAAATCTGGCAAAATACTCTACACGGCTGTGAAGTACATGTAACCAGCTTTCCAGCGATATCTCGTTTTCCAAAATCTAATATTGTGGCGAAAAGTTATGCTCCGTTGAAAAAAACTGCCCTATTAGGGAGTGCAGGCTAAATAGGCGCAAAAATTAAGCGCTTAGGGGCAAAAAAATAACCCCTGGTTTTCATTGATTTTGGGCTGGAATCTTTTATTTTGTCTTGCAAGTGATTTTGGGGTGTTTGAGGAGTTCACCATAAACTCCTACAATAATGTCTCCAATAGTTCAAAAACTCAACAGCCCTAGAATTTTACTAAGACTAATGACTTGGCAAAAACTCAACAAATTTTCCAAACATTAAAAGCACAAATTTGTATAAAATACTCTTTAAAAACATGCATAAAACTACATTTAAAGAACTCATTAGTAGTTTGGCTTTATTTATAGATCAAAGAGAAAGTTCAATACACATAATATATGATATATCAATATAAATAAAATCTGCAAATCCATATTCATAATCTACAAATTTCTTTTACAACTAAAGCTTCTTTTTGCAACATTACATATGACAATTTTGACAATATTGCAAAATATGACAATATGAACTCCAACTGACCCCAGAAAACTTAAGTGACTCCTATTACATCACACATGGTCTATTATGACCTTATTTAATGATTAAAAGACTCAAACTCGTAAAAACCAACTTAAGACCTTACTTGACCAAACTTGCAAAATTGAACCAACATGGTGCCCCTGCACCAAAACAGTATCATCCTCAACCTTGGCCTCAAGCATATGATGTGTATCCAATGAAGCCCTTATTTGTTAAGCACACTCTATCTTTTAATCTAGGATATGTTATTGGGTTCAGCAGTTTCATGTGGCATATTGGTTGGGTTTACATAAGGAGACGGGATAGTGTTGGGTTCACCCAACATCCATTCGGGCTTTTCATAGACCTGTGATAAGTTACACCCTCAGTCAAATAATTGCAGAAGCATGGCATGTTTAGTATCAGCCTCGACAATGAGGGTTTGAATCTCCTTAGGGAACAAGGATTGTGGGGATAGAAAACATCTAGAGGCAAATCAAGAAATTTGAGAAAAGTAGAAGGGGCATGCAAGCAAATCAGAGCAGAGAATAGTGTGTTGTAATATATGTTGGTACAGGTTTTTATTCCTTTTCATTAGTTTATTAGAAATTTTTCCTACACCTAGTTTAGTTTGCTTATGTAGGATCATTTTGGCTAATAATGGTGCATGGAGTGAGCGGTGCCTTTTCATATTTCACCTTCCTCCTTTGCATTTCCTATAAATGCACTCACCTAGCTTTGTTTATTCTCATTCGTTCTATTCCATTGCTTTTTTGCTTTCTTGATTAATGGGAAATAGCATTGTTCAGCCTTTCTTTTGGTTTTGAGTAGTGTTGTGGCTATCACTATGGCTTGGTTGTTTTCTTTGCTTATTGCAAAATTCAACATGGTACTAAATCCACAATGTCATAGTCCAGTTCATCTTTCCTATTTTTTGAGAGATTCAAGGCAAAATCAGTGTCCACGCATTTTTTCTCAAATCATTAATATGCTCTTCTCTTGTATCTATGGACGATATGGAGAATCAAAACAATTTGATAGAAGAAACAAGCTTATGAGAGATCTTAGTTTTTTGGGTTCTAGGTGTGAAATAATTTTTGATGATTAGTGCAGCAACGTAGACTTCATCATTGTGTTTGAAATGCTTGAGATAGTCTTTCATTTCACCCAATTTGGAGTTCTAATCTTCATCTGGGGTTTTGCATGTTGTCATCTTATTGAGTTTTGCAAGTGATACAAATTTCAAGGGCATCATGGCCTAAATGTGACAACACAATTGGACTTGGTAACATAGAAAACCTTAAGTTTGACTATTAACCATATTTCAACACTTCTTTCCAAGGGACTTTGGATATTTTCTCTTGTTTACATTTGGTTCAATTTTGCACTCTATGAACTCATGTTTTGGGCATATGGGAAAATTTTTGAGGCTGCCATTGTATTTAAAAGGCCTAAAGAACCTAAGATTGCTACTCTGTTTGCTGAAATTAGAGCTATTGACAATTAAGGCAAGTTTTTATTCCTTGCCTGGGCCATGCACCCAAGTGATACTTTTTGAAAGATCTTTAATAATTAAAAAAATTGAAAAATAAAACATAAAAAAAGTAAAACGCCTACAACCTTTTTTAAGTTGCATCCTTTAAGGCTTGCTGCCACCCTTGTGGCATGTGTGGCCTTGAAATATAACCACCCATTTTTGAATGATTTTTTCACCAAAAAAAATATATATATTCCCTCAAATTTAGTCAAATCCACTATATTTAGTAATTACTAAGCTCCCCCTATTTTGTTGTTGTTTTTGGAAAATTCCTTGTTTTTGACAAAGTTGGCAACTTTCCTATATATTTGGCAACTTCACCAATTCTAGCACCTCTCCCAACTTATTTGGTGTCTTCTTATTTTAGTGGAGTTTTTTATGGTAATTTTGGTAACTTTGGCAAATTTCGCTAAATCTAAAGGTTTTTTATGTTTATCTAGCAGCCTACTAATTTAGCATCTTCCAATGCAAGGTGCTATATAGTGGGGGAGTTTGCATCACTCTTCTCTCTCTCCTCTCTCTTGGGGAGGGCTTTCCTTCTCTCTTGGGTTCTCTTCCAAGGGGAGCTTTATGGGGAGGAATCACTTGTACATGTGTACCCTCATTAGGCTACACATTGTCAAGATTTATCTTTTCCATCCACCTAAACTGTATTTTGGGGGTGGGGGGCCAGGGGGGGTTTGTTGGTGTAGGTTTTTCTTCTATTTCATTAGTTTATTAGATATTTTCTTAACACCTAGTTTAGCTTGCTTAAGTAGGCTCACTTTGGCTAATAACAGTGAGTGGAATAAGTGATGTCTCTTCATATTCCACCTTCATCCTTTGCACTTCCTATAAATGCACTCACCTAGTGTGATGTCCCTAAATTTTATACGCCCAAAAGAGGAATTAGTCTAATTAATTAAATATTAAAATTGTCTTTATTATCTTAAAAGACATTTTAATTATTTAATTAATTAATATTTATGGCTTTTTGAAATTTAAGCTTTTATAAGGCCATTTATATTTAAATAATTCGGTTACAACAACTGAATGTTGAGGGCGAAGATTAAAAGGAGTATTGGCGGAAGGATTCAGCATCACGGAGATTTGATTATCGAATGGTTTCTGGTTTTGGTAATTGTTCTGAGAATGCAAACTCTCAGGCAATTTGGTGGCCATGAAGGACGTAGCCCCTGAATGGCTAGGTTGTAACTTGAATTAGTGATTCCGGCAAATGAATTTGACTATAGTAACTACATATTGGGCATTTCAGACTTCATTGCGGGAGCATTAGGATTGCACAGGAATAATCATTGATTGTATTCTGTGCGAGAATGTTGTCCTCGAAGATTCTGGAAATGCACAATACTTCATCGGGATTGATTAACATTGACTATTCGACTAATCCTGGGCGGATGAATGGCCAGCATGAGAAGAATCATCGAACCTGCTCAACTTAAATCATTCCTCTATCATCCGAAACTGCATAATGTTGCCCTGAAGTTGTAACGGGAAGATCATAAGTTTTCCGTTGAAGAGGCAGAGTCAGTCATTTTGTGCATATCTTTATCCACCAACATTGATATCGGGATGAGACAAGGTTCAAAGGCATGACAAAGGGGCCAGACGTGGTTGGTGGAGTCGGGCATATACGTATGTGAATCCCTTGTTGGCAAAAACACTCATTTATGTTGAAGATGTCTTCTTTGTTGTCGGCGTCTATTGCTCCTTTGAAACCATATCGCTATTCTCATTGTCGGGTTGTTTATGCAACACGGGATCATAGATATCACCAGTCAATATACAATTGAGCAGTACGCAATGAGTTGAATGTTGCGGGAAACAGAGGAGGACAGGAATCATGTTCGTGACTTCTATCCTGGAGGCGCATTGACATTTATCGGGCTTCCTCATCAAGAGAATGATCCGATATTTTAGAAGTTGATTGCTATTGCCAAGGAGTCTGCAATCACGGGAGTCTGCTCCGCCGGTCTAAGAGTTGTCGGGCATTGATGTTTCTATGTTCGGGTTGGCGCTACAGGAAGTTTATTTATATTGTGTATGATTACCAAGCATTGAATCTGCTGGGGTGGAGTTATGTATTCTTTGATGTTTCTATTAATGCAGCCACGAGGAGTTCTCACGGGTATGTTTCTGATTCCATTACATTGCTCGACTCATGTAGCATTATGATATGCCTGGCGAATGTATAATCTTGTAATGTTTGCAAAGACTGTACCGAGCTGTTTTGTCCAATATGAAATACATACAGATTATAATGGAAAGCCTCTGTTTTGAATGTAAATGAACTATTATATTTAATGAATCTGGAGTGGCTGGTTATAGTAATGATCTATTCATATTCAACTTCAATGTTCTGCATTTGTATAGAAATCCGGAGTTTCTTGTTCATGTATTCAGTTAAATTGGGAAACTTCTGAGTGGGCACAAAGGAACGGTATGACAAAATACCCATACTGTTAAGGGGATAATACAGAAGGAGTTATGTGTTGGTATTGTTAATTCTGATGCTTTGCACTTAATGGAATTGAGAATCCGAGAGTTACACTAGTTTGGTAAAAAGAGTCGTCAATTAAGAAGGACAATCATTAAGATATCACTTTCTCTGTCTGAAGATCACTTGGTCTGATATTTGTGTTGCTGCTGTCAATATATGTATAATGCTTGAATAACTGCTGATAGGAGGAATTATGATATTTGATCTGGAGATTGTTGAATACACTGAGTTCGTAAGTATTGGTTCATTAGTTCTATAACATAGACAAACTTGAGAAATTGATAATAATCTTGATCCATCGGGTCGGGGTTATTACACCTAGCTCTATTTTTCTCTCATTCATTCTATTGCATTGTATTTTTTCTTTCTTGATTGATGAGAAAAAGCATTGTTCAACCTTTCTTCTAGTCTTGAGTAGTGTTATGGCTATCACTATGGCATTTGGTCTTGGTTCTTTTCTTTTCTTATTGCAAAATCCAATAATATACTTGTTTTTTTCCCAACTGACACAGGGCTGCTACCTTGATTTTAGTTTTTTTAATTTATACATTATATATTATAATTATAAATATTTATAGATTATATATTTTATTTGTATATTTTTTAATACAGTATAATATTTTAAATAATGTATGCATACATTGTAAACTCGGAAAGTCACTGAGTTTTTGGCAAGTACTCGCCAAGACTAGCCAAAAACTTGGTGAGTCTAATGAGTAGACCTAACATGCCAACAACAGATCAAAATCACAAGAAAAAACATGGATTTAACACTCCAAGAACTCTTTTTTTTTTTTGTACTTTATAAGCATTGGTTGTTCCTTTAAAACAATAATGAAAATGGTGTGGGCCATGAAGGTATGTGTGGTTTTGAAGGTCTTCATTTGGGTTTGGAGGTGGAGGTTCTGCCCCTTGACCTCACCCTATATCATGACAAGGAACACACTGACCCTATTAGGTGTGTTAACCCTAAACCACCACCAAACTCATTTGTACATTTTGTAGCTGTATTTTGCGTAACAATTTTTTTTTTCAAAAATTTAAGTGCTTTTTAAGCTATTGAGCTCTATTGAGATTTTGTTGAGTACTCTCCAAATCAAAAAAAATTGGCTTGCTGAATCCGAATTTGCGAATTATGATTTTTTATATATACGATAGCCAATCCTAGTTGTACCAAACCTAGGGGGAAAAAAGTACTCTCTCACAAATCCAAACCGTAAACCTAAACCTAAATTGGAAACTTAGGATCCAAGGATGTTTCTTTCGATGGGGTGTCTTCAAAGTATATGTAAGACTACAATTTTTACTTCAAATTGAGTCTTCTATATGAAATGTTGATCTGATATAATATGGTGATCTTAGATAGATAGGAAGACAATGATAAGATCAAAGGAAACACTAATTTTCTAATAAACCAATGAGGGAAATTGCTTTAAATTAGATATATCCATCAATAATACTTTAAAAAATAAATTAGAATTATGATAATAAAACCAATTTCACAATTAATTGTTAAAATTGAAATAATAAACAAACTACAACAATTACAAACTCTTTTCTACCATAGTTCATGACTCCATTGTCATGGGCCCTTCATTCTATTACTATAAAACATTACAATTAGTATTCTAAGTGATTATAAAAGTATTTAATAATTAATGTTACACCCAATCAAGATTTGGCAATTAAGGAACTAACAAAGGACTTGAGAAAATTTACCCTTCGAAATTTGATGGAAAGCAGTTAAGTAAGGGAGATGAAAATTGGTTGACAAAAATGGAAAAGTACTTTGAGTAAAGGGATTACACAGAGTCAGTTAATTACATATGGGGGGAAGTTGCAAGTTGGTGGACTAACATAAAAGGACAGAAGATACCTATGTATACAACTGAATGTACAAATAAATACTTAAAAATTGAATTAAAAAAATTACTAATGAAAATCTTAGATAAACTATAATCAAGAATTGATTAGAAACCTATCCTATATGGATGGATGCCTATCTTGTATGGATAGAAGATACCTGAGTATACAGTTGAATGAACACATAATAACTTAATAAATGAATTAAAAAAATGAGTGAAATCTAGAGATACAACTTGAGGGTTGTTACATCCATATTGTGATTTTTGTTTTTGATGCCATGGATATCATAATCCACAAGTTTTGTACACCTAAAACACTTGACAATATTTATATATTAAAAAATGTTATTTCCTTAAGTTAAAATATGCTTTTTTACTTATGTGATCAATGTATACTTGTGTATGTTACCAAAGTAGCTTCTATTTGATTAGTTTATTATGTCTTCAAAGTTTATTTATTGAAAGATGTATGATTTTGGTTTTAAATCCTTAAAAATCTCTAAGTTTCATGGTTTTTTCAATTTGTCGAGTCTTAGCACCGAGTCTGAGTCCAGGTCAAATATCAATTTGCTGAGTCTACGCCAAATCTGAGTCTTGTAACTATGTGTTTGTCTACCATCATTTCAAATAAATCTCTATTATTTACTTTTCCACCTATTATTTACTTTTCCACCTTCATTTTATGATGATACACGCTGCAGAAAGCTTTTTCTGATTTTCACCAATGTTATGAACATCTCCCCTTAGCTGAAACTTGACATCACCCTTGGATTGCATAAGTCTACTTTTTTTTATTTCTTGGAGGTTGATTTAGGAAAAAGGTGGGGTCTACTGGTAGAATGAGATGAACTTGACATGATTAAAGTTTTATATTAAAATATTATAGAAAAACATCATGATATTTTAGGAGGAAAAATGAAAATTACCTAATATACTTGAATTAGTTTTACCAATAAAAAAATGCAAAAAAGGGATCACTAGCGCCTTGGAATGTGCAGAATAGGAGCAATTTGAGTTTATTGAAGATCTTCATGGGCCAGTGATGTTGAAAACAAGCGAGAGACATGCTTGTGCAGGAACTACACAACATCCTCTTGCTCAATAATAATAGGATTTTGCATAGCCAACATTTGTGTAGTAACTGTTTGCAGAGCAACTGAATTATAATCATTGTTGGAGATGAACTCACTCCTTAAGTAGGTACTTTGATTAAGTGTTTCAGAATGAATGAATTTTCTGAGTGCTTGTAGACATACTAATTTGAAACTTTAGAATAATGTTACTATTGCCTATGACTAGGGATTTATATAGATACTAGAAGTGGCATTTAGTTATAACATCTAAAATAGTAATGCCACCTTTACTAAGAGACATAAAACTCTTAAACAACCTAATAACAACTGTTACAATAGATTTTTCCTTTATTTATCTTTAGTTCAAGCGGTGCTCGTCCTTGGCAACTACCAATTAAACATCCTAACAAACACTTGGGATGTTCTACAACCAGTGTAACTTCCTTGGAATCTTACTATGAAGCATACTCATTTTGGAATATTGTTGTTATAGACAGCTTGATATATCACTCGACAAAATGATTACCTTGCATAGAAAAATGGTTGTGTTTGGACTTTGGACAGCTCAAAAGCCACCTTGCATGGTAGATTTATCTTGCACAGCAATAATATAGCAATTTTGTCTTGTGCAACAAAAGTGCTGACTTATGCAACAAGGTTATTGACTTGCTCAACAAATGTTGCCTTGCGCAGAAAAATAAATCACTTAAACCAAGTATTTGTGTCTTGTGCAGCAGCTCCAAAAACCTTTATAAGCACACAAAAAGCAGATGTGAAAAACATCTTGAGAAAACCAATTTCAAATAATCAGTTCATTTTACCTTTTCCTACTTTAAAAGCAATCAATTTATCTACGATAATCATAATATAAAACAGAAATCACTTAATAGATATAAAAATTGCAAATGAATTTATCAAGAGGGTTTTATGATACAAAAGCATGCTCCACAGATATGAAAAAGGGTGCACAATAGAATACATTTTTTGGGCTCATCACTATTAATGTATCAACTTCTACATCCTCATTTTCTGTTACATCTAATGCCCATTTCCTCTCCAAATCAGTAGTCTCACCTACAAAAATCATGGGCAATCTCAACAATCCAATCTAAATATAGCACATTGATAAGCTGGAAAGTCTTGCTTTTCAATACGAGTTTCCTTCGTTCGGCTGGCAGCATTTCTTTTGGGAATCTTGACGTTGACAGGTACTCTCCAATCTTCTCGTACCATGGGGGAAATGCTGCTATATGGAACAAGTGAGGGTTCGGAAAGTCTTCATTCACTCCTTCGACTCGTTCGCCAAATCGGATTCTTGACAACTGGTCGGCAATTACATGGCTCTTCCTGAGACGTACAATTATTTTGAAGAACTCCTGCAGCAAGAGAATCCATCAGCTTACTCTCCCCTAGATGATGGGTTTGTTGACCAAGTACATGAGGACCTGGTGGTCAACGTAGAACATGAACGGTGTCGCTAATAGAAAGTGTCTGAACTTCTGCACCATGTACACCATCCCGAGTGCTTCTCACTCCGTCGTACTATAGTTTTTCTCTGCCTTCAATAGCAACTAACTTGCAAAGAACACTTATAATTTGATGGGGGTTTGGAGGAAACACCCCAACAAGGTTGAGGGGCAATGCCCCTCACGAGGGTCTAGTGGAAATGCCCTCGTGGGGGTCTAAGGCAGCACCCCCACCGAGGTCAAGGGGTAGTGCCCCCAGTGGGATCGAGGGGCAACGCCCCTCACAGTCACGATACAGGGCGAGGTCCAGGGGTGGAGCCCCCACCACCAAGCCCAAATGAAGACCTTCAAAACCACACAGACCTTCATGGCACACACCATTTTCATATTTTTTGTAAATCTTAGATGGGCATGTCATAAACCAAACAAGCATTGAAAGATTGTAAATTTTTTTTTAAAAATTAACTAAAATGGTCAAGTTTGGAGGTTAGGACTCAACCAAATCCAACGAATCTATCAAGTCTACCAGACTTAGCAAGTTTGGTAAGTACTCAGCCCTCGAGTCTACCAGACTCATTTACCCCTGCTCGGACCACGACTAGCCAAGTTTTGGCAATTTCTGGCGAGTTTTGTAGCTTCTAATTCCTTTGGTGTTTTTGTCATAGCAAGTGTTTAGGACAAGGTTTTCAACCTAATTTCATCTGCAAAGATTTCCCGACTCATTTTAAGTGATGAGGTGTTAAATGAAGAAGACTGTTATGCAAGGACAAGCTTGATCTATAAATTTAATCAATTTTGGCCTAGATTGGCAGATCTACATGATTGGATTTCCAAGTCTTGGAAACCTTTCTTATTAAAAGATGTAGAAATTTTCCCCTATGCATAGGGATTTTTAATTATTTGTAAATCCAAGCCAGATGAAGTATTTATTTTGAAGAAGAGGGTTTAGTTTTCAGGGAAGGCTACTCTGTTATTGAAGCCTTGGCATCTTACCTTCAACCCTCTCATTGAATCCTTCTAAATGATTCTTCTTTGGGTCAAACTGCCAAACCTACCTCTATAGTTCTAGATTGATACTTGTTTGAAGGCTATTGGGAATAAATTTTTTACTATCTCCTCAAAGACTGATGCACCTACCTTTGCTCATATCCAAGTTGAGACAAATATTTTTAAGGAGCTTCAAACAAAGATTTGGCTTAAGGTGGAAAATCATATCTAGAAACAGAAGTTGATTATAAACAAATGATTTTTTGATGCAATAACTAAATAGCCTTGGTCATGTGTCAAAAGATAGCACTAAATTTAAGTGTAAGGATCCTAATCTAACCTCTTGGTTGAAGGATGCAATGCCTCACCATTTTTGATTTTCTTCTAGTGGCTCTTAAGTGCTCTCCATGGCACCTTCCTTGCAGCCTATTGTGGATGTTAAACCTCCTAATGTCGCTCCTCTGGTTTTGGTCACTAGTGCTTCTTTGGCTTGCCCTTCAAGGCAATTACATTGGTTGATCCTCCTTATAATTGTTTGCCTTCTTCAATTTTGGTGTATTTTCCTAGCGTGGGGTTGCTACTTGCCTCCCCTCTTTCTGATATCTTTATTCGTCTGTTTCTACTTTGTCTCCTCCTCTTTCTTTGGCTGCTTCTATTTCCTCTTGGCTTGAATCTCAGCACATGTCGTGTCCCTTGGTCCTAGGTTCTTCCATGTGTTCTTCTATGAAGGATATAATGATTTATTATGCTGGTGTGCTTGCTTTAAACGAGGATGTTTGGACTACTATCTCTAGGAAGAAGGTCTCTACTTCTAGGAAGCAAGACTCCTCTCAAATGATTTTGAGATCTCATAAGAAAAATAGGTTGGCAAGATAGGAGGGCCGACTTGCCTCTATGTCTTATGCGGTAATCTGTTGTCTGCGCATTTACCTTTTTCTTGGCTTATAGGCCTGGTTGTAATCACTTTCCTCTTTTTACCCCCAATTAATCTATCAAAAAAGCTATGGTTGAAATACTAAAGTTAAGTCTTCTTTCTTAGGATGTCTCAGGAAGGCCAATACTTTTGTACTTTGTATGTTACTATACAGTTTCTAGAAATTCTATGCTTGTATAATATGATTTCAGAAAAACAAATCAACATTGTAACTAACCGATAAACCCAGATAGTTTATAGAAAGTAACAGTTTCGCAAACAGAGTTCATGAAGAAAATGTTCTTGTGCACATAGATAGAATAGATATTAATTCTTTTAAAAGAAATTATTTTCTCAGGGACAAATAATGCTGAGCCATACCACAGATACCATCATTAACACGAGAAGAGAACAGTTGTATAGGTGTATGCCCAGTATTGGTGCAGTAAAATTTCCCTTCTGGACATGCTGATGTACCTGCAAGAAACAATTACAAAGGGTGTATCTCAGGTCTAATAATTCCTTAGGTTATTATTATTATTACAGAAAATAACAGTATAATATTTGTTTTGCTTTATGTTTAGTCCATGCCACATGTTTAGTTTAAGATGCTTGTCAACTAAAAAGAAGAAAGACTGCTATAAAATACATAATGCAAATTTAAAGATAGAAACGAGTAAAAAACTCACAAAAGAAAACTTTTCAGGTCATTATTTGAAGTACTAGTTTTGACAAACAAGCTCCAATCTCATTACGTTTAGAAGTGGGTGCTAACACCCCTCAAATAAACTTATTAAAATCCTAATTCAATAATGAGGAAAACAAATTTTCATACAAACAAAAGAAGATGGGAATTTAAGCTCAACTCTACAACAAATCTCTGAATAGTCATGATGTAACAATCAAGAAAGAACCCCATTAATGGGGTACTTGTTAATAAGAAGAAAGATCAAGGGAATAGATGGACCTCTCCCCTGTAAGACTGGTGGATTGAATTTTAACACAGCTTCTTGGGTTAACCCAGGTCAAGCTAACACTGATCTATTCCACTTCAAAAACTGACATGATCAAAGGAGGGTCCTTGCTTTTGGGAAAAAGAACAAATAATGAAGCATAGTGAGAGGCTGTCATTGAGGCCTATCATTGGCCCACTTGGAAGGTGCAAAAATTTTGGTTATCAATGGCAACTCCCAAATCATTATCAATGGGCTCCTGAAAGGGAGGTTTCAAAATTGAAAACTTCAAATCCTTCTCCAAGAAGTTGCCTAGTTATGTCATAAGTTTGAATCAGTTCTTTTTATGCACTGTTTCCAAGAGCAAAAAGAGGTGACAGACTTCCTTGCTAACCATGCCATTGAGCTCTCCCCTTCTCTTCTCTGATTAGCAAAAAGCTCAACAATTGGAATCAGCTTAATGAAGTCCTTTCAGAGGACATGCCACCTTGAATGATTGTCCCTTTAGTCAACTTAATGAACAGTTAATAGTTGTCATGTTAATTGAAGATATGAGCTGGTTTTGATTGGGTCAAGATGGATTCACCATCATGTTTGGGAATGGCATGGGTAGTCGCATGTGTGAGGAGTTTATTTGGGGTGGCTTCTTCCTGCTTTTTAGATGTTCGGCATTTGGGCTTCATTGGCTCGTCTAGTCTAGGTTCTTGTTCATTGCTTAAGGTCTTTTGGTGAAACATGGAGACTAGGGATTTGTTTTCTATTAAGTGTTGGCTTTATGGTGCATAGGAATGTAGGATGCCACCAAAACCCCCTGAGGTGTGGCCCCATCTCAAATCATTGTCTTTGCAAGATATTTCACTGCCCTAATAGGAATCTTCTCAATCTAGTGAAAAGCATAACTGGCAAGGAAGGTTTGTAGTTAGTGTAAAATGTCTTTCTTATGATATGAAAATCCTATTTACAACACTCGATGGTTGCCAAGTAAAGCTTTCAATAATCATAATTTGACACGCTATGGAAAATACCTCCTACTTATCAATTGATGAGCTAAAGGGGCTCTATAATGAATGGTTCACAAGGCACAACACTTGCTGAAGGTTTTGCAAATGGGGTTGCAAGCTAAGTGAGCTTAACCTTGGAGAAAACTCTGTGGTTGAGCGCACTTGAGCTGGAGTAGTACTGGGATGGGTGACCTCCCGAGAAGGCCCAATGCTTCACCTATGTGAGCATCACCTAGATGCAATGAGTGCTAAGTGGACCATTCATTATCATGAGAGATGGGTTCTTGTGAACCAATACTCATGAAACATGGGTCAATGAGTTTGACTTGAAACTACACAGTTGAATCCTGATAGCAATATCATAATTTGACACACTATGGAAAATACCTCCTACTTATCAGGATTTTCATAATCAAGCAAGGTGTTCTAATCTTGCTAGCTGGTCCCAAGTACATTTTGTACAAGCAATACTCTAAATGAATAAGCAACCTTTGATATTAGTCTAGATTTTCCTTGTATATTATGTTATGTTTCATTCACTTGCAATAAATAGTGTTACTATAGACAATAAACAAGGTTTGTGGGATACTGGGATGCCCTGGTTTAGAGGGACGATTCTAGCCAACTTTCATGCAAAGCTAGGTCAGTTAATTTCGTTTGTGGAGGTGCATAGTTGGGTGGAGATGATGTTTCTCGCTCCTGATAATAAGTCAATGGAGGTGGTAGTGGAGGAAGAGGAGATTAGGCATGGTGGTGTGGCGACAATTTCTACGGATTCGTCAACTATGAGGGAAGAGTTTCATATTTTGTCTCAAGATTTGGAGTCTCTCTTGGCATATTGCCAAGACATGTGCACTACAGTTTGTCATCTACGAGTGTCTCATTGTCAGGGTTCTTTGGAGTTTACAAGTACATATTATCTCCCTCACTTGAATTGAGGCAAATTATTCAACAAAAAAGTGGGCAGAAGTCATACATGGCATGCAATTCCTAGGCTTCAACAACCCTGCATCTTAGGGTAATGTTTGGTTGTGTTATTTAACCAACAAAGATTTTAGATGGAGCTACACTAAGGCATATAGTCACCTTTTGGGCATTACAAGATAGGAGCTAAAGGTTTTGAAAGGAAGAAAAAGTGTATAATATGCTTCCTACACTAATCTATGAGAGGAGGAATGTGCAAAAGTAAACCAATCATATAAGTACAATGAAATAAACATAAAGTTAATATACCTTAACATAGTGATTTATGTGGGGAAAACTCTTTCAAAAGAAAAACCCCACACTCCAAAGCAACTCAATGTATTATTTAGGAATCAAAGATCTAGAGTAATTTGTAATGTCCTGTTGATGCGTGTTTTATGACACAACAAACATTCTAGAATAAAGAGTCCAAAGACGCTCTATCCCCTCTTGAAAAACTACCTCGTATGCTAAGATTGCGAGTAAGATCATACGGTAATTCCAATGTTTAAGATGAATGCGGATGAGCTCTGTGGTTTGATGTGATTATGCTGGTAACACAAAGGGACTTACGCTAGGCTTGTTCAAGTCACAATGAAGGTCTAGACAATGAAGCTCTACTGCTTGGGTCATGGATCAAAGAAACTAAAAAAAGAGAAGGGTTCAGAAGCATTAATCTACTCCTACGAATCCAAGAGACGGTATTGACTCGGTGAAACAAAACTAAACTTTGTTTCGCCACGCAGGGAACGCGCCAACTACGCAAAGCCAGTGCAATCTTCAAGGGAGAGTTGTGTTTATGATTTTCACGTCATGAATAACTACCTTCCAATCGAACAATATTTATTCAGACAGAAGTTAAGAATCCACAAAGTAAGCTCAGGCTAACTTTACGCATTGAACGAAAATCATCCGTTCAAAGAAAGTATGAGCAAAAAGTTTCACCATAAATCAATACTTATCAAATCTTGCATTCATCTAACATACATGAAAATAAATCTAAACTATGATGAGGGATAAGAACCATGACAACTCCAAAATAAGGGAAGCAATCACCATCAGAACAATGCATGCATTACTTATTACTTTGGCAATCTTACAACAATTACTTATCTTAACATGTTTCGCAACATGCTCCCATGCTTTACAAATGAGGGGTTGAGCTCAATTTATAGGCTCCCCATTTACAATTCAATGGCCAAGATTAATTTGGAATCAATGGCCAAGATTACAAATAAAACCCTAATTAGGGTTTGCTACCCTTCGACCAATGAGAAAATTGCATTCGAGGACACTTGTCCTTTTTACCAAATATGAACAAACAGATAAAATAGAAAGTTGTTGCATGTTGATTTGGAATGATCTGATTGGCTGGAAGATGACGAGGCGCCACCTCAACGTGTTGGATGTCTTCCTTGGTTGCTTTGTTCTTTTTCCATATTCTTGCCTTAGAATATTTTCTCTGCCGATGACTCTATCCTTTGTTCTTCGATCTTGGATGGCTTTGGCTTCTTCTTCTCACCTCGCCTTGGAGCACCTGTTTAGACTTGAGGTTATTAATTCTTTCTTTCCGGATTGCTTTGGAATTCCTTCACGTGCCTTGAATATGGAGAGGAACTCCCTTGGGCCTTCGCCGCAATGAAGGAAAATTGGAACTTTCTTAGTGGAGAATTTCCCATACTTAGCCAAATTTTGGCTACTTTGTAATATCTTCAAGATTTTGGCCGTTTTTGTGCTCAAATAAACTTCGCCAATAGGTTTGTCTTCAATTTTGAATTTGGCTTGTGGAAGTTGGATGTACTTGATGATATGCCTGTCGTTGTCTTCATGATGCCAAACTCTTGACGGACTTCCTGTTGGTCTTTGCAATGTGTAAGAGTGGACTTCGCAAGTTCTCTTTCGTCTCCCTTCCGGTCGGACTTTACACTTTCTTTGCCATTTTCCTCGCCCTGTGTAGTCATCCACCTGCAGTAAAACAAAACAAATTTATTTTAGATAACTTTTCAAGATAAGCTTTGAAATATTTTTACAAATTTCATTTTCAAGCTTTTAATTTTCTTTCCGTCCAATTTCATTCGGCCATGATTTTCTTGCCGTCCATTTTGTTTGGCCATGATTTTCTTTCTTTCTTTTTTTTCAAAATTTACCTCGCCATGTCCAATTTTATTTGGCCATAAATATTTTTCGTCCAACATTTCTTTGGCCACGGCCAACATTTTTCTAGCCACGTCCAACTTTACTTGGCCATAAATTGCCTCTTGTCCAAAATTATTTTGCCACGTCCAACTTTATTTGGCCATCGTCCAAAATTATTTCGCCATTACCTTCCTTCGTCCAAAATTATTTTGCCGTAAGTCTAATCGTCCAAAAATCTCTGGCAAAATTTATTTCATCTTGTCACGATTTATCTAGCCATGTCCAATTTTATTTGGCCAAAATTTATTTCATCTTCTTAAATCATCCGACATGGCGAAATGCTTGGACTTAGGCAAAATTTCAAAGTCCATACTTAGGCAAAAAAAAAATTGTAATTTTCACACTCTCCAATACATGGCGGACTTCATCTATGTTTAGGCCACTTCAACTTTTGTCTTGACTTTTCATCTCTTGCCATGGCGGACTTCAGCATTTGTCAAGCCACCCTTTTTCATTTCTAAGGCGGACTTCCTTATTTTCTTTGCCATTGGACACTTTTGCTAAGGCGGACTTTGGCTTTGACCTGTCCATTCAACCTTTTCTTTGGGGCGGACTTTATCCATTTTGTTGCCATTTTCATTTTCTGCCTAAGGCGGACTTCATTCTTTGGCTTTCCATCTTAACTTTGTCTTTTAGCAGATTTTTATGCCATTGAATTGGTTGGAGGGCGGACTTTACTCATCTGTTGACCATACAAGGGCGGACTTGCTTGATTTTATTGCCACTTCCTTTATGGTTGGGACGGATTTTGGCTTATGGTTAACTATTTGCTCTAAGGGCGGACTTTGGTAGTTTTGATGCCACTTTGGAGGGCGGACTTGCTAGGTTGGCTTGCCACTTCACCTCATGTCTAGGGCGGACTTCATCACATGCTAGGCCATTTGATAAGGCGGACTTGGCTCTCTTGCTTGACATTTACTCATTTGACTAAGGCGGACTTGAGCTGTCTCTTTGCCACTTACTAGGGTGGACTTCCTCATTTTCATTGCCATTGGACATGTCATCTAAGGGCGGACTTAAGCTGTTGGCTAACCACTTTAGCTTTCTCCCAAGGCGGACTTTATAGTTTTCCTTGCCATTTAGTGCTTTGTCCAAGGGCGGACTTGGGCTGTCGGCTAACCATTGGACATTTAAACATGGCAGACTTCCTCATTTTCCTTAGACAGACTCCTCTTTTCAAAGGACGGACTTCCTTCTATGTTAGGCCATGCTGAGGGCGGACTTAACTGATTTTCATGCCATTCACCTGCCATTCACCTCATCTCTTGGGCAGACTTTATTAGTTTTCAGGCCATTTCATGCTTTGAAGGGCGGACTTGGGCTGTTTGATAGCCATTTGGAGCTTTTGACATAGGCGGACTTCAGCCTTCTGTTTGCCATTGCCAACTTTACCCAGCCATACAAGGGCGGACCTCATGGAATGCTTGGCCATTGACACTTTTTTCTTGCCACTGGCTGAAGATTTTCACCATTGAAGTGCCATGAATGTTTCAGATTTCTCAGATTTTCCAGACTTCTCATGAATTTTCCGGATGAATTTCCAGATTTTTATATGTGCTTCAGACTTTTATCCATTTCCTGATGATTTCATGACTGGTTCTTTCATCTAACTCGCCATTTTCTGTGCTTTTTACCAGATTTCTCTGTGATTTTCCAGAATTTCTCACCATTTTTGAACAGATTTTACAGATTTTTGAACTTTTTATGTGATTTTCCAGAATTTTACCAAAATTTCAAAAAAAAATCGAATTGATTTTCTGAGAGTTTCGTTGCTCATTTCGAACTTCTGAGTGGATTTTTGAAACTCGTGACCCTTCTGAAAATAGAAACCTTCTAAAAATAGAAATTTTCCAAAAATAGCAACTTTCCAAAAATAGACCCTAAAAAATAGGGAGCCCGAAATTGCCCAAAAGTACCAAAAAAGTAGGTCCTAAAAAATAGGGGGCCCGGGGTGAGAAACCCTAAAAACTTGGAGGTGTCAGAATCGGCCGAAATGACAGTCGATCTTCGTCTCCAGGCTTCTAAGCGCGATGGTGACGTTTATACATTGATCCAGGCGAAAACTCACTGACTCGACTCAGGCGACCATTTCAAAATTAAGACTCCTCATTGCAAAAAGACTGGCGATAAGCAGTTGCGATGCCAAGGCAAAACCAAAAGCGAAAAAAAAAAAAACGAAGGGTCCCCATTTGCAATGGGGCGATGTGTGAAAAGGTCACAACATGTCCCCTATCCTAATTTGCCCTAGAATTCACCTATTGATCACAAATTGCAACAAATTAGGGTTACGGTTTCACCTTATTAAATAAATCTCTCTAATCATGTAATCTTGGATTGGAATCTTGCATTCACCACATGAACAATATATGCAAATATGTATATATGCTTATTAGGATTAGACCATCGCATCACATCTAAAGGTTATCAACAATGCAAACATATTAGGATTTTGGGATAAGGGACAAGACGGGTTCACCCGAAGCCATTTCCATACCAAACCTAAGAGGGTGTATACCACAACCCTCCCCTTTGGCGGCTTGTACCTACTTTCCTCCTCCATGTCTCAACCCCCTAAAGAAACTTGCCACCTTGTGGGATTGGGCGGTGATCACAAGTGGACTTTTTGGGCTCCTACCACTTCACCCCTAGCCCCTCCTTCAGGAATTGGGCGAAGATCGCAAGTGGGCTTTTTTGGTCCCTACCACTTCACCATTGGCCCTACCCACAAGGTGGGTTTCAGACAGTCAACATAATTATGCTTCAATCATAGGAAATCCGTCTTTATTATTGTAGAAGCAATAAGCATACATCGGTAAATCATCGCTTGCAAAAAATACATAGTTAATATTTCTTTATTATGCAGGATCATATTTTTATAGACATAAGATAATAAATAGTAGAATTACACCTGAATATAGGATAGATCTGATACACTCTTGCTTATGTATATACATCCAATAATAGCAGTCTTTTGTGAGACACAGGTCTGATTCTCTTGTTTTTCTGATCTGTATGTTTCTTCTCTTGGCTCAATGATTTGTTCTTAACACTCAAAAGATATTGTTAGCACAAGAATGTATTAAGGATGTTGATGTTTATAGCCGCGGGCCTCATCCTTCCAGCGGCGATTTATTAAAGCAATAAATTAATATAGCCATTGGCTATTATTTATTGGAGACAATTCATAAAGAGACACATTCATTTGGATTTGTAATTTATATATTATTATTAAGGCCGACTATGCATCTTGAAGGGACGCGTTTGTTTAGAGATCTCCCCATCGAATTGTATATAAGGAGGCGTTGTTCATTCATTCATATCATCCATTACATTCATACAAGTCAAGTGTGAATTCGTCTACAGCAAAGTTCAATATTGGAGTTCAATATTATTCTTCATAGAGATTGATCTCATTCTTCAAGAAGTTCGATATTATTGTTTAGAGATTGCATCAAGTATGGTGTTGATTAATTCGGCCTTGAGATTGTCCTCATTGTAAAGCGAATTGATGTTCATCATTCAATATATAAGTGATATATTGTTGCTGGGTTTTTCTCCCTCAAGTTGGAGGGTTTTCCCAGGGTATATGCTGTGTCAAATTGTTTAAAATTGTTCTATATCTGCTTATTTAATTTTTGATCCTAAAACTAACATGGTATCAGAGCGGGTTTAAGCAAGATCGTGATCAGATTTCTATAAGCAGCATGATCTTCCTCCCTTATTCTCATCTTAGTGTATCTATCTTATCTTCGAAAATGGTGAACAATCTTGTTGATGTGTTTTTCGTGACTGCACCAACACAGAATAAAGTTACCAACGGCGACTCTATCCTCTCTTGAACAAAATCTCCTGCATGCTAAGATTGCTAGAAAGATCATGCATTCAACTCCAAGGTTCCTTCATGTAGTGGATAGTCTCAGTTGGCTCGATGTGATTTCCTGGTATTTCAAGGGGACTTACAAGATTGTTCAACAACGAAGAGAGGAATTTGAATGCTTGAAAGGTTTGTCTATAAAGCTCTTGTTTCCTAAACTAACCAGAAAGTACTGAATTGAAATGGTTGCAGGGATAAGAAGGTTCTAATCTACTCTAAGGCGTGGGACATGGTGATCAATTCTTGCAGACTTCAATCGAGCTTTGTTTTGCCTCACTTCAGACAGCTTCCACAAAACCGGTGCAATCTTCAAAGGAGTAATCAAAGGTATTTAGATCATAATTCAACACGAAGACACCGTCACAATGACGCATACCAACATATGAATTACAAACGAAATTAAATGCGCAATGTTCCAGTTGACCACACAAGGCGAATTCACCATCAGTGAACACACTAGTGGTATGGATAGACGAAGTTTGCTCGAATCAAACACCACATTCCACTACTAGCATCTCCTTGCATGAAATGAAATTTATACTACTTGAATCAGAAGGACGAAGAAATATTGCTAGCTGCTCACAACAAAAGACGAGGTCATCATCAATGAAAACTCTTTTTATTATGAGTGTTCACAACAATTTCTTACGCGGTTTTACAAGGAAAAACTTTCCTTCTTCAAACTATGCTACCAATCTACGCTATGCTACTTCTAAGTTGTCTCTCTATTCTAATCTCTACTCTAATGAGATACAAATGAGGGGGGATGCCCCTTTTATAGCTGGCCAAGTCCAATGGACGGCCCATAATACAATTAGATGGGTGGCTCAGATCGAGCCACATAAGCCCTAACCCTAAAAACCGCCACCAAGAAGAGTGGAGTAATAAATGAGCAATTAATGTCCACCATTTTCTAGAAGATTCCTATCTGGAAATGCGTTCCCATTGTTCTTGTTCTTCTTCTTGACTGCAAACTGGATGAGTCTGATCATCATGGCTTCAACCTCTTCCTTAGCCTTGAGGGCACTTCAGTGCTTGAGGATGATCTTTAACGACTAGGTCTCCATTATTTCTCCGTCCTGATCCTGAAGGATTTTCCAGTCTTGGACTCGACCATTTCTTCCTTGCCACTTGCCTCCCTGAGTTGGGTTTATATTGGGTCTTTGAGGAGAAATTTCAACACTTAGCCATTTCTCCCCATGGAGGATCTTGAAACATGTAACTTTATCTCCCTAGCATTGTCATGGAGTATTTGGTCCATCACCTCTAGCCATCATGCCTTGGTCCCGGTGTTCATCCTGCAAAACAAATAAAAGAAGAGCATCAAAACGCTTTATAGTATAAATTCATTCCACTTACCTAATTTTTCATACTCTGATTTCCAAGGTCTGGTTGATCTCCGGATCTGATCAAATTCATCATTTTTCTCTAGCACAACTTTTGCCTCCATAACTTTTCATCACGGGCGCATTTAACATCTATGAGTTGGGCGTATATCACCTTGATGTTTTCATCTCCTTGCCTTAGCCATTATATTCACCTATCTTGTCCATCTTCTTTTAGGAACTTGATGTTTGAGTTTCACTTCATCTTGAGGATGCATATGAAGGCTCTTGTTTCATTACCTGTCTTAGAAAATTTTCATGTTTTCATCCATTCCCTCTTTGGCACATTTGAGACCCCTTTAGCTTCCATTTCAATTCCTTAAGAGAATTTCACCCATCTCGTACTCCTTGGGCGAACTTTGCTTCTTGTGCATTTTGAAATTATCTCATCCTCACTCTGGCTTGGAAAAATTATTCCCCCATAAAAATTTCATCAGAAACATCCACTTGTCAAGCGCCATAGAAAAGTTGATCACAGAGACTAAGGCATTTTTCCTTAGGAAATTTCTATTTCATCTAGGGAATTTCATAAAAGCAAGCACCCATTAAAAATCTTCATCTTAAGATCTCTGGCAAGGTGGAAAATTTTAAAATCACATCCTTGTTGAAAATATCCAATACCTAGAAGAAAATTCCCCTCAAAAAGTGCCAAATTCATGTGTCTACAGACGAAGGGGTACATTTAATTTTTTAAAAATTTTAAACCTTTGAAAAATATTTCCTTCCTAAGTTTTATTCACCTCTCTTCCCCTGGGGCGTACTTCTCCTTTTTGACACTTAGGAAGTTTTCCGTTCATCCCCTCCCTCAAGGTAGCATTTTTCATATAATCACTGCAATTTTATCCAATGCAGCCGACCGATCTCATGTCTTCATTTCTAGATGAAATATACTAGGGTACGAGGCTTCAAGTTTCATTGCCTTAGAAAGGGCTTAACCTCCTTGCCATGCTTTAAGAGCACATGAGGGGTCAAGCTTCCATTTTCAGGTTCGAGGAGAAAGAAAAAATTGTGCTCTTTCCACATCATGAAACATGTAAGGGGTCTTAATTTCCATTTTTCAATACTTAGAATTTTCAAGGCCTCAATCTTCTAGAGTAGCATTTCCATAGGTGAGCTTTCAATTTGTTTGCCTTAGAAAATTTTCCATGCTTTCTCTGTGTCCTTGGGCACATTTTATGGAGAACTTTCAATTTGTAATGCCGGTACCGTTTCCTCGCTTTGAGCTAGAGCATTTAGGGTGCTAAGGTTTTAGTTTTCCAACACTTAGAATTTCATTCACCCTTCCTCTCTGTTTTGAGAGCGTTTAGGTGTGCTTCTAGAAGTTTCTTAGACTTGAGCCAAAATTTCACCCTTCCGATTCTGCCCTTGAAGCACTAGACCCCACTGAGCTTCTAATTTCTCAAACTTAGAAAGATTTTAGGTTCCTCGTTTGACCTTGGGCACATTTCTACCCTTGAGGTTTCAATTCCTCATACTTAGAAATTTTTCCATCAACCTCAAGTTGCTAGGGCACATATGACATGGGCTACTTCCAATTTTGATGCCTTAGCCAAATTTTCCACTCATCTCCTCAAGGTTGGGCACATTTGACTGGCTGAGCTTTCAATTTCTCACACTTATAAAAATTTCTTCACTCCTCACTTGGGCACATATGCTAAGGGTTGAGCTTCAATTTTTCAACACTTGAAAAATTTTCACTGACCCTTCAAACTGTAGGTGCATTTAGCGAGGCTGAACTTCCATTTTCAAGGACTTAGATGAATTTTCAACTCATTTCAGCTCGCTAGGGCGGATTTAAGGAGGTGTTCTTCTGATTGCTCGTGATGTCCTCAGCTTGTCCTAACTTTCTATTTTTAAAAAGTTTCGTAGTCTTCGAGTTTCAAGGATTTTCCACTTCTAAAGACTTGATCTTTGCTCAGCTTGACCCTTGTGATGAGACCAGCCTGCCAACACCTGATGTTTGCATGCCCCTGCCATTTTTAGTGACTTGCTAAAAATAGTAAATGTTCGGAATGAGCTCAAATTTCATGAGTAGACTCCCTGAAGATTGTTGATCATGATAGGGTACCACTTTTCGAAAACTCTTGCGTTTCGCCCTACTTTTTAGGAAACCCTAATTCCTCTGCATGGACCTACTAAAAATGGTAAGTGCCTGATTTTCAAAATTTTGTAACTCTGTTTGGTTTGAAATTTGGTCCATGGGGTCCTCGTCACTTGCTTGACTTGCTCACACTGGTGCCTACGCTGACCTGCTATTTATAGCCATATTTCTGGAGGTGACTTACTATAAATAGTAAGTGCTCAGATTGTGCTCAAATTTTACTGGTGGATAGCTTGAAAGGTACTGATTGCAATGGAATACATTCGTTTTTAGAGATACTGGTGTTTTACCCCTCATTCTGAGTCCCAAAGCTGGAAAACCCTAATCTGACTTGCATGCGACTCAAACGACCTCTGTTTGACCCCGTTTTTGTTGCATGTCACTCCGTTTGTGATGCTAAAGTGTTGGGCAACTGCCGAAGTAATCCTGCTAAAAATAGTGTCTGAAAAAGCGACCAACTCTACTTGCATGTTACCTCGTTGCGTAGCTCTTGAAAAACCCATGAAGGGTATGCTGACATGTACTGAAAAATCTTGCATGCAAACCCTAAAATTTGCTCTCGAAGACAATTCTGCAAAAAGGTCTTGATCTTGGTTTGCATGTTACATCACTACGAAGCTACCAAAAAACCCACAAGGAATATCTAGACATGCGTCGAAAACTCCAACATGCAAACCCTAAAAATAGCCTCTGAAGCCCGAATTGTTGGAAGTCATCATCTCGTTTTACATGTTAAATCATTGCGAAGGTCTCGGAAAACCCAGAAATATTCTCCAGACATGCACCGAAAAACTTCACATGCAAACCCTAAAATCTGCTCCTAAAGGTGATACTTGCTAAAAATAGAAAGTTGTCAAATCTTGCTCAAATTTTGCAGACAAGCTCAAATTGAACTCTGAATGTAGTGTGGCGGATGGAATTTCCAAAGTGCTAAGAAAATGCCCAAATTGAACACTTACTAAAAATAGTAAGTTGTCAAAATTCAGTGAAACTTTGTTGGGAACCCACTTGAAGCCTTCTGACTGCAGTGCCAAGCTTAGATTTCAATTCGCTCACTCAATTTGACTTCAAACTGGCCCGAAGAAGGCAAACCCTAATTTCACAGACTTAGCCAACATTTCAATTTAGACAGGCACATCCCTAGAAAGACAAGCAGCAAAGAGAGAGACAGCGGGAAAAACCAACCAAAATCAAGCCAAAAGACCCAAACGAAGCAAAAATTAGGGGGTCCCCATTTGCAATGGGGCGATGTGTGAAAAGGTCACAACAAGTCTCAAGGTTGAAGATAGACTCGAAGGTGCCCCTAACTTCACCTCTTGGAAGATTAGAGTTCTTATTGCATTGGAAGAAAATGAGATTCTTGAGTTCGTGGAGAGCGAAGTACCTGAGCCTTCCGATGAGAATGAGAAGTCACAATGGAGGAAGAATGGCACAAAGGCCAAAAAGATATTGATTGATTTTGTGAAGGATCGCCTTGTGCCTATTATCTCCAAGTTGAAGACAGCTAGAGAGATGTTCAAGACCTTGGAAGGACTATATGAGATCAATAACACAAGCAGAGCTCTTGCATTGAGGCAACAGCTTCATCACATCAAGATGGCAAAAGGAGATTCAGTTATCTCCTTCTTCATGAAGATTACTAAGTTGAGAGATCAGCTTTGTGCCATTGGTAATATGGTTAAAGACTTAGTCATGTTGGCACTTAACGGTCTTCCTCAATCTTGGGAGCCTTTTATCCAAGGTATTAGTGGAAGATCTAAGCTACCAAAGTTTGATCGCCTTAGAGCAGATTGCATTCAAGAGGAATCAAGGTTGGCAACAAGGGGTAATGGACGGAGTTCTCACAATGAAGAAAATCATGTTCTTGCTGCTCAAACATCAAAGAGGAAAGAAAGAGAAGGGAGAAAAGGCAATTTCAAGAGAAATAGAGACAGGAAATCAAATGGTGCTCCTGAATCTAAGAAGAAGAAGGATCTCTCCCATATCCAATGCTTCAGATGTGACAAGTTTGGTCACTATGCTAGAGATTGTGCAACAAGACCAAAGCAGCATGATTCTACTACGGATGTGGGTGATGTCTCACCTCAAAAGGACTCAAGAGATAATTCAAGTGGATTTCTATTTATCTCAGCCCTATCAAGCAATGTTCCAACCAATAGCAGCACATGGTTGATTGATAGTGGCGCTTCTCAGCACAACACCGGATTTAGAGAGCATCTTTCAGATTTGTTGGAGAGAGAAACCAACATTCAAGTACTAATCGGAGATGATGCTTGCTATTCAGTGAAGGGTGCAGGAGCCTCCTCTCTTCACCTAGATTCTGGCATCTCTCTTCATTTGAGTAATGTTTTGTTCGTGCCAAGTATCAAGAGGAACCTTGTATCAATATCAGCTTTGGAGGACAAAGGATATCAAGTTGCATTTTCTGAAGGAAAAGTTCTTGCTTGGCCGAAGAACTCTAACATCAAGACAGCCCGAGTGATTGGTGTTCGGCAAGAGAGTCTTTATAGACTTTCCATTCGTCCAATGCAGGCTTTATTGCATGATTCCACCAGTTCAAGTGAGCTTTGACATAGAAGACTTGCTCACCTCCATTTCAGAGCTCTTCCATCCATGCAGAAGATGGTCACTGGCCTTCCAAAACTCAGTCAGGAGCATGATGGTACTTGCAGAGGATGTGCATTGGAAAGACTTGGATTTATTTCTTAAAGTCTAAGGAATCTGATGAAGTACTTGAGAAATTCAAAGAATTTAAGGCTCAAGTAGAGAATTTTTCCAAAAAGAGAATCAAAGTTCTGAGATCTGACAACGGAGGAGAATACATCTCTGGAGGCTTCCGTACCTTTTGTATTGAATTCGGGATTAAGAGGGAATTTTGTGTCTCTTACAATCAACAACAAAACGGAGTTGCAAAAAGGAAGAATAGATCCATTGTTGAGGCAACTAAAGCTATGATCCATGATCAAGACTTGCAAACCTTCCTTTGGGCAGAAGCATCTAGAATTGCAGTATATGTTCAGAATCGAAGCCCTCATCGTATTTTGGAGAATATGACTCCTGAAGAAGCCTTCACAGGTGTGAAACCTGAGGTTAGTCACTTGAGAATCTTTGGTTGTCCTGTTTATATTCATGTGCCTAAAGATAAGAGGACTAAATTAGAACCATCTGGCAAGAAAGGAATATTTGTGGGCTACAGTGAATCCTCAAAAGCCTACAAGATTTACATTCCAGGACAGAAACAGATAGAGATTAGCAGAGATGTCACTTTTGAAGAAGATGTTGCATTCAAAAGATCTAAAGGTTCCTACATGGAGATAGATAACGAAGACCAGGAGACTCCCCAGGACATGGACGTTGATCATACTCCTGAGATTCAGAGGGAATCTACTGAACTAGAAGAGGATATCGATCTAGTTGAGCCTTTGGAACCAACTGATGGGCCAAGAGATATTATCTTAGGTTGAAAGAGACCTCTATGGGCTAGGCAAACTATGCAGGAGGCAGAAAAATTTGCAGCACCTAGAGGCACATTCAAAGAAAGCAAAAGACCACAGAAGTTTCCAAGCTATGTTGCATTAATGAGTCATATTATTGAATCTAAGCCTTCCAATGTTGAGGAAGCATCAAGTCAACAAGTATGGAGAGATGCTATGGCTGAAGAATATCAATCTATCATTAAGAATGATGTTTGGGATATTGTACCAAGAACTAAAGGAAAATCAATTGTATCTTCAAAATGGCTTTTCAAGATTAAGCATGCGGCTGATGAAAGCATTGAGAAGTACAAAGCTAGATTTGTGGCTAGAGGATTCTCTCAAAAAGAGGGAATAGATTATGAAGAAACCTTTTCTCTAATTGCTCGTTATACATCCATTAGGACCATTATTGCTATTGCGGCAGCTAAGGGATGGAAGCTACATCAGATGGACGTAAAGACAGCTTTCCTTAATGGCATGATTGAAGAAGAGGTATACATTGAGCAACCTAATGGCTTTTTGATTCACGAGAAGGAGTCTCATGTTTGTAAATTGAAGAAGGCTTTGTATGGCCTTAAGCAGGCTCCTCGTGCTTGGTATGAGAGGATTGATCGATACTTGATGAGCTTGGGCTTCTCCAAGAATGATGCTAATTCAAATCTTTCCTTCAAGGTAGTTGATGGTGAGGCATTAATCTTGGTTCTTTATGTTGATGATCTATTTCTTACTGGAGCAGAATATCTCATTATCAAATGCAAGGAGTTAGCTTCTGAAATTTGAGATGAAGGGATCTAGGATATATGCATTACTTCCTAGGATTGGAAGTGTGGCAGAGACCCAATGAGATCATTATGAGTCAAGCGAAGTATACTATAGACATCTTGAAGAGATTTGGTATGATGGATTGCAAATCTATGTCTACACTAATAGAAACCAATTTGAAGAAGTTAAGTGAGTTTGCAACTAGTTCAGATCTGGTGGATCCCACTATGTACAAGCAATTGATTGGATCATTAATATATCTAGTCAATACTAGGCCAGATATTTCCTATGCAGTAAGTGCACTTAGTCAGTTCATGTGTGAACCAAGGCAAATTCATCTAGTTGTAGCTAAGCATATCTTGAGATACTTGCATAGCACAATTGGATATGGCTTGAAATATACTTCCAGTGTAGACCTAAAGCTGCAAGGATATTCTGATTCTGATTGGGCAGAAGTGTAGCTGATTGGAAGAGCACCTTTGGATGTTGCTTTAACTTGGGGTCTGCGATGATTTCTTGGTGTAGTAGAAAGCAGTCTTCAGTGGCATTAAGCACTACAGAGGCCGAGTGTATTGTAGCATGTGTAGCAACTCGAGAAGCAGTGTGGCTTCGAAAGCTCCTTGCAAGATTGTTTGGACAATCATTGGAGCCGACTGTTATTCATTGTGACAACCAAAGTTGTGTGAAGCTATCTGTCAATCCAGTGTTTCATGACAAAACAAAACATGTTGAGATCAAATACCACTATATCAGAGATATGGTATTGAGGAAAGCTATTCAGTTGAGATATATTTGCACTAATGATCAGACGGCTGATATTCTCACCAAGCCTCTCTCCAGAGTGAAGTTTGTGCACTTTCGAGACAAGCTTGGAGTTGTGGAGAATGAAGCCCTTGCTAAGAGGGAGACTCGACATCAGTGATCATTTGTGATTTGCTATAATGCATCTTCCTCTATGATGGAGAAATTTGAGGTGAAAGCCCTTGTTAATGCATCTTTCTCTGTGATAGAGAAATTTGAGGTGAAAGCCCTTGTTTTCCACCCTCTGGGAGTAGCCATGGTGGATGTCATGTTGAGAAACTCCATGACAACATCACATTGAGAGACTCCGTGATGATTTCCTTGTACTTGTGTTTATCCACCCTCTAGGAGTAGCCATGGTGGACGTCATGTTGAGAGACTACATGACAACATCACGTTGAGTGACTCCGTGATGGGCACTTGTACACCTGTTTCCTTCCACACATGGGAGTAGCCATGGTGGACATCACGTTGAGTGACTCCGTGATGAGGTCTTCTCCACAAATGGGTGTAGCCATTGTGGATGTCATATTGAGGGACTCCATGACTTGGATATCTGGAAGTATTCCTCCCTAGCTAAGAGGGAGTGTTGATGTTTATAGCCGCAGGCCTCATACTTCCAACGGCAATTTATTGAAGCAATAAATTAATATAGCCGTTGGCTATTATTTATTGGAGACAATTCATAAAGAGATGCATTCATTTGGATTTGTAATTTATATATTATTATTAAGGCCGACTTTGCATCTTGAAGGGAAGCGTTTGTTTAGAGATCTCCCCATCGAATTGTATATAAGGAGGCATTGTTCATTCATTCATATCATTCATTACATTCATACAAGTCGAGTGTGAATTCGTCTACAATAGAGTTCGATATTGGAGTTCAATATTATTCATAGAGATCGATCTCATTCTTCAAGAAGTTCAATATTATTGTTTAGAGATTGCATAAAGTGTGGTGCTGATTAATTCGGCCTTGAGATTGGCCTCATTGTAAAGCGAATTGTTGTTCATCATTCAATATATAAGTGATATATTGTTGCTGGGTTTTTCTCCCTCAAGTTGGAGGGTTTTCCCAGGGTATATGCTGTGTCAAATTGTTTAAAATTGTTCTATATCTGCCTATTTAATTTCTGATCCTAAAACTAACAAAGAAAACATAACAACTTATAAGGCTCAATAATTGCTGCAAGCATCATTATTGTATAATCGTATATAATTTATATATTTATATTTATATGGATATATACGTATATCTATAATTATACTTATTGTCCCCCATATATTCTAGCAATAATATACTTATCTGATTATGTCTGTTGCTGATTCCATTCTATTCGATCTACATATTCCTTGCTTTTACAAATACATATATTCAAATGCATCCCCATCGGATCAACTGCTGCTACCATCAGATTCATTCCTCATTCCCTAATGATTTGATTCTTCTTATATCTCTTTCCCTAATCTGTATCTTCTAAGATCTGTATATTTCAGTGCTCCATGGGGACTCATCCCCTACCTTGGTACCCCCGTCCCTGTCCTGAAAACGTTTCAGGGACTTGGGGGACTTGGGGACTCCTCATAAACTTCCCCTCACCTTTGCATCTGACAACGACACAAACTTGAGCTCCAATTTTGATACAAACCTACCAGTTGCATCTGCTGATAAGGGACAGCCATATATTTTCTATGTTTTTGTCATTTTATAGTTGAAACTTGAAGCCTTTGTGCATTTTGTTATAATTCTTATTTAATATGTATGCACATTGACAATAAAAGCATTTGAATTTTGTTAATTTGTTTGTCAATTCTCATGTGAAAACTCAATTCAAGTCTAATGTTATGTATTAATCTTCTACAATGCCTATGATGAATGCTTTATCAATGTTCTGATATGAATATTTGAAATTTCTCTATATTTTTAAATTTTTCCCTATTTTTTATAGCCATCCCCTATTATCCCCTAAAAAATGATCCAAAAGTATCCCCGTACCGGAAACACGTCCCACCATCCCCTGCCGTCCCCATCCCCAAAACTTGGTGGAGCATAGGTATATTTCTCTTGATCTGCTTTTACTTGGAAAATATATATTCCATATTCATATTCTATTTTCTGTTATGTATTTCCCCCCATTCTCATTCATTCATAATCCCTCTTTTATATCTCCCACGGTGGGGAAGATTCACCTCTATTTTACAAAGGCACATCCTGATCCAAATGTTGCCTCCCTCCATCAACACTAATCACTATCCTTTTGTATTCATTAATCGCTACCTCTTGAAGATTACAGCTTTTCATTTATACTTAGGTATTAATGATACCTCTCTTGGCTAAAGTCAGCGATGGTTGTTTATTTAATATCAAGGGGAGTCGGCCAGCATATGTAAAGAATATTAGTTAGCCTTTCATATATGTTATGTTATGTTTGAATATTTTATATTTAATGTATTATTAATATGTTTATTTCTATATTGGCTTATATATATATATATATTTCAATAATATCTGTAGTATTATGATAAATAATAATTGTTAATTTTTATATTTTAATATTGTTATCTATTTTATTTATTTGCTTTATATTCTAGTGTTATAATTTCGGGGGCATGACAGCCCAACCCACCCAAGATTGCTTGCCCTCAAGCAATCACAACTAGGACTTGTAATCTTTTGGTACTGCTCCTCCTTGTGGTGTAATTGGTTTCTATTGTGGTGCCTTGCTACAATGATGTCCCTGAAAGAGTAGTTATTAGTATATTTGTCTACTAATAGGGTTAATTCTATCTTTTAAGTATGGGAGCAAACCAAGAGTTGGGAATTGACAAAATATGTTACTCATGACAAGTTTTCTCTCATTTCATTACCACCAAGATACAAACTCTTCATTTCCCTTTGTTGAAATCTAAGATCATGATGGATTGCGTGAATATTAAGATCTTACTCCTTTGTGTCGAGTCACTTTTGTACTTGTGTAAAGGCTCTGGGTGTTTTGAATGATAACTTCCCTTAGACAAAGTATGTTTTATTCAAACAAGGTTTGAGGCCAGTTTGTTTATAATGAGGAGCTTATAGTGTTTTAGTCAAACATTTGTCATTCCTATAAGTAATTAATACTTAAGTACAATTTTATGGGGTTAATCAAGTCAATTCAAAAGATGCACAATGGTTTAGTATTCCTAGTAAGTAATAGGGCTTAAATTTATAGTTTTACCCTACTATTCAATTCGTGTTCCATCCTCTAATTCAATTGGAGGTTATCGCTCTTCTTTGTCATATCACCATGTTTGGTACTAAATTTATTTTCATATCTTGGGAAAGGTACTATTTTATTTTACAATATCAATTTATCCCAAAGTTTGAAAGGTGAGAATGATCCTGGGATTTGTGGGTTATGTAACTTAGCATAGGCTCATGTAGCTTGATTTGTATCAAGTTTATTAGTGTAGAGCTGCTCAAGGAACAGCTCAGGAGAAAAAGACCCTTAGATGAAATGATCTATTCTAGATATTACAAATGCGAGTAATTTGGTCCACAAGGTAAAGCTCACTAGATCCATTTCGTAGGTTACAAAGTGGTATGGACTTGATTGCACCAATTACTCTTGGTTAGAATAATTGTGTTGTTGCCATGGGAAATCTTTCGATAACTTTGATTGTTTGATTTCTTGATGAGTGATGATTGCTTGATTTCTTGAGGGTGAAGTTAATGAATTGATTCATCCCTTATATTCATTTCTTGAAGGAATCACCACCCTTCATAATTACCCTTGATAACAATACTTTACTCTCAAGTTTATTGTTAAACTTATTTCATATTGATAGTTTCTTTACAGGCAGGTGGTTTCCCCTTTTTACCTTATTGTTGAGGGAGTTTTAGTTGTTCATATTTGAAGGGCCACAACTTTTCTAATCTCATTCTCTTGCAAAATTACTTAATGTTCTATTCTCAATTGATTCTTTAAATGGTGGTATGGATGAAATGCTCTCCCTTTTTATATCACCAATTTGAGGGAGTCACACCTCTTCACTTCAAATAGTTACAACTCTTCATTATTGCATTTGGATACTAATAATTCAAATTTTGATAAGTTAATTTGTTAGGGCTTCTCGTTCCAAAAGCATTTTGACGGACAAGTTTTAACACTTAAATTTTAAGCATAAAGTAATCATAAGAACACATCTTGTTGAAGATACATGAAGCAACACGTAGACACACGTGATACATAAAGTATAAATACAAAGCATGAATACACATAATACACAAGAAGCATGAAGCATATATATGAATAATATATGAAGTATACGCACGAAGTCACAAAGCATACATATGAATACGTGTAAGTCATAAAGTATACACTTAAATACGTAAGCCGCATGAATACACGTATACACATGAGTACATGCAAGTCACAAAGCATGCAGTTTGCAAAGTATACACTTAGAAGTCACAAAGTATATGAAAGGTATACACGTAGTCGCATGAATATAGGTAGGCCACAAAGTATACGGATGAATATAGGTAAGTCACAAAGTATACACTTGGATTGGATACACATAAGTCACAAAGTATATACTTGAATGTATGTAAATCACAAAGCACACTCATAGATACACGTCAGTCACAAAGTATTGTCATGAATACACATAATTCATGAAGTATACATACAGATACAAGTAGGTCACAAAGTATTCACATAAGTCATAAAGTATGCACTTGAATACACGTAAGTCACAAGGTATACACTTGAATACACGTAAGCCATAAAGTATACACTCAAATGCATGTAAGTCACAAGGTATACACGTAAGCCAAAAAGTATACACTTGAATACAAGGTATGCAAAGTATTCACATGAATACACGTAGTACATAAAGCATACACAGGAAGCATGAAGCATACACATGACTACGCGTAATACATGAAGTATACACAAGAAGCATGAAGCATACACGTGAATACACGTAATATATGAAGTATACACAAGATGGCAGGAAAGATGCTCTGATACCACTGTAATGTCCCCTATCCTAATTTGCCCTAGAATTCGCCTATTGATCACAAATTGCAAAAAATTAGGGTTGGGGTTTCACCTTATTAAATAAATATCTCTTTAATGATGTAATCTTGGATTGGAATCCTACATTCGCTACATGAACAATATATGCAAATATGTATATATGCTTGTTAGGGTTAGACCATCGCATCACATCTAAAGGTTATCAACAATGCAAACATATTAGGATTTTGGGAGAAGGGACAGGATGGATCTGCCCAAAGCCATTTCCATACCAAGCCTAAGAGGGTGTATACCAAGGCCCTCCCCCTTGGCCGCTTGTACCTGCTTTCCCCATCCATGTCTCAACCACCTAAAGATACTTGCCACCTTGTGGAATTGTGAAGTGATCGCAAGTGGGCTTTTTGGGCTCCTACCGCTTCACCCCTGGCCCCTCCTTCTTGAGGAATTTGGCGGAGGTCGCAAGTGGGCTTTTTTGGCCCCTACCACTTCACCACTAGCCCTACCCACAGGATGGCTTTCAGACAGTCAACATAATTTTGAGTCAATCATAGGAAATTCGTCTTTATTATCGTAGAATCCATAAGCATACATCAGTAAACCATCACTTGTAGAAAATACACATTTAATATTCCTTTATTATGCAGGGCCATATTTTTATAGACGTAAGATAATAAATGGCAGAATTACACCTAAATATAGGATAGATCTGATACACTCCTGATTATGTATATACATCCGATAATAGCAATCTATTGTGAGACATGGGTCTGATTCTCTTGTCTTTCTGATCTGTATGTTTCTTCTCTTGGATCGATGATTTGTTCTTAACGCTCAAAAGATATCGTTAGCATAAGTATGTATAAGGAAACATAACAACTTATAAGGCTCAATAATTGTTGCAAGCATCATTATTGCATAATCGTATGTATATATATACTTACTATCCCCCATATATTCTGCCAATAATATACTTATCTAATTATGTCTGCTGCTGATTCCATTCTATTCGATCTGCATATTCCTTGCTTTTACAAATACATATATTTGAATGCATCCCCATCGGATCAACTGCTGCTACCATCAGATTCATTCCTCATTCCCTAATGATTTGATTCCTCTTATATCTCTTTCCCCAATCTGTATCTTCTAAGATCTGTATATTTCTCTTGATCTACTTTTACTCAAAAAATATATATTTCAGAATCATATTCTAATTTCTGTTATGTATTTCCCCCCATTCTCATTCATTCATATCCCTCTTTTTTATCTCCAACGGTGGGGAAGAGTCACCTCTATTTTACGAAGGCACATCCCTATCCAAACGTTGCCTCCCTCCATCAACACTAATTGCTGTCTTTTTGTATTCATTAATCGCTGCCTCTTGAAGATTGCAGCTTTTCATTTATACTTAGGTATTTATGATACCTCTCTTGGCTAAAGTCAGCGATGGTTGTTTATTTAATATCAAGGGGAGTCAGCCAGCATATGTAAAGAATATTAGATGCTGCTTGGCCTTTCATGTATGTTATGTTATGTTTGAATATTTTATATTTAATGTATTATTAATATGTTCATTTCTATATTGGTTTATATATATATATTTCAATTATCTGTACTCTGTAGTATTATGATAAATAATAATTGTTACTTTTTATATTTTCAATATTGTTATCTATTTTATTTATTTGCTTTATATTCTAGTGTTACAATTTCGGGGGCATGACATAATTATGGCAGCACAACAATACCTATATAACTCACTATCAAAACCTTCATCTCAAGCACCCAATAAATAGGAGATGCAATACATGAATGATGAAACCATCAAATGGTAATTAGGAAACCACAAACTAAAACCACCCACAATGCAGCACCTAAATTCTTAGATAGAAATCCAACACCCAATTCTCAAGATGAGTCCACATGCTAAAAAAAGCATCATCCTTCCACATGTGATAAAGTTCATTATAAACTTGGGAGGCCATTTGGGCCCATTTTTTAATTGTAAAGCTTAAAAAATCTCTGTGTCAAGCATTTAGTAAGCACTAGCACACAACCCGAAATATTTTTTTTGGCCATAAATGACATCTATAGCCCAAAATTTGAGCTTTTATGTTTAATAGCCCAAATTTTGTGTTTTCTGTATTCTTAGCACTAGGAGCAAGGTTGAGACATCTTTCCTAACATTCCCCCACTTGTCAAACACCTTGCAAGAGCAAAAAGAGTACCAACACTATCAATCAATTACTAAGGACCAAAAGACCCATAGATTCATAGCACCACTTGGACTTTTTTGTGCTCACTAGCTTCATCAATTCATCTACAACATTTTTAAAAGTGTCAACTTTCTCTAGCATCACCCTCCCATCCTCTACCATATCATGAGAAATATAGTACTAGACATCAACGCACTTCATCTTTGCATAAAAAGTTAAGTTCATTGCCAAACATATGGCACTCTAACTATCACAAAGAACTATAATAGTTCCAAGAATCAACACATCTAAACACAAACATTTAAACCTGATTGCTTCCTTACAGGAATGAGTAGTTGCCATGTACTCTACTTATGTAGTGGACAAACTGACCACAGTCTACCACTTTCTCATCTAATTAATTGCACCACCAAACATAGTGAAAATATATCCATTAATGAATTTCTTACTATTCACATCCCTAGCACAATCTAAATCCACAAATCCATGAATACTCACTAAGAGCCAATCCCATATAGAATTACCATGATAACAAATGGAGTACCTGGAGGTATGCCACAAATATCCAAAGACCCCCCCTTCACTGCATTTCAATGCACTCTTCCAAAATTAGCCATGAATTAGCTCAAGACTCCCACTACTTGGACAATGCTTGGTCTAGTAAAGACCATAGCATATATTAAGCTCTCAATGACAGTAACATAAGGTACTCATACAATATCATCCATCTTACTATGAGAAGTGAAGCATTGCTCTACTAATAACTAGGTCTGTTGGAAATATTGTCATTGATGTCAAGTTGAGATAACATATTTGAAAGAAAGAACATCTAAAATTGATGATAGACAGCATTGGATAAAATGACCAATGATATACAGACTCTTTGGATACCAAGTTCTTGATATTGTGGTCACACCAAAGTATTTGGTTCCATATTGAGACCGAGCTATGACATTAAATGGACAGCACCAAAGGCTGAAGGGTCTTTTACTGATGCTCATGATATCCGAAGTGTTGAAAACATCAGGACTTGTTGGGGAAGTGCATTTATCAGGAATAAAATTAAATCAGCTCCTAGTAGCACCACAATTGACAGGATCGTTGGATATTTCCCCCCTCCAAAGTTTTAAGTTAGATACTACAGGAAGATCTGATGAGAATTTTCTCATTGAAATCATAGGCGGTTTACATCTTGCTGGCTCAGAAACTTCGCTTTATGATTTAGTTAAGAGAAAACTATCTTTATCTCGACAGAAGGGCCAGCTTCGCACCATCATTTTCTTCCAGCCTGGCCATTTAGCAAGTTTGGAATTACGTCACTTGCAATTTGATGAATTGGAACTAGCTTCCTTGTGTGGAATGGTACAAAAGGTAAAGAAACAAGATCAACATGAACAGATCTTTAAAAGCATTTACATTATAGCACAGTTATGATAGCCTTAAAGAAATAAATCGATTGTCTTAGAAAGGAAAATATAAGCAACAGCATGACAGCGTTAAAGCCTTAAACAGATTTAAAAGATAACCATTAACACAAAATCTGGAAGGTGATGTGATTTCAGAATTAATTAAAGACAAAACACATTGACTTCATCAAAAGGCACATAAAGACAAACCTAATAAGACAAAATAAAGAAAGGACAAAACCGAATAAGACAAAACAGAGAAGTGCGATTCTTTTGCTTAAGCTATTCATTTGTAAAAGTAATTAAAGAGATGCGACTTTATGAAAAAGAAAGATTGGATTTTAAATCAGATTTATGAAAATTAAATATGATTCAAAGCATAAATGGAATGGTGCGATCATTTTGATAAAGCATAAATGAAATGGTGATTAAAGCATAAATGTAAAGGTGCGATCTTTTACAAAGGACATGTTACTTCACAAAGATTGCAATCCTTGAGATCAATATATATTTGATTCAAATTCAGATTTAAAAACAAGGTGTGGAGTATGATGTGTAGAATACGTGGAAATAAAAGAAGATCCTTGAGTGAAGAAGAAGTATAAAAATATATCATTCGATAAAAAGAGAACAACGAGTGAGTAAAGATATAAAATCAGATTAAGAAGTGTGGTATATGAGTATTGTGTGAGACAAAAGTTGTATCATCCAAGCACAAGATGATTTGAGAAGAAATCCATGCAAACATAAACGAGGAATATGTGCAGATATAAAAGATGTGTATATGCAGATATTGAAGAGGAGTATATGCAACTGTAAAAGGGAATGAGTACAGATTGAAGAGAAGATTATAAAGAGTTTAATGAGAGATTGTGATCGGTTTTGTAAAAAGAGACTGTGCATCATTTGGATCAGATTTGTAAAGGAAGAACATTGTGTGATTTGGATCAGATTTGTGAAGGAATATATCCCTTGAAGAATGTTGGATCAAATTTGAATGTGTTGGATCAAATTTGTGAAGGAGAATCATAGCAGATTTGGTGCAAGTTGAAGGACATAATTGAGCAGATTTATGAAGAGTCTATGGGCATATTTGTGAAGACTAAAATGAACCAGATTTGATAAGGGATATAGACAGTTTGGATAAAGGTAAATATTTGATGAATGCAAAATTGACAAAAAACATGCAGATTTGAAAGAAGTATAAGCAGATCTAAAAGGAATACATATGGAAGTGATTGTATCAATTTATTAAAGCAGCATTGTATGAAGAATTGAAAAAGAAAATATATGAAGATATTTGGAGATCATTCAAGGAAGATAAATTCAAGAGGAAGAGTGGTATTGAAGAGGAGATCTTAATTGTCCATCATCCGTCGAAGAAGCAACATTGAAGGTGGAACATTATTTTTGAAATTATTATCTTTTGCTAAGTTAGTGCTTGGCAAGTGGGGGTTGGTGCCTCTAGTAGGTTGGTGCCTACGAACTTTAGGAGTTGGTGCTCCTTGTAGGTCGGTGCCTACTAAATTAGAGATAGGAGTTGATGCTCCTTGTGGGTTGGTGCCTACTAAATTGTGAAAGTTGGTGATTCAAGTAGGTTGGTGCCTACACTCATTGTAAAACTTATATAATTCATAAAATACATTATTTGTATCGTGGTTTTCTCCCATAAGGGTTTCCACGTAAAATCTTGGTGCCAACTTGTTCATATTGTTATATTCTTGAATGGTTGATATTGTGCTAGGGGCTAAAGTTGACTAAAGTTGAGAGGGTAAAAATTTGTTAATATACTGATTCACCCTACTCTCCCACCCCCTCTCAGTATATTTTTGTGCTCTTCAAGGTCCCCATTGAAATAGGGACACACAATGGTCTCAAGTTGTCATGCTAAATCTCTCCAACACCAAGTTCACATATTACTCTAGCCCAACCAAAGTCTTTTGTTTGCTCTATCTATTATCATCTTCATACCCAAAATGAACTTGGTAGCCCCTAAGTCTTTCATCTCAAATTGTGCTACAAGTTGAGACTTCAATTCACAAATCATGTCGTTACCATTACCCAAAAATAGCATATCATCATGTGATGTTCCCATTTTTTCTTAAACCCAATTTAATTATTTAAATATTGAATTTCATTATTTAATTAATTAATTATATTTGGACTTTATAAAAGTTATTGATAAATGATAAATATTTGATACTTTATAAAGTCTTTATTCCAAATTAAAAATTGATTGTGTTGCCATAACGCAAAAATGAATTAGTTGCCATAACGGAAGGTGATGGTCTTTATTAAGACATTTGGGCGAATTAAGAAATATCACGGAAGAATAAAGAATGTTTGGTTTTGATTTTTGCATTGGGAACGACAATTCTCAGGCAATTTGGTAACCATTCAGGACGTAGCCCCTAAGATGATTAATTTCATAATCTTACCAATTGACTGTGTAATCGGTCGATATCAAAAGGAAAGCATTGCAAATGAGTTTGATGCTCGGTTGGTTTGTGCTGGTGTATTGACAGGGAATATCGGGGTGATATGTAGAAGAGCCATTAGTAGTGTTTTACCGTCTCACTTATTCATCGATAATCATTAAAGAGAAATCACATTAACTGTTGGTGCATGTTATTGCTTGAGGCATCGGTTTACATACTCCGAATCTGTTTCAGTGTCATAAACCTAAGGATATATCTATTCTAGAATTTTATCTTGTATTATTGGATATGGTTGATTGCAGGATTGATTACAAGAGTGATCATTGTTAAAGGCCTGATTATAATATTTTGGAGACATCGGGAGTAGGTGTTTGCGGTGCCAACAACATTTGCAGAGTTTGGAGTCAACTCGATATCGGGTAAGAATATAGCCATTGTAACAAGTATTGTTTCTTGGGTGTCGCTTTGAGTCTAAATACAAATACTCTGGAGCCGACTCCTGTAGTACCTTGTTGGACGATTCACAACTTAAAGACGGGAGTGGTTATATTTATTATTGCGGGAGTTTGTTCTTATGATGCTCGTGGGACAACAACCTCTGCCATTGACATGTTAATTCGCTGACTGGCATTTGGGATCATCCTTTATCGAAGGTTGCCTAGAGAAGTCTAAGTTGCCCTTCCATGCAACGGGGAGTCTTGGAGATTTATATGTAGCCACTATCTGTTTGCCTCATGCGATAAGACTTGAAGGGCGTTTGTCCCATATGCATCTTACTGTTGGATCTTTTATATTACCTGGCGGGATTTGAATCTTGGAAGGCTGGCGTTTTGTATGTTCATAACACTTCAATACATACGGGTTGATGCACATAGGATCACGGGTATGAAAATTGATCCATGTAATCTTATATTTTGTATCGTTCCTGCCTTTCTTGTATATTTTGGTTTGTTGGGATAATCTGTAAGGCTACCGTAAAGCAGATTGCTGATTGTAGGGTCTTAGTAATATTCTGTGCAAAAACACAATTTCTTGTTGAATGGAGAATGTTTGCTATTGGTATTGTTTATGAAGTGCTTTGTTCCTTATTTCGCTATCGACATTGGTATCTCTCTAATTCTCTTCAGATTGTAACAACTAGAAGATGTATTGAAACAGTATTTTCCTAAGACTTGTAAAGTTCAGTTTTTTCATATCTCAATCTGAATTGGAAATGATTTGAACTATCTTTGTTCACTGTCATACTGAGTGTTCTATCATATGTGTGAAAGTGTTTATCAAATTGTATGTTCATTATTATGTTGAAGATTATCTTGGTGTGTGATGCAATGCTCCTAGTTTAGTAAAAGAGGAACACCTATCAAACTGTCAAATCACATAATATCCAGAAGGGGGATATTACACATCAACATATAATGTGATGACAAGTAAACAATTACTATTCATCCTATGATACATGCAATGATCAAATTTGGATCTTAGAAACTCCAATCCCAACACAAAGTGTTCAAACTTTTGGCACCACATCCTACGTGATTGTTTGGACCATAATTCAACTTACAAACCAATTTTTTTTTTACATTTTTCAATGTAGTGCTTTGGTTGTGTCATATCAATTTATTCCTCCAAATCACCACAAAGGAAAGTTTTCTTCACATCCATTTGCTCAACCTCAAAATCAAAAGCTGCTACAATAGATAATAAGAACCAATTGGATGTCATCTTGGCAACTAGAAAGAAAATCTCACTATAATCAATTCCCTCAACCTAAAAATGTCCCTTCATAACCAATCTAACCTTATACTTCTCAACATCGCCATCAAAATAAATTTTCCTTTTGAACAACCATTTACAACTAACGGGTTTCGAACCACCAAACATAGGTACTAAATCCTATGTGTGATTTTCTTCAATGCAGCCATCTCTTCATCCATAGCCACTCTCCAAAACTCAAAATCATCCATACCCAATGTTCTTGCACAATTCTAATCTCATATGTGTTAGTAATCAAAGCAAAAATACATATCCAATCAAGACGATTATACCCATCTAGTTATTGTCTATGCCAAGTGCACCTCCTCAAGAGTTGAGGTGGAGGTTTAACCTCCTCTTTAGAACTCTCAAATCCATCTAAGCTCTCCTCTTCAAGTCCTTTATTGGATTCTAGTTCAACCTTCTTAGCCTTTGGGGGTAGTTGAACTCTTTCTTTTCATCTTTCTTTGACAACAATAATGTGGAAGAAGCTTTAACTTCTTCAAAGATAACATTTATGTTATACAAAAATATTTTGGCCATAGAATCACAAAGCTTGTACCCTTTCACACCAAAGCCATAGCCAATGAAGATATATTTTATAGTATTGTTCTCCAACTTAGACTACTTCTCCCTAAACACATGTGCATATGCAACACAACTAGAGACTCAAAGATATCTCAATGAAGGTTTTTTGTGAAACCACACCTCCATAGGTGTCTTCTTGTAATATCCCCAATTAGGGATATTGTATATTTCTAATTTATTTAACTCCATGAGTAAACAATGTTTAAATCTTACTTCAAATAAAATTTACTACAACAAATAATATACTTATGCAAAAATAAATGATAAATCCTTGCAAAATGAACAAACGACACAACAGTTCACAAAACAGGTTAATCTTCTTATGACAATGAGATTTACACTTAAAAATAATTCAGTTTGCCAAAACTTTCAAGAGCAATTGCAGCAATATTATTATCATAAATATAGCAAATGTATAGCAATAGAATTACAATTCCTAGGTGCTAAGAGAGCTGCCTAAATCTCAAACAAACAAACGATGTAGGAGCCACCCAAATAGCAAAATAGTGAAGCCCAAATACATCCTTGTATGAGACTGCCACAACTAGTTCAAGGGTTTCCATCCACTAATTAGCTATGGAAATCAAGGGGTTTCCCTCCTTCAATATCCAATTATAGATGAACAAGATGTCCATTCTATTCGAATGAAAACAATGGATAAGCAAGCATGTCTTCTCTCAAGGCTTGACTTAATTAAATATGCAATTTTCAAATTATTTTCCTTTCCCTCCAAAATACTATTGCAAAGACAGTTGTCATTGCACCAAAAGATTGACCTGTTAATGCTCAATACAACCGCTAGAGTTAATGAATCCACGGGAGGCCGTTAAGCCATGTCATGAACAAGAGCAAGGGCCCACACCTTGCAACAATCCCCCCCGCAACGCAAACGAGGGGTTCAAACTCGTGACCCAAGCTCTAATACCAATTGTTGCAAAGATAGTTGTCATTGCACCAAAAGATTGACCTGTTAATGCCTGATACAACCGCCAAAGTTAATGAATCCACGGGAGGCGGTTAAGCCATGTCACAAACCCGAGCGCTACGCTGCACAGCACAAGGAGACCAAGGGCGCACACCTTGCAACAAATACATCCACACTAAATCTTTGGCCAAGATCATTATTAAAAAGATCAACTTATTACATAACACCCACAACCCCATAATTAGGACATCCATTGTAAACACAGTTCCCTAGGTTACTTTCCCTAAACCCATAGGAAATGAAAATGGGCTTATGAGTCAATTCAAAATCTTATGGAAAAAGGGGAAACGACAATCTTCCTTTCCTAAGATTGCATGCCCTCAAGCAATTCAATTTTGGATGCTTCAAGATGTCAATTCCTTCCCATGTAGCATCTTCAGTTGGACAAATCCTTCCACCTCTTCAAATACTTGCTAATGGTTCTATTCCTCAACTTCCTTTCCTAAGTGTCCATGATAGCTTCTAGTATTAGAATGAGTCTTCATCATCCAAAGGTGGCAATTCTTTTGACAGTACAACGTGCTTCCCCAATGCCTTTTTAAGACAAGAAACATGAAAAGATGTTGCAAATTCTACCATTCTCAGTTAGCTCTAGTCCATAGGCTACTTCTCCTACCTTTCTTATAATCTTGTAGGGACCATAGAATCTAGATTTTAGCTTCTCTACTCCTTCCTTCTTCAATAAAGATTGCCTATAGGGTTGCAGCCTTAAGTAAACCTTGTCTCCAACTTCAAAAACTATTTCATTACGTTGTTGGTCTACATAGAGTTTCTACTAGTTCTAGGCATGTTGAAGATGGTCCTTGAGCGATTTCAATACCTCTTGACTTTGCTTGATCATATCTTTTGGTCCAAGCACCCTATTTAGTATGATTGCAAGATCCACAAAGATTAGACTAACATATCCATACAAAACCATGAAAGGTGACATACCTATGGGCATGTGGTAGGAGGTGTTATAACAATGTTCTCCCAAATGAAACCACTTGACCCAAACCGTTTGCTGCCTAGAATTGTAATTCCTTAGGTACCTTTCAATCTATTTGTTGACAATTTCAACTATCCATTTGTCTAGGGGTGATAACTCGTGCTAGGGGTGAGCTCTATTCCTGCCAAACAAAACAATTCTTGCTAAAAGTGACTCAAACACCTATTGTCCCTGTCACTAACAATGTTCTTAGGTAACCCATGTAATATTAAAACCTCCTTGAAGAATAAATCAGCACTTTGGAAAGCCTTGAAATCAAAGGATATGTCATAAGTATGTGCATACTTGGTGAGTTTGTCCACCACAACAAAGATGTAGTCTTTTCCTTTGAGCTTGGGTAACCTAGTGATAAAGTCCATAGATATACTTTACCATTTTTGCTCAAGAATGGTAATGGCTATTGTAGGCCTGCGAGATAGAATTGTTATGTTGTCAAGATGAGCATTCCTTAAATGTGCTTGAGCAAATCCCCTTTCATTCCTTTCCAAGAGAATCCCTCTCTAATTTGTTTGTATGTTTGAAAATACCTCAGATGCCCAACCAATGGAGTATCATGCATGGCTCTTAAAATTCTTTCCTTCATTTTTTATTCTAGGATCAAATATATCCTCTCTTAATGCAGCATTAGGTTTACACCACTTTGAACCTATAATCTTGTACTCTTCCATCCGACAACTTAGTAGCAAAATCGTTCTTGGCAGATTCAAATATGATGGCGGTGATCTAATCAGTAAAGATATTAGAAATGGAGCACAAAGTGGGTCTTCGAGATAATGCATCACCAACTACATTATGCCCACCCTTCACATATTCAATATCAAAATCATATGCCTGCAACTTACTTATCCACTTATATTTTATGGCGTCCAAGTATTTCTGATTGAGAAAGTACATAAGATTGTTATGATTAGTCTAAACCACAAACTTGCCACACACCAAGCATTGTTTAAACTTCACTAAGGCATGCATGATTGCTAGCATCTCCTTACCATAAATAGAAAACCTATTTTCTGCCTCTGTTAGTTTCTTACTTTCAAAAGCAATGGGATGTTGTTGCTGCATCGAAACCACTCCAATGCCCTTAGTTGAAGCATCACATTCCAACACAAAATGAAGTGAAAATTTGGGACAGAAAACAAAGGTGAACACATTACCTTTTTGGTGCAGGAGCACCTGGTTGCTTTCAAGCCTCCATGAGGCCTATTTGTAAATAAATGTTTTAGGAAGGCTTAGGGGTCATTTAAAAAGGTCTCTCAAGACCATTTTGATTTGTTTATGTCACTTGTTAGGTGTTTGTATAGGTTAAGTGGTCATTGGTGTCAAATTGCCAAGTTTTTGTCATATTTGCAAAAAGTGTAAAAAGATGCAAAATTGCTTGTAAAAGAATATGAAGGGTCAATGTTATGTAAAAGGCATGTGTAAGGTCGTGCAAGACCATCTTCAATGTAATTTGGAGTCCTAAAAGGGGTCAAGTTGCAAAATGTGCAAAACATAAAATGTTGTCAATATGCAATGTTGTCAAAATTGGCAAAAAGGCAAAATTCAGTTCCTGAGTTATGGTTACGGCTAGCTTCCATATTTTTAGGATGTTGGTTTCTATTTTTTAGGATTATAATAGCTAGGTGTGTCCTTTATTAACTTATGAGTTTCATACGTAACCTTGCCAAGGAAAATCACTTCAACCCGATGTACTAAGGCTCAGTGAGTGTGGCAAGGACTCACGAATCCAACTCTGAGTCATACTAGGGAGTCTGCAGCCTTGACTCGCAGACTTGGCCGAACCCAATTAAACTCATGCATATACCAAAATCTGCAAGTATTGCATGTCAAACCCAGTCAAGTCTCTGAAAAAACAGAAAATCAACTGGTTCCAGTTGATTTTCTGTTTTTTCAGAGACTTGACTGGGTTTGACATGCAATACTTGCAGATTTTGGTATATGCATGAGTCTAATTGGTTCGGCCAAATATATATATATATCACAAAACAGCTTGCTAATTTTTTGCCCAGTATAAATCTCAAAACTATATTTCCACCCCAAACAATCTTGAATACAGTCTTTTACTCTCATTATTGCCTGATCTATTAGCTCTCTTAGACACATACAATTTACATATCAAAAAATTTGGATAACTTCAGTAATTATTAATTAACCATAGGAGTTTGCCTTGTTCTTGCAAACCTATATACAGCTTCCCTACAATTATCACAGATATTCTAGGCTTTTCAGTAGGGCTCTATCTATGAGTTGCTGGTTATCTGTCTAAATTGCCACTACCTTCGTCCCCACATTATCACACAGCCTTGGAATTCCTGGAAATTGATAAATGTTACCCAGACACGCCTCTCTTCGAAGAGATATAAGGACCCTACATTAGAAGAGAGTAATTTATTGTATACATTGCTACCTCTAGATATTGAGGGCTTGGGCTCATAAATTATCTCTCACGTTTTAGACTTATTATAGGGCTTACATTTCTGAATTGCATTCACATGTTATTGTTCACACAGAAATTGGGAAAGTTGTGAATAATGCATTCTATAATCCTACTCTCGATTTACTTATTAAAATACAAAAAAAAAAGTCAGATCTTAATTGTAATAATGCTTAATTATTGTTCATCATTAGTAGCATAAAATATATGGTTGATTGAACATAAACCCTAAATCCTAAATCTTTCATTTTTTATGTCTCTGTTAGATCTTTAACCTCTTAGTGTATAGTGGTGCCCTACGTGACAACAAACCTTAAGCATTGTAGATTTTGTAAAAAGTCTTAGTTGCTCGCTTGATTGTTCGTACAACTACTTTCAGCAGCTTATGATTATTCCAATTTTTCAAACCACAGAACTAACACGCACAAACTACATAGTGAAACTTACGCTCTACTAAAAGCTACTAGAGCAAATAATATTATGGTTGATCTAAGGGGTCTGAGGCTCAACTTTGATAAGAACAAGATGCAACATGAAAGCAAGACCCTCGGTATCATTACTGGCATTTCTACCCTACCCTTACTGCTAAGCTTAACCAAGCTCTGGGCACTTAATATTTCTATATTGATTTAAAAATATGACATGACAAGGGTTTTCGGCGCAATATTTACCTGGTTCATCTGTACCATCAGCGCAATCACAAAAGTTGTCGTTAAGACGGTCGCGAGGAAAAGTTTTCGAACCATCTTTGCACATAATTCTCGTTGATTGGAAATATTCTTTCTCTGCAATTCATTTACTACTGTGTGAATGTCACCGTTGCAAATGGAATTAGAGATACTAATCAATGTGTGTAATAAAAGTAAAAACAAATTTAATTTTTAAGAAATCAGAAAGGTGGGAAATGAAGTTAAAGTACCTCGAGGATCGATTCCTAGCAATCTGGGTATATAAAGGGAATATCCAGTAAATGCAAACAGTCCAAGGAGGAGCAACGCCTGTGCATTCATTGAATGAATTTATAATAGACTCGCCACACAATTCGCTGGAGGAAAGTTGCTGGATGTACAGCGCTCAAAAATTCTAGCTTGAATTTGAGTCTCCCCAAAGTTTTTGGTGTTTCAAGAGTAGACTAAGAAATTAAATTCAACTGATAACATTTAAATTGTCCTAATACGGCAAACTTGGACTAAGTGAAGGAGCAGAGCAACTACGTATTATTTATGAAAAGAAATCAAAATTCAAAAAATAGAAGCATCTTCCTGTAGTTAAAGGCCACCTGTATTAACATATGGTTGCACGCTTAGCCAATCCGTACGCAGGTAGTAACTAAATTCGCTGGATTATAATGGTTATTAAATTTTGTCGTTGTATGCTTGACTCAGATATTTTTATTGATATGTAATTATTAAAGCTTTGAGAGGGAGGCCTTGAATTTGATGGTCTATTTGATCGTTTTTTTAATTTTAAATGGTATATTACAGCTTTAAAATTTATTAGCCCGTTGCTATATTTTTATTAAACTATAAAAAATTATTATAAGCAAAATATAATATACTATTTTAATTTAAAATATATATTATTTTATAATTTTTATTATAAAAAGATAAATTAATTTAGAATATAATATAATTTTTTTGAATATTTTTTATATGAATTTAGAAACTTTTGACATTTTTATAATAGTTATCATTTTGTATATTAATATATGTGATTTATAATATTATTATAAAATGAATTTAGAAACTTTTGACATTTTTATAATAGTTATCATTTTGTATATTAATATATGTGATTTATAATATTATTATAAAAATATAAAGTGATAATCAGGTAAAGCAATACAATATGGTGCAAAGTGGCATAGGAGCGAAAGTTGGCGAAGCAGGGAAAGCTGGTGAGATTTTGAAGAATGATGGTGAGCGCCAAAGGAGAGATGATAGTGCAAAGCTACGTTGGGGGGATGAAGCGGCCGAGGAAAAATCGATGGGTTCACAACAAGATCATCAGCCTCAATGGGTATTTGTAAAAGGGCGATGGGTGGACAAGTGCCACCCATTTTATTGGAGGAAGGAAACAAATCTTGGGGATGGAAGCGCCCCTGCTCACAAAAGGCATGATACCCTTGAATCGCCTACATCCATGGAAGGATTGGGAGCAGATCAAAAAAGGCATGATTCACCAAATTTGTCGCGGAAGCATAACAAAAATTGGAATCGGCCATATTCAACTCACTGGCAAAAGTCAAGGAGGCAAAAGGGTTGGGAGGAATGGCCATCCCGTAGAAGACCAAGCAAAAATCGAAGGGCCAAGAAAGTGTGGAATGCTCAGTGGCCTAAAGAGAGCCAGGCTTTGGTGGAGGAGCGCATCCGTAATCAAAAAGTTGAAGGAGTGTTGGAAATTGATGTCGTTGAGGAAATCAAGGCGCACTTGGCTATTCTTAGGGATTTTGCATTCATATGTCGCTTCATTGGTGGTATGCTTGATAAAGCCTTGATCAAGTGTTGGATCAAGGAGCAGTGGGAAACAGAAGTCCTAATAAGGTTCCTACCAAAAGGTTTCTTTTTGGTAGTTTTCACAAATGAATAAGTGAAAAAATGGGTCACGGAGGGCGACATGTGGTTCATGAATGACATTCCCCTATACATGCAGCCCTAGAATCAAAACTTTGATCCGATAAAAATGAGGCCATATGACCAACCTATTTGGATCAAGCTCTACAATCTCCCAATGGAGTATTGGACTAGAGATTGTCTAGAAAAAATTGGTCATTCTTTGGGCTCCCTAATGGAGATTGACATTGGACGGTGACCTATACAAATACGCCAGACTAAAAGTTGCGGCAATTGATACCATTCCTAATAAAATTTGCCTTTTGGTGGATGGGGATCGTTGGTTCTAGGAGATTGAAGTTGAAGACTCAAAAAAGTTATGCCTCATTTTTGGAGCTCGAGATCACAGAGAGTCAGAATGTACCAAAGGAATGAAGAGAGTTTGGAGGAAGAAACCACATGTGGATATGCCTCCTTCCATCCACAGGGCCTCTCTTGTTGCCTCTAGAGTAAAGAAAACTCAATTAGGTGAGGTTACGAAAGGTGATGTGGCTATGGTGCCATTCGAAAAATCCCCTAAGGCATTGAACGATGGGAAGCACCTAGATGACTCGCAGCCAAAGTCCCCTCTTCGAGGGAAGAGTCACGATCGGGAGCAAATAGAGGTTGTTGAGGTTGCCTCTTTAGCAAGTGATGATCTCGATTCAAATGTTGACCTGGATGATGTGCTGGATGTCATCGAGGACAGATGCATCTCCCAATTGGTTACAAAGCACTTGGGTGTGGGAAAAATTGGCATCACTAGTAACCCCCGAGGAAGGAAATCCTTCAAGCAATTGAGGGAAGAGGAGGCAGTTGCAAAGAAGTTCCCTAGCATTACCAAATTCCTAAGTACCAAGGGAGGAAGCCCCTCCCTTGGGAAACAATGAAGATAACAACATGGAATGTCAGGGGCCTAAAGGCCCCTGACAAGTGATGTCTAGTTAGGCATCATTTATAGAAAAGCACAAACAACATTATTTTTCTACAAGAAACTAAGCTCTCTAGTGAAGAAGGGATGAAATTTTTGAAGTCTTGTCGGCATTGGAATGGTTATTTCCAAGACTCTTGGGGTAATGCGGGGGGATTAGGACTAATGTGGAAAGAAGCTAAGTCTCTATGGAAGTTATTGGCTCATCTACAAATTGGTTGGCAGCTAAGGTATTTAATCTTGGTCTTAACTGTCACTTTGTGATCATTAATGCCTACAGTCTGACAAAAACAGAGGAGAAAGTTGCTCTTTGGTGCTCGGTGCTAGACTTTGTTCACCCTTACTTAAGGGACAGATTGATCATTAGTGGAGATTTTAATGCCATTTTGGATTTGTCAGAGAAGAGTGGTGAGGTTAGAAGTTTCTCTCAAGAAACTACAAACTTCAGAAGCTTCGTGGTGGAGGATGGGTTAGTTGATTGTCCTATAAAGAATGGTGTCTTTACTTGGACTAATAAATGCAAGGATTTCACTGCTATCGCCGAGCGATTAGATAGATTTTTGGTCTCTCTGTGTTGGAGTAATTTTGGTATGCAAGTCCAAGCTGGCATTCTGCCCGTGTCGATTTTGGACCACTTCCCAGTGGAATTAATGATCATTGATCAGTCGGAACCGTTAAAGACAAGTTTCAAATTCCAAAATATGTGGTGGCGAGATAGTAGCCTTCTTGGCCTACTGGAAAGCTAGTGGAAGGAAGCTAGGGTGGGAGGTTCGATCAATTTCAAAGTAGTAAAGAAACTACAAATTCTTAAGCAAAAGCTAAAGGTTTAGAACAAGGAGAAGTTCCAAAATATTTTTTGTGGAGAAATCCAAGGTGGAAAATGAATTAGAAGCCCTCAATGAGAAAGTAATCAAGGACAGCATGAGGAATGATGAATTCTTGAAAGAGAAAGAGTTGAATGCAAAGTTGGTCGAGCTCCTCAAGAGGGAGGAAATTTATTGGAGGGACAAATCGAGGGAGGTTTGACTTAGTGAGGGTGACTCAAATTCTAAGCTCTTTCATGCTTCGGTGTTGGCTAGGAGGGCAGCTAACAAGATAGAAGAAATTTGGACTATGGAGAGTCTCACCGCTCGCGGTATGTCTGAGGTGGGCATGGAAGTGGTCGAATTTTTAAAGCACCTACTTGGAGACCAAAGGTTGCAGGTGGATGGTGGTAGTATCTTGGAATCAATAAGCAAGAGGGTAAGCGAAGCTGATAACAATATGTTATGTGGTGTGGTGACTAAACAAGAAGTTAAGACCACCTTATTTTAGTTACACCTAGATAAGGCGTCGGGGCTTGATGGGTTCATAGCAAGATTCTTCCAGTCATGTTGGAGCTTTGTTGGGGACAAATTTTGAAAACTTGTGGAAAATTATTAAAGGACTAAGAGGTTTGTGAAGGATCTGAACAATTCGATGATCGCTTTGGTCCCAAAAAAATTTGAATGCCAATCCTTTAGTGATTATAGGCCCATTTCATTATACAACACTGTATATAAGGTGATAGCTAAAGTGTTTGCCAATAGACTCAAATTGGTGTTTGGAAAAATAGTTTCTCTGGAGCATAATGGTTTCGTTCCTGGGCAGGAAATCACAGATTATATTTTCCTACTATATGAGGTTGTGCATACACTTAAGACAAGTAGGGAGGCAGGGATGATAATCAAATTGGACATCTGTAAGGCATATGATAAAGTTTCCTAGGGCTTCCTTATGAAGGTAATGGAGAAGTTGGGATTTGACAGTCAATGGCATGAACTTATATTCTATTTCCTCTATCTATTTCTTGATCTCGGTAAATGGAACACTGCACAGTTTCTTTCAGGCCACCAACGAACTCAGGCAGGGTGACCCCGTATCACCATTCTTATTTGTGATCATGGCTGAATCTTTAAGTTGTGCCATCAAAAATAGATGCCAGTGGTTGGAATGGAAGGGTGTGCAGGTGGCTTCAAATGTGGATCTAGTTACTCATTCACAATTTTCTGATGACACCACTCTGGTTGGAGAGGCAAGCATAAGGGAAGCTAGATGTATCAAAAGGGTGCTTGATGATTACGAAGAACAACCGAGCCAAAAAATGAACAAGGAGAAATTGTGTATATACTTCTTCAATACAAGGTTACCGCTGCAATAGGCCATCACTGCAATATTAGGATTTCAAGTGAGGAAATTGCAAGTAAAATTCTCAGGGGTGAAATTTTTTTATGGTGCGTGCAAAGCAAAGCATTGGGATGAAGTGGTTGGCAAGCGTAGAAATAAGGCAATGGTGTGGAAGAATAACTGGCTCACATTGGTTGGGAGAATAACAATGGCTGAGGCAGTATTGTCAGCAATCCCGATATATACTACGTCGTGTTATGAACTGCCCGTGAAGGTAGAGAATGACATGGAAAGGGTCTTGAATAAGTTCCTATGGGAAGGCTCCAAGAATGAAAAAAGAATACCACTCATAGGTTGGGATATGACATGTAAAGCTAAAGAGGATGGCAGGGTTGGATTATGAAAGATTAGACTCCAGAATACTACCTTGGGCGCCAAATTGGTTTGGAAGATGTACAAGTACCCTGAAAATTTGTGTTGTTGAATCCTACATAATAAATATTTGGATAGGTGAAATCCCTCTAGAATCTTAACAATAGCAAATGTCGAAGGCAGATCGGTGGTGTGGAAGTACATTATAAACTGCAAGCCCTTAATCACCTGCCACCTTTCATGGAGAATTGGGGATGGTAAGTAGGCATTCTTCTGAACGGACTCTTGGGATGGCCATAAAATTTTGGCATAAATGTTCGATTTGGGTCAATATGTGGACAAGCTATAGGAGGAGTATGGAACCAAGTGGTAGACTACGTGTGTCGAGATGACGATATGGTAAGCAGTCATTACAAGTGGAAAGATGTAGATTCCATGCCGCTACCGAAAGAATTGAAAGAGGCAGTGGCTCAGGAACTAACCAACAGGACGATTAATCTAAGCAATACAGAGGATACAATAATATGGTGTGGGGCGGCATCTAGGGAATACTCAGCCAAATTGGGATACCGTATCCAATTAGCTTATAGTGAGGAGAAGATATGAATGGCCACTCTCTGTTGGAAAAGTGAAGTGCTACCCAAAGCTGGTGCCTTCCTTTGGGTGGCCCTTCATCAACGTTGTCTTATAGGTGAAAGATTAAAAAGAATTGGGATTGTTGGCCCATCTAGATGCATATTATGTGAGCAAGAGGAGGAAGGAATGGATCACCTATTTCTCACATGTCCTATGGGTGCCTCTTGTTGGGATTGGTTGTAAGGGGCCTTTCGTCTGCAGGGACCAAGGCAGGTTAAGCTTCAGGAATTTTTGAATAGCTAAATGATTGCAAATAAGAACTGCTATTGGCATGGAATCTGGATAATGGCACCATTTTTGGTCATGTGGCATTTGTGGAAGGAGAGGAACAAACACATTTTCAAGGAGGAATCTCTGAGCAATGATCTTATTACAAAAATTCAGGGAGCCATCATTGAGACAACAAACAATAGAAATATCATAGGTGCTAAGGCAAGGTTTACAAGGTGGGATGAGGAGATCTAGAAGGTTTGGTCTGACCTCAAAACTCCCAAGCCCTTGGCACTCGAGATAGGTAAGGCTAATAGGAAGGAAATGCACTAGTTGCAACCGGTGAGACTAAAATGGAAACTAAATTTTGATGGGGCTACCAAAGGCAATCTCGAGCGAGCTAGTGTTGGGTGCATAATCAGAGACAATTGTGGCCAGTGTGTGTGGGTACTCATTCTAACAACATTGTTGAGATGGAGGCCTTGACGTTGGGTTTGGATTTATGCATTCAGAAAGGTATAGATGTTGTGGAAGTAGAAGATGATTCACAAATCTATATCCAGGCAATCTCCTTAGGAAATTTGCCAAACTAGAAAATTGACAATTGGATTGGGGCGATTAAAATGCTTCTTGGTAAGTTGAATGACTTCTCCCTCGCACACATACACAGGGAAGCAAATAATGTTGCAGATTTGCTGGCCAATTACAGAGTATCTCAAGATAATTTGGTGTACGTTGATTCCTCCATGGATCGGTGGCTGGGGCTACAGGCCATCTTAGACCAAGACAATCCAGGGCGTTGAGGTGACTGCCCAGGTGCGATTTCAGGCCCATGACTGGGTGTTGAGATACATGACTCACATGGTGGCGGTAGCTAGATACAAAAGTTATATTTGGTCAAAGATTTGGTTTGGATTCATAATTTGAAATGTGGTCGGACGCTACAAAATTTTCTCTTCACAAGTTATATTAGCCCTTGCTTGGTGGGGAGAAATGCACATTTAGCCCATAAGCAGATTGGAGAACCAAACATAAAGTAAGGATGGTGCACTTTTTTGGGCTAAGCTCCATGTTCTCAGAAGAGACTCTCATAAAGCAATGTAGGTGACTCTTCCCAATCCATCGCCAGCGGTGTTAGATGAGATAGCGAATGTGGTAAAGGGGGTGCTCTAGGAGGAAAGGAACTAGTGCGATAGGAAGATCTATGAATCGGTTATCGAGTCGTTGGTTGACGTACTCGACTCTCGGGAGAGGATGGTGGAGCTCCTTTGGGCTTTGTGGTAGAAGCTAATGCTCATGTTGTGGTGAATGCGACTTTGGAGTTGGTGGAAAATGGTCTGGTGAGTCACCTCAGGCTTTTCTTTGACGCTACTGGCATTAGTGTCAAGGAGAATGAGGGAGAGGTGTATGAAGCGGAGGCATTAAGGCAGCATATGGAAGCAAGGGAGAACTTCTTAGTGAACGTGTGGGAAGTTTATAAAGCAGGAGTCATAAATTCCAACATGGATGCATTTTCCAGGTACATGGACTCTGGATTATCGTGGCTCAGTGAAAGCAGCCTAGCTCAAGCGCTGGGAATGGGTAGGAATCTGGCAGTGATTTACCGTCACCTGATAATGTAATACAGGAAGGGTTGTATTTTTTAATGTGTTCTTGAATGTACTTTGGCATGTTTCGCCACCTGAAATCAATGTAAACGAGCGTTATCCCCTTTGATAGCACTTACCAATATATATATATATAAATTTAGAATCTTTTCAAAATAGAATATAATTATTTTTAACTTTTAGAATATATTTAACTAGATTTTCTTTTAATATGAACTTAGAAACTTTTGTTAATTGTTAACTATAATAGTAGATTTTTATATTTATTACAAATAATTATCATTGTTTTTAATTTTTCAAGATATTGTATTTATAAAAGATTTTATATAAAAGTTCATAAATTAAACAATTTTTTTGACATGCATTTAAATGACCAAACCATCATAAAAATTTTGTATGACAAGTAGGGGTGACCGTCAAATTCCAGGCCTGATTATAGGAAAGAGTATATATATATATATGAGATTTAAAAAAAATAAAAATTATAAGATTATATACATATATAGTCTTAATATTTGAAAAGTAATTTTGAATGACTAACTTCAAGGAAAAAATTTTGACAGGTAGATTTCACGATCAAATCTAGGCCTTGAGATGGAAGCATTATGTATCTTAAAATCTTTTTTATCATAAAAATATTAGAAGAGGGAAGTTAACCCGTTTGAATTTATTTGAGAAGCTAAAAAATAGAAAAGCAATCAAAGAAAAGCATCACAAGAATATGCATGTTGTTAGTGTGAAATGTGTGTTTGTGCAAATAGTTATTTTTTATCTAGTTCCTTCACATAGTAGTCATATTCATACTAACTTAAGTTCACTTAGTGGTTTAGATGTCTCATCTCATAGACACTTAACATATGTTATCACACTTGTCCCAAGTGTTAGTTTTTATGTTTCACCTTCCTACTTCCTCTTTGTTCTATATATATACAAGGAGAGTTCATTGTATATTTACACATTTTATGATAGTTCATTGGCTAATCTATTGTGTGTGATTTTTATATGGAAGTTTTGAATTTTATGTTCATTATTTGTTGCTCCAACACAGGCAAGTGTAATCATGAAAAATTCAAACTCCTACCCTTTTCCCTTATGTTTTGGCATACTTCAATTAGGTTCTATTGCATGCCTTTACTAGTGTGCAAATTGGCATATTTTGCATAGCAATTGGTAAATAACCTTATCCTATATTAATTCCATTTCCATGCATCCCAAGGACTAAACCTAGTAACCTCCACCATTCATCATCCTAATTCAAATTTGCATGTGTAGAATTGACCCAAATTACTCCCATGCACATAAATTTGAACCTTGAACTTTTAAATTTATTTTTTGTAAGTGGGTCATTATTTCCCATTTGCTACTAGTCATTATGAACCAGCTAAAGCACAAATTATTTCAAATTATATTTTAGGGTGGTGTATTTAAGGATATGCACTAATTCGATATTATCATATGAGGGCATTTGCATGAGAGCATCATTGAGCGCCCTAATTGAAATATCATGTCACATTATCATATAAGGCATATTGCATTTGTGCCTATTATCTTTGATATTTATTCATCATCATTTATCAATCCTCTTCAAATACAAGTATAGGTGAGCAAGTTCCAATTAATAGACTTTGGTTAGATCATATTCATGAGTGAGGTTTGCTTATGCACACCAAGTTCACTTCCAGGGGCATGAATTTGAATCAAAGAAAATTCTAGTCAATTTTGTAATTTTAATGCAATCATATATTAAGGCCTAGTTTTTTAGTACCATGATGATTTTTTTTTTGACATATGACGATGATTTTTTCATCAAATCTTAGAGCTAACTATATTTTAATTATTTTATTTTATTTTTGTTGCAAGTATGAAGGTGTTGTCATTGATGTCAACAAGTCGACTGGTTGTTGTTGTCATTTATGTTGGTTATTAGTTGTATATGTCAAGGATATTAAGAAAATTGTAATAAAGAAAGATTGCAGGTATTCAATGTTTGCTCTAGGTTTTGCTCTGGAATGTGTTGCTATGCTAGTGAGGATCTGAGGTATTTTTCATGATTGTTGAAAGCTGTTATATCCATATTTTGGGTTTCTAGATCGTTGTACAGTGCAAGTTATGTTCCCCAATTGTGGACCATGCTTTTTTGTGTATCTGGCTGAGGTCCGAGAGAAATGTAGTTGCTCGGATTTCTTCTTGTTTGAGCTTTATGACTTGTGGTTCTTAGGATAAGTTTTTGAGGTTGTGTTCAAGCAAAATTTGTTGACTGGAAAGATTGGATCGTGTTAAGGTTGAGTGTGCTTAATTGATTTATGTGTTTTACACTAGTTTTGACCAACCCTGTGTCAAACACTACTTCTGAAGTTCATGAAGCATGGAGAATCATGTTGGGACTTATTTTGGTCTTCATTTAGTGTGTGTTTGGGTCGCCCTCATTCTAATTCCATTGTAGAATATTTTGGCACTGACCTCCTAATTTGAATTTGTAAATGGAAATGGTATGTGGCCAACTTTGGATGAGTTTCAAAGTTGAAGATGGTATAAATATAAGTTGAGATGTTTTTGAAAGGGGTGAATAAATGCAAGAGCAAGATAGATGTGAGATAGATGTGAAATAGTGTGTGTGTGTGTGTGATGCAAGTTTGGGAAAATCAGTGTGAAATTCAAGTGGCGAATTTTTGGAGGCAGTGAGCAGAAGGTGTACTCTATCATTCAAGCATTTATGCAAGTGTTTGAATGAATTGTGGTGGAAATCTTTGTTGCATTGAGATTGTTTTCTCTCTATAACAAATCTCTTATGTTTTCTTTTGTAATTCTATGGTAGTGAGCCTTCTAGGTGGTTAACCTTTACTAGACAGTGAGTCTTGTTCCAAACAGTGAATCATGTTTTGGCAGTGAGCCTTTGTATTTGGTTTTGATATTCTCTATATTGTGATCTAATCCTCACTAAGCTTTTTCCCTTATTGGGTTTTCCACATAAATTTGGTGTTATTGTGTGTATGGTTTTTCTTCTTTCAAATTCTACTTGTGCACATAATGATTAATCATATTAACAGAGTAAAGGATTTGTGAATGGTAATAGATCTAATCTTTGGTGAAAGTTTTAAAGGTTAAATTTGCTACAAATGATTCACCCCCCTCTCATTTTTCTATTAGAGCTTAGTTTCTTGGAGAAGAGCTTAACTGGTTAAGGAAGGTCCGGGATGGTGAGCAAGATCACTATTGAGTGTCCTAGGTTCAATGAGACTAATTATGCCCTCTGGAAAATAAAGATGGAAGGATATCTGGAGTACTGTGGATATGATATTGAGAAAGCTTATAAGACTGCCTACACTCCTCCTGCTAATGGTTTGAGTACAATTGATGAAATCAAGGTGCATGAAGCAAACAATAAGGAAAAGTTCATTCTGAAGAATAGTCTTTCACATTTTGAATTGATTAAAGTTCAAAATATAAAGACTACTAAAGAGGTCTGGGAGACATTGGAAAAGATTCATGAAGGAGATGAAAAGGTCAAAGAAGCAAAGTTGCAAAATTTGGAGGCACAGTTCAAGATCTTGCATATGTCTAAAGATGAGAACATTAAATCCTATGTACAGAGAGTGGATGAACTGGTAGGTGGAATGCGAGGACTTGGTGCTATAGTGGATGAATCCAGGATTGTAAAGAAGATTCTCAAAACTCTCCCTGTTGCATACAGTGAAAAGGTATTTGTTGTTGAGGAATTTATAGATTACAAAACTTTTATTAAAGATCACTTATTGGGTACTCTAACATCATTTGAAATGAGGAAGCCCAGCTTGAGAAATGGATCCAAGATAGAAACTACTTTCAAGGCTACAAAAGCTGAAGATACAGATGAAGAGAACCTCGATGAAGTAGAAGCTAACTTTGTAAGAAGGATGAAAAAGGTCTCTAGTAAGTATGAAGATAAGTGTTATCTCCTGAAATTGCACCCTGACTAAGTTGTAGGATCTAACATGTTAAGCTGCAGGACTTAGCATTTCAGAGAAACATTGGAATGATCCCAAGGTGTAGGTTCCTTATACGAGATCAAACCTCTGAAGAAGGTCGGCTTCCTTTGGTACTCACCTAAAACTAATTTGTTGAACTTGCAAAGGAAAAAGGGTAGAAGGATAACATGAAATGAAATGACTAACCCCTATGGTGATGCACCTAAATATTATTTGGACTTGAAACTCATATTTCATACAATTGTATACTATGCCTATTTTCATGAACAACAGTTGTTGGCACAAACACAACAATACGAGGAAGAGCTTGCAAGGGAGGTGCTTGCAAAAGAAGCCCAATCAACTTTTTGCATGTCAAATCAATTTTAGAAGGAAGTACTTCCAAAGTATGAAGTTCCAAATGTCACAAAAGTGAGATTCTTACATCTTCCAATCTTGAAATTCCAAGCTTTAAGAGATTCCCTTCATTTCAAGAGCCTAGTTTCCAAAACCGTTCTCCTCTTCCTATAAGTCAAGCTAAGCCTACCAATAAGCCTTCTGCCTTTAAGATTCCAAGCTAGAAAGAGCCATATTCTCTGCCCTGTGAGGTTCCTCCACCAACCATTCAAGTGAAACCATGCTTCGACATCCAGAAGGTTGATGAAGAGCAACCCATTTATCAAGATGGCTCACTCATCTTGGAGAGAATGAGAAATATCAATCCATTGCGTTTAGCTCTAGAGCATTACAAGTTAGATCAGAAAAGGATTGAGTGAGAAAATACTTTTCCAAATGAATCCTTGAATGTTCTAACTAATCAGCTTCCTTGCTTGGTAAAAGATGATGAAATTGTTTTAATGGTTCAGCTAGGATGACAGGTTGAAATATTTAAAGAGGCTGAGCAACATGAACATTCTACAATTTGGATGAGTGAATTACCTTCTTATTTTCAGCCTGATGAAGATGTGAGTCTGGTCACAACAACAACAAGAGACTAAATTGTGTGAGGAGTTGATGATTGAGGCTCAACATACCAATAATGGGGTTTTAAATCAAGTGAAAGAGTGTAAAAGTGAACCTTTTGAAGAACTTGGAGAGTTGGTTGAGAACTGTAATGAGATAAAAATCAGTCTTCCCATGCAAAAAGGCAAAGAAGACTATGAGGAAGACTTGTTTTGAGATGACTTGGAGGTTCTTTTTCCAAGCTTGGATAATAAACAGTCTTCTAGTGAAGAGCATTAGGTAATCATCAGTATGTCAAGTGAAATAGAGCTTGAACCTCAAACCCTTACTGATTTACTTGATGAGCTTCCTGGTTTTATTGATGAGGTTGAAGACACCACGCTTGTACTAACACCATTATCAAGTTTTAGACAACAAAAGGATGAGATACATTTGAACAAGGTGTTGTTCCACAAAAGAACACATGAGGACAACCTTGTTTCCAAAAGTGAAGAGATTAGATTGCATGAAGATGTTAGTCAACTTGAGCAAGGTGAGAATCTGGAGCAGCTTTTCCAAGGTATGGTTGTTGATATTCATCCAAATATCCAAGAAGAAAATCATGAAATAGGACATGTTATGCTCAAGAAAGCTAATGAAAGGTTTGATGTTGACATGTTTTCAAGCATTATTGAAAATTTTTGCTCAAATCTTGATGATAAATTGGTTTTTCTCAAATTTGAAAGTTGTGAACAACTTAATGAAATGGAAAAATCAGGCATTATTGCATTGGAATAGTATGAGTTAACTCATTCTAACCAGCATGAGATGGTACTTGAAGAATCAACTCATAAATTTGAAACCAACATCGAGAGTTTTGAATTCATTCTTACTAGAGGATGCCCGATTAGGCATCTAGCCAGAATGGAGCCCAATAAGAATATTGATATCTTGCTTGCACCCAAGATGAAGGTACAACTAAGGAGGAGCCAACTCAAGTTACCTTTTCACCTCAAAGCAGGAATGTTTACATTCCATATGAAAAGGTTAGTCAGCTTCAACTTGTGTATGTTCTTCAAGAGATATTGCAGCTTTTTGCTGAATTTTTCTCTATGTTCCATTTCTTTCTAGTTGTCCTCAAGCATGGCAAACATTGTATATTGAGAAGAAAGGGAAGCTAATTTAGTCATCCTATAAATGGTTTTGTTTAATATTTTTGTCTTACTATTAGTGTAGGGTAGGTTTCTAGGTGCAAGTTTCAATTCCCTAAGTGTTGTTCAGCACAGTTAGGTAGTTTCCCTTCTGCAGTTTTGTTTTCAATAAATTTTCAAGGTGTTCTGAGTTGTTTTTTGCTAAGTTAAAACATTGAATTAAGTTTCTTTCAGATCTTTTTTCAGTTTTTGAGTGACCTCGTGCCCAATGGATAGCCTAGGCAATTGGTCTTAATGTTTAGTAGGCAAACATATAATAGATGTTGCCATAAATGTTACCCATTTCTATTACTTGCTCGAGTTGATTGAGCTAAAGTGTTTGCAAACTGAAAGAGAGGTACATTTCATATTTATATTTCCTACATTACATTCAATTGTATAAATAGAAAAATCAAGAAGATTACAAGATTATAGTGAAAGATCATTGCATCTATACAAGTGCATGCGACATGGAAAATATGTACACAAATCTTTCTGAAAAGTAATCTTTATTGATACAAAAGTGCATACTTGTCTCACACAAGCTGTGAGACTAACTTATTCAATGAATGAAGAAAAATTTATACATTGATGGATAAATGAAATAAAATGCACATGTAAGGAAAGAGGCCAGCCATTTCCTAATGACTGGTTTGGTGTGTGTTGCCTTGCTTTGTCTTTTGCCCCGAGCTACTTGTGTCCCTCCTAGCTCTGTATTGCTCCTAGTTCCTGCGTTTGGAAATAACCATGATGTTAGAGTAATGCTCTAAGCCATGAAGATCTCTCACATTACATGTACATGCACCCATGAACATATAAACTAAACTTCAAGTGCATTAAACAAGTATGTAAAATGTAGATGTCCAAGAAAAACAAGAAGACCAAACACATCCAAAATCTGCACATATTTTTCTAACTTGTTTGCTTCATGTGCAGGTATAGAAAAAATAATGTTGTTGTTTTGATTCATTTAATATCAGCACATGAGGTAAATGTGGCTCCCACAAGGGTTGAGCCCAGCATGCTATCTTTTTTGTGTTTTGATAGAAATAATGTTGTTATGTCTTCTATGACATTGTGTTGCAATTAAGGATGAATTCATCATTTATAGCAATAAAATTGATGAATTCAATAGATAAATAACAAATTGATGCTCAATGGAGCTATATTGTCATGAAAAAAAAAATGATAGTATTCATCAAGTACAGTGGAAGTCTTGTAAAGTCAGAGCTTTGTGAGATTATATCAAGAGCATAACATTGCAGTCAATGCTTACTCTTTTGGTAGTGGTAACAATTATCTCTAAGGATAAAATATAAGATGAAATCATCATTCTATGGTATAGAGATAATAATTTGACCACTTTGACCAATGAATGATAAAATATAGTCATAAAGCCCCAAAAGAAGAAGAAGTGATCACAATGCATTGACCATAGGCACAAAGACATTGGGATCATTGTAATAGTCAAGAGAAGCTTTGTTTAGCCATTTACCTTGCAAATATGTTTGTTTGTCTTGTGTTTTTTCCAAAAGCTTATTTAGTAGTTCAAGAGTTTGCATAATGGATGAAGCTCTGCTACAATACAGTGAGAAAAGTTAAGAAATGAGTATAACAATGCAAGGGTCATCAAGATAATATGGGTTGCTCGTGACAAGTAGAACAACCAAAGGATTTTGGTAAAGGAGAATACCATGTGATATGGATAACAGTAAAATGGACCTACCAAGTAGCTTAGTCAGGGTGCAATATTAGGAGATAACAGTAAGTTATCCTTTAAATGCTTTGATTGTGGAGGAATAGGCCATTATGCTTCGAGATGTTCGGAAAGAGCTAAGGATAAACATAGATTAAACAAAGAAAACAAAGGGAAGATGATTAAGAGAGCATATTATGTGAATGAATAGGTTGGTATTTTTTATGAAGAATCTAATTATGGAGATTTTGATGACAATGAATGCTTGTTCTTGGATATAAAAGATGAATCTACTTCTACTAATAATGAAAGATGGGTAAAGGAGAGTGTTCCAAAGAAAGTTGAAGATATTGTAATCTCTGCTCTTCATGCTAAATAGGAAAAAAACTATTGGGTTGTTGATAGTGGCTATTCATATCACATGCCCAGTGATAAGAATAAGTTTGTTAAACTTGAAAAATATGATGAAGGCTTAGTTAAGTTTGGAGATGATACTAGTGCTAAGATTTGTGGAATAGGTTTAGTAAGTTTTGATGGCAAGCATAATATTGATGATGTCTACTATATTAAGGGTTTAAGGCATAATCTCTTGAGTGTTGGACATATGTGTAGTGAAGGATATAATCTTGTATTTGAGGATGACATGTGTGAAATCAAGAAAGGATCTAAAATAGTGATTGTCGTAGGAAAGAAGTTTGAAGGAAACATTCATCAACTTAAGGGTGTTGATGGACGTTGTTTTATGTCTCAAATTAATAACAGTTGGTTATGGCATCGAAGAATGTGTCATATGAATTTTGACAACTTGGCGAGGATTAGTGCAGTGCAAGTTGTAAGAGATTTATCGAGGATTACAAAGCCTATTAATGTTGTTTGCAAATATTATCAGTTTGGAAAGCAAGCTAGAAGTTGCTCTAGGTCAAAGGAACAATCTACTACCGGACTACTGGATTTGATTAATGCAGATCTTTGCGGTCTTACGAGAGTAATAAGTCTACAAGGTGACAAGTATTTTATGCTTCTGATTTGATTACTCTAGATATACATGGGTTACTTTTCTTAGAGAGAAATAGGATGCATTAGATAAATTTAAGGCATTTAAGGCTATGGTTGAGAATGAAGAAAAATTGAGAATAAAATGTTTGAGATTTGATAGAGGTGGTGAATTCACCTCCAATGAGTTTAACATTTTTTGTGAAGTTCATGGAATAAAGAGGCAATTGTTTGCTCCTATAATTCCTTAGAGAATGGAAAGAATAGGACAATTTGAGAAGTTGCTAGACCAATTATTATAGAGGAAAGTCTACTAGAAGTTTACTAGAAAGAAGCTATTTATATTGTTGTTTATGTGTTCAATCAAGTTCAAACAAAAGCTAACATACTAAGACCCCCTATGAGGTATGGTGTGGAAGAATTCCTATTGTCAAATATTTCAAGGTATTTGGAAGCAAATGTTATATCAAAAGGGATGAAGAAAATTTAAGGAAATTTGATGCTAGATGTGATGAGGGTATTGTTACCTATTCTTGCTACTAGCCCAAACAGGTAGTGTTGTTTCTATTTTACAAGTGAAAAGAAGGTACATCTTAACTCTGCTATGTCACATTCACATGCATAAAGAAATATCATAAGACTACAATAATATATTGCCTTATGTAGATGCATATAACATAGGAAAAAGTGCACAATCTTTCCAAAAATGTAGTCTTTATTGATAATGATAAGTGTATAGTGTCCCTCACAAGCCGAGGCACTGACTATTTTAATGCATATAAAGAAAAAACTATACATTTACAGATAAAAGAAATGCATATGTAAAGAAGGGGGACTCATCCTTCCCTGAATGATGAATCTCGATCAAGTTTCCCTGCATCAGCTTTAGTCCTCCTACCCATCTAGCCTCCATTAGTTGTTTGCCCCTGCTGCTCCAAGATTTCTTGCATTTGTGAGAAGAGGTTTGGTTAGAGCAATGAAGGATCACCAATCAATACATATGAAATCATCCATAAACATATAATCTGATCCTTATAAACATTAAAATAGCTAGCATATCATAGATGTCCAAGAAAATAAGAGAGTTATCAAACACATCTATCATATGCTCTGGTTTATCTAGCATGTTTGCTCATTGTGCAGGTATAGGTCAAATATTTGTTACTGTTTTGTTTCATCTAGTTACAACATGTGGAGTAAAATGTGGCTCCTATGAGGGTTGAGCCCAACATGCTGCTCTCTTGTGTTTTAGGAGGAACAGGAAAATTGAGCAACTTGATCAAATTGATGATAAACCTATTCTTGATGCATTAAATCAATATGGAATCATACAAGTTGATCAAATTTCATTATCAGATTCAAAAGATGCAACAAAAACTGGGTGAATTATCAAGAAGGATTACTCTTCATCTTTTCACAATGAACCAAATAATAGGCTGCCATTATGTTGTCATCTGGGGGCAGTCATTTCTTCTTGGAAATCTTACTTTGTTGGATGTGTCTTTCAATATTCTTAAGTGGATCCAAAGTCAACTTAAACAGTGATATGAGTTGTATTTTCATTGTCATCATTTTCAAGGTTCAGTAAAGAAGGAAACAAGAACAAGGACAACAATCATTCAAGGATGAAAACAGTTTGTCTCTTCCCAAGAAACAAATGATTTTCTGTGATAATGGTGAAAATACACAACAAAATTGGCATGTGGAACCTAATAAACTAGGCACGGGATAGATTGAAGCATATATGGCATCATTTGGTTTTAGTACAGATGAAGTTACAACTTCTAATCATAATGTTACAAAAGTTCTTGGGTACAACCTTATGACATCATATGCAAAAAGTGATAGGAGGTTGCATTTTCAAGTGTTAGTAGTATGAAGATTATGTTACAAGAAGAAAGTGGACACCTCACTACCCAGATAAGCATAAAGTAAAGATAACTATCAGTGGAAGGTCTAAAGGATGGTCTATAGGCAACACTCAAGAATATAATAATGGACAACTCACTGTTAATATCATTGCCAACGTTGTTAAAGTGATAAATCATGATGATGATAGAGCTAGAAAGTGTAAAATATGGAAGATATCCAAGTCACTAACAGTCACTCGATAGTTGTCTTGCAAAGGGTTACGTGGAGGACAAATCTGTAGGAAATTCAAATAATGCATTGACATTCCATGACATAACAATAAAGAGACAAAGTAAGACAGTGATCTCCAGTGGAGTACGACAGTCAAAAGATCAAAATGAGATGATGGCGGGCACACTAACCTTCATAGTGGATAGTGACAATATGACAATGCATAAGAGGGAAGTTCTCAGTAAAAGATGAGTCTCCTTCAAGATAAACTTTCAAGGTGTTGATCGGTATACATGAAAACCTTTACATTTTGTGATGACAAAATGATAATGGTATACTACCCTTTTGAGTGTGCTTTTCTACTAGTACAATGGTGAGAGTCTGTCATTTTGAACTTAAAAGGAAATCCTATATGGGATGATGGCATAAAAGCCACAAATTTTTTTAAGATTGCTAAAGTGCCTATTTGAATTGGTAGAAATCTTTTCAATAAGTCAATACCCTTGGATAATGATATACCCTGTCATGTCACCATGCATCCATGTCTCTTTAGAAAGGTTTAATGACAATCTACAAAGGATTAGCTTTACTAGTATCAGTGAATGAAAGATAATCAACAAGATAATGGAAATTTATTTGCAAATAAGCATTGTAATGGAAAGCGCAAAGGAAAGAAGACTATGGTGATTTAATCTTCTTGTGGAGGTAGTCATATGTATGCAGTGACAACTTATAGGTACAGTCCATGATAATATCAGTAGAACAGTCCTTTTAGATGCAATCTCATGATAAGGATAGTGAAAACCATTATCAAAGAATGGCAGATAGAACTTATTTCAAGGAATATAGTCAAATAAAGACAACCTAGTGATCAAATGATAGATGACAGTCATTTCATTGAATGAGTAGAAGGTAGTGCAATCAACTGCCCTCTCCATGACACAAATGGCATTCACAGGGGTAGGGATGCCAAAGTAGTAGCAGTCATGTTAAAGCAATAATCTTCTATATTAAATAGTCCATAATTTTAATTTAACATTTGCAATGTTTTTAGGAGAAAGGAATTCCTCTGTTGGGTCTACTAAAAGTAGAGACATTGCAAAGAACCATTCTATAATGCATAGACCTAGGCAAAGAAGTACAAAAAATGAATGCATAAGAGAACCTCAAGGTTGGTTTCACTTGTAGATTTCTAAGGAGCATACTGTAGCTGCATAGCACAACAATCATAATGGGCAGTCATCACAAGAGTTTCATAGCATAATGAAAGGAGAATGTGGAAGCTGTGAGCAAGAACAAGTTTTTAAATCATTTTCTTTAAATAAAAATGATGACCCAAAATAGCACAAGTAAAGAAGGAAAGCAACCCTCAAATTCCATACAGGAAAAAAGAAAACCCTTATTCAACATCAGGGTTTTGAAACAAGGTGAAACTATTGAAAAATATCCATGTTTAGTAATAGGCCGAGCCATGGCCATTTTACAGAAAATGAATGGAAAATACAGAAAAAAAAATGTGTAGAGCAGAGCTCAAAATGAACTTTCTTTCACTTTGAATTGAGAAAGAACCCAGAACAAAAGAATGTGTGTGTCATCCTATCAAAAGTTGCGGACATTTTTTGTTTTGTTTCTTTCAGAAAGAGGAGACAAATCTTGCAAAATATGCAAAAACATTAAAAAATGTGGAGGTTGCAACAAGTATCTGAAAAGAATGCACAAAAAAACAATTTTGTTCATTCATTTTTATGGCTACAAACCTTGAAATGAGCTTTCTTTTACATAAAATGAAGAAACATTGTCACCTTGTCTTTTAAAAAAATGCTTATGTGAAATGAAAAGTTGAATGCAAGATATGGTCGCAACCTAAAGAACCAAAAACATGGTTTTTTTTCTTTAGTAAAAGCAAACAATCTTCAGGTAAATGCATGGAAACAACAGGAAAAGTAAAAAATATGAAATATATTCATATTTTTACAAAATAGAGCTCGGGATCGAGCATGTTTCTCTACATAAATGAAATAAAAATGACTGAAAATGCTCTCAAAATACTTACCACAAGCTTTTCTTTGATTTTTTGCTTGAAAATATGTTGAAAATGCCCCTGAAACCACTCAGAAATCACCATGGAGGAACCAAAAGGATGCCATGATGAAACCCTATGTTAGCAGGAGTGAGCTTCCAGAAAGCTTGAATAAAAAAATGAAATTATTTTCTTTCATTTGCATTGTTTTTCTTTGAGGGTTTCTACCCTAATGCATGTCAATCTCATAGGATGATTTTCACCTTTGTTTTAAATTTGTTGCAATGAACTAATGTATGTCATGGCCTAGGTTATGCCTTAGTGAGTTTTCATGTCCCCTTGTAATATGTAAGTCTTCAAAAATTTATGTTTTATTTTCAATTCCTCGCCACTTTGCATAAAAGCCTTTCAAGACTTATGAATTTATGCATTTTGATTTTCCCCATATGCTAAATCTAGGCCTTTTATTTTGCATTATTTTGAAATGTAAAGCATTTAGCTAAATGGTGTAATTATAAGCAATTTAATTGAATGTTATTTTAAATACAAAATTGGAAAGGCATGTGTTGATATGTTTAAGTCAAGAGCATATAGTTGAGTCTTATGCTTTTGCAAACACACAAAGGGAGTGATTCAAGCATCTTGGAGCAATAATGATGTTTGACCAACATGGGGAAGGTGTGTAGGTTGTATTTGACTAATTTTGGAGGGAATGGACCATTTGGAGGCATTTCTTTCATGCTTTTAGTGTGACTTGGGTCGTGGCTTGACTTTTCTACATTTTGGTGACCTTTTGGAGGGGTTTTGGAAGCTTCTTTTTTGGCCTTTCTGCTACATCCGACCAGGAGTTTCTAGAAGGACATGTGTGGGATAGTTGTTTCAATTTTGCATAAGTAACTCCAAACTAAGTTTTTGAAGTTAGTTCTTTCTTTCCATCAATGTTGTAACTCATCTTTGGAGTTATCTTCAACAGGAGCAGTATTGTAACTCCTAGACAAATTTGTATACTAGTGAGTACCTTGGATATCAATGATATTGAATATTTTTCCTTCCCATTTTATGCTTTATTGTGTGCATCTAGTGATTATCAAATTACTTGTGAAATTTATCTTTTCCTTGTAATTTTGTCTCATGTTAGGCACCTTTTTTGCAAAAAAGTGTGTTGTTGCAGGTTATAAGTTGTGTTATAATTGCAAATGCTTTTAGTTGTGAAATTTCTTTCCTTCTAGGAGTTTAGCTTTAAAACCTTCTTATAAAACACTTATGCAAGAATGCATACAGAATGAGTTGTGTAAGTCAATATTTGTCATTGTTTGAACTGTGTGCAAGTTGTTTGTGGGTCTTAGTTAGTATTTGGTGCATTACATTTTAAAAGTTTTCAGTTAATTTCAATTTATGTTCCCCTCTTACTCTTTCCTCAGGAAAGCATTAGTTAGCAGTAGTTTAGGTGACACAAATTAAGAGCCATCCTTATCTGGAGGTCCACTCCAAGTTTAGGTGAGCCACAACCTAGGAGTGTTCCCATGTTGCTCCAAATTGCTAAATTTTGCAACTTAGCAAGGGTGCAGATTTGAAGAGTTAATAGGTATCTTCCTTGGATACTCTACTAGAAGCAAAGCTTACAAATGTGAACAATAAAAGACTAAGAAATATCGTAGATAGCAAAAATGTCAAGGTGGATGAAGCATTGAAGAATTCAATTGAAGTTGATGGATATTTATCAAATGAACTTGATTGCATAGAAGTTGAAGAAGTTGTGAAAGAATAGGAAAATCAAAATGAAGAAGAAGAAGAAGCTCTGAAAGTGTCCCCAAAGACACCTAAATATGTGCAAAATAATGATTCAAAAGATCAAATCATTGGAGACAAGGAAAGGAGTATTGACAAGAAGTAGAGTTGCTACTGGTGGTGAAATAAATCTATATTTACTTTTTGGAGTTGAGCCTAAGACAGTAAGTGAAGCATGTAAAGATGAGCATTGGATGAAAGCTATGGAAAAAGAACTTATGTAGATTGAGAAGAATCAAACTTGGGAATTGGCCTCTAGACTAGCAGGTAAAAACATAATTGGATCAAAATGGGTATTTAGAAACAAGTTGAATGAGAATGGAGAAGTGGTCAAAAATAAAAGCAAGACTTGTGTGTAAGGGCTACTCACAAGTAGAAGGTATAGATTTTCAGGAAACTTTTTCTTTGGTGGCTAGGATGGAAGCGATCTAAATGTTTTGGAATTTACTGCACATAAAGATTTTAAAGTGTATTAGATGGATGTAAAGTCTGCATTTTTGAATGGTGAATTGGAAGAAGTGTACATGGAACAACTGAAAGGATTTCAGTTGTCAGATTAGCCCAATATGGTTTGTAGATTGAAGAAGGATTTATATGGATTAAAGCAAGCTCCTAGAGCTTGGTATGCAAGGTTGGATAGATATTTGATTCAACAAGGTTTCAATAAAGGTACGACAAATAGTAATTTGTATTTCAAAATTGAAAATGACAAGATCTTGATAGTAGTTGTATATGTTGATGATATTATCTTTGGACAAAATGAAATAATGTGCAAAAAATTTGTCAAAGAAATGCAAAAAGAGTCTAAGATGTCTATGATTGGTGAGATGAATTTCTTTCTTGGGCAGAAAACCAATCAAACAAAATAAGGGATTTTTATTTCACAATCAAAATATTTAAAAGAGATGTTGAAGAAGTTTGGAATGGATGGTTCCAAACCGGTTTGCACTCCTATGGTGATTGGCTGAAAATTGAGCAAAGATGATGATTCACCTAAGGCTGATCAAAGCAAGTACAAATCTATGATTGGAGGACTATTGTATTTAACTGCTACTAGACTGGATATCATGCTTGTGGTTTTCCTTGTGGCTAAATTTCAAGAAGACCCTAAAGAAACACATGTTGTTGTTAAGAGCATATTTAGATATTTGAATGGCACTCTAGATTATGTCTTGTGGTATCCTAGGGATACTGATTTTACACTAAGTGCTTGGATAGATGCAGATTGGGTAGGTTGTTTTGATGACAAAAAAAGTACAAGTGGCAGTGCATTATTTCTTGGTTGTAGATTGGTGTCATGGTTGAGTAAAAAACAAGATTCAGTTTCCTTATGCACTGTAGAAGCTGAGTATATTGCTGCAACATCTTGTTGTGCACAAGTTTTTGAAGGATATCAGAGTAATGTATGATGATCCCATTTCTATTTTCTATGATAATACAAGTACAATCAACATTTCAAAGAATCCAGTGATTCACTCAAGGACAAAGCATATATCTATAAGGTATCACTTTTTGAGAGAGAACATTGTGGAGAATGAAGTAAAGCTTGAGTATGTACCTACAAACGATTAAATTGCTGACATATTTACTAAGGCTCTTCCTAAAGATACTTTTGAGTATCTTCGGGAGAAGTTGGGGGTCATTGCCCCTCCTTTCTTGAACTAGATGCATATGGAGATGCACTAGTCTGGTGGATATATGGATCTATATTTCTTCTGGACTGATGTTTGGTTGCTACCTCTTAGGGGGAGTAGGTAGTATCTTGTGTTGTCATTGAAAAATTGTTTGGTTATACTTCGAAGGAGGAGTATTCAATATCGGTAGTGTTCTTAATGTCAAAGGGGAAAACAATGTTAAATTTCTTTTGCCTTTGTAGTTGATGTCAAAGGTGGAGAGAGTATCATGTGAGAAAAAATTATCTACTGAGGGGGAGAAAGTAAAATCATGAGAAAGTGGTTCAAAGTTGTTGTGTTGTCTTTGATTGTTTTTCACATCATGTGTTGCCAACAATGACAAAGGGGGATATTGTTGCAAGTATGAAGGTGTTGTCATTGATGTCAATTCGTCAACTAGTTGATGTTGTCATGTATGTTGGTTATTAGTTGTATGTGTCGATGATATTGAGAAAATTGTAATAAAGAAAGGTTGTAGGTATTCAGTGTTTGCTTCAGAATGTGTTGCTATGCTAGTGAGGATTTGAGGTATTGTTCATGATTGTTGGAAGTTGCTATATCCATATTTTGGGTTTTTAGATCATTGTACAATGCAAGTTATGTACACTAGTTGTGGACTGTACTTTTCTATGTATCTGGCTAAGGTCCAAGAGAAATGTAGTTGCTCTGAATTTCTTCTTGTTCGAGCTTTATCACTTACAGTTCTCAGGATAAGTTGATGAGGCCGTGTTCAAGCAAAATTTGTGGACCGAAAAGATTAGATCATGTTAAGGTTGAGTGTGCTTAATTGATTTATGTGTTTTACACTAGTTTTGGCCAACCCTATGTCAAATACTACTTACAAATTTCATGAAGCATGGAAAATCATGTTGGGACTTATTTTGGTCCTCATTTAGTGTGTGTTTGGGTCATCCTCATTCTAATTCCACCATAGAATGCTTTGGTGTCAACCTAATTTGAATTTGTAAATGCAAATGGTATGTGGTTGACTTTGGATGAGTTTCAAAGTTGAATATGGTATAAATATAAGTTAAGATATTTGTGAAATGGGTGAATGAATGCAAGAGCATGATAGATGTGAAATAGTGTGTGTGTGTGTGTGTGTGTGTGTGTGTGTGTGAGATGCAATTTTGGCCAAATCAATACAAAATTCAAGTGGCGAATTTTTGTAGGTAGTGAGTTGAAGGTGTACTCTATCATTCAAGCATGTCTACAAGTGTGTTAGTGAATTGTGGTGGAAATATCTGTTGCATTGAGATTTTTTTCTCTCTGTAACAAATCTCTTATGTCTTCTTTTGTAATTTTATGGCAGTGAGTCTTCCAAGTGGTTAACCCTTACTGGACAATGAGTCTTGTTTTGATAGTGAGCCTTTATATTTGATTTTGATATTCTCTATATTGTGAGCCAATCCTCACAGTGGTTTTTCCCTTATTTGGTTTTCCATGTAAATCTAGTGTTATTTTGTGTATGGTTTTGCTTCTTTCAATTTCTACTTTTGCACTTAATGACTAATCATATTAGCAGAGTAAAGTATTTGTGAATGATAATAGATCTGATATTTGGTGAAAGTTTTAAGGGTTTAATTTGCTACAACTGATTCAACCACCCCTCTTAGTTGTCTTGCTCAAGAATTTCTACATTAATTACAAAAATTATTGTAGTGCCAATTATCAATTCTAGCTCTAAATCCTAAGGTTTTATTATTGTTTTATTATTTTCCTTAAGTAAATTATAGTGAAAGCATTTATTTTCATTACATAAATGGTGAACTAGACATTCTTGGATACAACCTAAGGCTTTGTCCTTAGATTGGATCACCTTTTTACTAAGGTTTTTCAAATCTAATTTCCCAATTGCATCCAATTTATATTAGATCTTACTAAAAATTTGGATCCATCCTTATATGTGCATCATTAGTATATCTTTATTAAGGTTTGTGTTTGTATTGTATGATCTCTCTTTAATTTCTCCCACTTACCCTTGCTTTTGTGTTTTATTGGTTTTTACCCTAATAGGCTAGAAACCCCTTCCTCTTATTTTACCTCTAAAACCTTTTTTTCCCTCTCTCTACAAATTAAATTCTAGAAAGATATCATTAAATCACCAATGAGCAACCTCAAGAGAAGAATCATGGTATCCCACAATTGCAAAGGTCACCCATGCTTTCCTACATCATCATCGCATGGAGATACACCTAAACTTGTGATCTTTTACATCAAAAACCATGTGTTTTGTACTAAATTCATGCCCTTGAGGGATCTGGTGAGCCCAAAATATGCTCATAATTTGGGTATCATGGTGTACTTTTAATACCCTTACTTTTGTTGTTCATGGTTGTTTAACTCTTTAGAAACCTTTTATTGGGGGATATCTTGTAGCAATACACCTTTATATTCATGCAACCTATCATGTTGATATGTCTATATTTATTACCACTGTTTGACTCCCCAAATGACTGGTATAACGCATGTAGTTTTTGAATGATGAAATAGATTTAATATGTGATTAATGATTGAATATCATGTATTTTCCATTCGTCTTTTCTTTCGCATATGTTATCTTGTGTTTCGTAGGTTGTTGAAGAAAGTATGAACGAGTCAAGCGCAACTAATCTCGGCCTTACAGTAAAGTCCATTTCCTGCACGATTTCGAGGAAGTTCTAGTGAAGACTCTTTGACTGAAATTGTTGGGAAGGAATTTAAATGTCAATTAATATGGAAAGAGTGGAGTGCTAGATTCTCTCTGGATCGGGATGAACGGATAAACTCATTTATGAAGTCTGTTCCTTGGTTTTGGGATACATTTTACATCCACGTCTTTCTCTGTTGGGGTTAGTTAGTTGTTTTCCTGATTTAAATAAGTGTTCCTCCTGCGTGAGTGAACAAGAAGAAGAACAGGAAAAATAGAAGATAGATAGAGAAGAAAATTATGTAAGAATTAGAGTCATAATAAGAAGCAAAGTTTTTGTTAGTTTTCTAAAGCAGAACAATCAATGTAAATGATTTCAAATTATGAATAGAAGTTGATGAAGTTCCAAGTACAATCTTTTGTGTAAATTAGTCGATGCTTGCTAAGGGGGCCCACTTAGTAAGTATCTGTAGGTGAGTAGTTGTTTATCCTTTGTTAATTCGAAGTTAGATTTCATTATGGAAAGTTTTAGTACAAACTCAGTCTTATACTGTTCTTGCAGCATAAGGAATCCATCCCTGTGTTTGTTCCTGCAGCATAAGGCTAGTTTATAGTTTATTTCTCAGTCGAAGCTATTATGATTTCTGCTTTGGTTAAATTATGGTTGAGTTAAGAGAACTTTGTATTACCTTTCTGTAGCGTAGGTAGAATTTCTTTCCAAGTATTTATTTTCAATAGGTTGTGACTGAAAATGGTTCTTAGTGCACATACAGTGCCACTCCATTTAAAGTATATGTTCCCTGGTTTGACAAGTAAATGAATGACCATGAAAAGATATTAGTCACCTACTGGAATGTCCAATTCCTAGGATAGGTTTTGCCATGATTTTCATATCCTTTTTGTGGGTGCGACCATTTTTGGCGTCGTTGTTGGGGATGGTGTCAAGCTAAGAACCTGATATAGTCATTGTTAGCAGTAGTTTAGTCAGTTATTCAAGTATTTTCAAATTATTTTAAAATACCATCCATTTTGTTGCATGCATAGAAGAAGAGACACTCAGGGAAGATTTCTCTCTAACCTTCCATTCATTGCTAAGAAAACTGAACCAGCTTATAGCCTATTTGAGGAAGAAGGAGACTTAGATATTGACCCATTTGCTGAAGATTTGTGTGTTGACTTGCTATTCGGCCCAGTTGACGAAGAACCTGAAGAAAATCCATTTGCTTTTATACTCCATCAAGTAAACATGGCACGTAATCCACCCAATCGACCTCTTGCTTTTGAATTCCCCATTGTTGCTCAACAAGATAATGACAACCTTAAGAATATTCCTTCTTTATTACTTCCCAAGTTTTATGGCATAGTTACAAAAGACCCAAAGACCTTTTTGTTTTAGTTTGATATCCTCTGTCGCAGTTATGATTACACTTCAAATGCTCACAAACTGAAGTTGTTTCTTGCTAACCTGAAGGAGGGAGCTCTTAGATGGATCATGAGTTTGGGAAGGGGTGTTGTTGATAGTTGGGAAACCATGCAAACAAAGTTTCTTGAGAAATACAAGGAATATTGTAAGAGTGATAGTAAGGGAGATGATATATTCAGAATCCAACAAAAGGAGGATGAAAGCCTGGAAGGCTATATCTCAAGATTCTTGTTTTCTTTGAAAAAGAATTTAGACTATAATCTTAATGAAGAATCTCAAAAATTACTTTTTCTAAGGGGAATAAATGATACCTGTATAAATGCCTTGAACCTGATGGGAGGAGGAGATATCACCCAAGCATCTTGGAATGATATCAAGAAGATATGTCTCAATTACTCCCGAACAAATGTGAAGAAGCGTAGAGGTCATCAAGCTACAGTGGGAAAGTCTTCTTCCAATGGAGTCTCACAAATGGAAATCACAAATTTGTTGTCTGATTTTAAACAAGATATCATAAATAACATGGCAACACAGTTGGATACCATGTAAGCTCACAAGAAACATGAAGAGGCTGAGACAATTCTGGCTGAATTCTATTTACATTGTAGATAGAAGAAACGTGACTGCAGATGCAAGATGGTGGCCAAAATGGAGGCTAAGAAGTTACCCAATTATTTTAAGATGGTGGAAGGAGATGATGAGCAAGTATTCTTTGTGGCACAAAGGCAACCATAAGCTCAAAGACAAGGTATGCCTCAAGATCCTTTGACTTTTGGTAATCCTTATTACAATAACCAATGGAAACCTACATATGGCCCATCTCCACCTTGGAATACTCCTCAACCATACTGGCCTAACTATCAGAGTCCTCAATGGCAACCCCCTCAAGGAGGTTGGTAGCAACCACAAGGACAATGGACTCCACCTCCAGGTAACTGGCAGCAAAACCCTCAATGGAGAGGTTCTCAGCAATGGTAGAACCAACCCCCTGGATTCCTACAGCTTCAGCAGCCACAACCTCCGACTCTTATGCCGCCCCCTGCAACACCTGCAACAAATACTGGCCCTCCAAAACAAACGCCTATGCTTGCTAAACCATTGCCAAATATTAATAATAAGCAGTAGCAACAACCTATGTATTCTGCAGAAGCCAACCGGTATCCAGCTTATAGCCTAAATATCAATGATATCAATCTCAGGTCTGGAACCACTCTCCCTGCTCCACAGCCACCTGTAATTACAGAAATTCCAGACTCTGCCTCTAAATTGCCTACTGATCCTGCAGAAAATATACCTGTATCATATGTTGCCTCTAAGGAACCTGTCCTACAACATCAGTTTAAACCACCTTTCCCTCAGAGACTGCAACTTACTATATCCAAGCCTATGGAAGAAACTACTTTTGATATTCTGGATCAGCTAAAGAATGTGCATATTCAAATTCCTCTCTTAAAAGCCATTAAAGATATTCCACTATATGGAAAAGCCATTAAGGAGGCATGTTTGAAGAAGCAAGGATGAAAGAAAAAGGATCCTCAAACTATACATGTTTTATGACAGTTAGTAGACATTATGTCAGGGAAGATAGTTATTCCAAAATATACTGACCTTGGGAGTCCTGTGGTGCAAATCACTATTAATGGCCAGATAGTAAAAAATGTATTGATTGACCTTGGTGCAGCTATCAATGTAATGACTAAACATACTATGGAATCTTTGAATATCCTAGCCATTCGGTCTACACCTACCTTCATGCAGCTTGCTGATAGTTCCACAGTAACACCTGATGGGGTGGTAGATGATGTCATTGTCATCCTAGAGTCTTGGGAGTACCCAACAGACTTCACCATATTGTCAACTAAAGCAACATTGAGAGGATATCCTATCATCCTAGGTAGACCCTGGTTAGCTACAGCTGATGCCCTTATAGGATGTCGTTCGGGAGCTATGACAATCTCTGATGGTTAGTCAAGGAAGAAGTTGGATTTATATCCACCTGCCCAGCCTCAACCAGACTTGTTTGAAGCAATTTGGCCAAACTTAGGAGAGGAAACTGAAGAAGTCAATTCATTAGCTTAGTTAATGATGTTGCAAACTGATCCATTTTCCCAGCTTCAGAGTGAGGATAACCTGCTTCTACACATTTTGCAGTTCAACTCTGATTTGAATAACACATCTATTTCAAACAGCCGTTCTTAGCAATATTTCCTGTAGCAACTGCATCCTGAGAGCCATCATGGATTGCTACTATGTGACATTCAGATACCACCTTTATTAGCAACCTCAATAAATGATCTCACCAAACATATAGAAGTGTCTCCAGGCTGCTGTCCACATATTAATAATAAGCTACCTCTGTCCCAACAAATTGCCCTAGCCACAATGTTGCAAGCTCAACATAGAGATTTTGCATGGGACTATGGGGATATGAAGGGAATCGATCCTCAGCTCTGTACTCATAGGATCTACATCAAGGAGGATTGTTCACCTGTTAGACAGCCTCAAAAAAGAATCAACCCAGCACTCAGGGAAATAGTTAAGCAAGAGCTTCAAAAATTGCTTGATGCTGGTTTTATCTATCCTATTTCAGACAGTCAATGGGTATCTCCACTGGTAATTGTTCCTAAGAAAGGTGGAAAATGGAGAGTTTGTGTAGATTATAGGGAGCTGAACACAACAACTAAAAATGATCACTTTCCACTGCTATTTGTTGATCAAGTGCTAGATTCATTGTCTGGTAAAAAGTATTTTCCTTTTTGGATGGATACAATAGGTATAATCAAATACGAATTGCTCCTGAGGATCAAGACAAGACAACTTTTACCAGTCCATGGGATACTTTTGCTTATTATGTCTTACCTTTTGGCTTATGTAATGCACCTACAACATTTCAAAGAGTAGTAATCAGTATTTTTGCTGATATATCCCATGATTGTATGGAGATCTACATGGATGACTTCACCACTTATGGAGCCATCTATGAAGAAGCATTAGCAAACTTGGAAAAAGTATTGGAAAGATGTAAGGAGCAAAATATGTCTTTGAATAGTGAGAAATGTTTCATGATGATGCAAAAGGGAATTTTTCTAGGCCATCATATTTCTCAACCAGGAATTCAAGTTGATCCTACAAAAATAGAAGTCATCCTGAATTTGCAAACACCTATAAAGCAAAAGGATGTTAGAAGCTTCCTAGGCCATGCTGGATATTAAAAAAAATTTATTAAAGATTTCAGCAAAATAGCCAGCCCATTATATGTCTTATTGACTAAAGATTCTGAATTTAGTTGGACTAAGGCCTATGACAAATCTTTCCTATAGCTTAAGAACTTGCTTACTCAGACCCTGTTCTTTAAGGACTGAAGTGGAGTTTGCCTTTCCATATACACACAAATGCTTCTGATTATGCAATAGGGGCAGTTTTAGGACAGAAAGATAATTCTATTGAGCATGCTATATATTTTATTAGCAAAAACTTGCAAGGTCCTGAATTAAATTATATTGTCACATAAAAAGAATTATTAGCAGTTGTGTATGCTTTAAACAAGTTCCAACACTATGTCACTAGTTATCAGATATTTGTCCATATAGATCATGCAGCAATAAGATACCTCATGAATAAGCCTGCCATATCTGGAAGATTAGCATGATGGCTCATAGTGTTGCAAGAATTTGATATCACAATCATTGATAAACCAGGACGGGCTAATGTAGTGACTGATTTCTTATCAAAGCTTCAGACGACTACATCTGGCACACCAGAGGTAATTGATGATAGATTTCCTAATGAACATCTATTTTTCATTGTTTCTCACACTCTATGGTATGCAGATATTGCAAATTACTTGGTTGTCAACCAAATTTCAGACCATTTTTCCCCAAAGGAAAAATAATTGTTGGTGGAGAAAAGTTTTAACTTTTCATAGATTGCAGATTGTTTATTCTACACAAGACCTGACCAAGTCATGAGAAGATGTATTCAGGAAGATGAAACATATGATATATTGCATGCCTGTCATGATGAGCCATGTGGGGGCCACTTTGCAGCTAAAAGAACATCCATGAAGGTGTTGGCTACTGGATACTATTGGCCCACACTACACAAAGATGCTGCAACTTACACCAGGAAATGTGATAGATGGCAACACATGGGAAGACTGACAAGGTCTGATGAAATGCCCCTGTATCCTCAGGTGATAGTCAATCCCTTTGATAAGTGGGGCATGGATTTTGTTGGACCTATTGATCCTCCATCCAATGGGAAATCATATATTTTAGTTTGTACTAACTATGTGACCAAATGGGTAGAAGTGAAAGCAATGACACATGCCCGTGACAATAAGGTTGTTGAATTCCTGTATGAGCAGATATTTACCCAGTTTGGAGTCCCAAGGGATCTTGTCACTGATCAAGGAGCTCAATTCACATCTAATTTAATCAATGCACTAATGAATGATTACAAGATCAGGCATCGAATGTCTAGCCCATATCACCCTCAGGCTAATGGTCAGGCAGAAGTTACTAACAGAGAAATTGAGGTGATACTTACAAATACAGTTCAGCTACACAAGAAAGATTGGAGTAGTCGACTTCTTGAAGCAATCTGGGCCTATAGAACAATGTGGAAGACAACCATAGGGTTTACTCCTTTTGAATTACTCTATGGAAAAATTGTCATGTTACCAATAGAGTTCGAGCATAAGACCTTGAGGATTGCTCTAGAGCTTAATATTGACATTTCAGAAGCCCAAAATGAACGCCTCCTGCAGCTGAATGCATTAGATGAACTCAGAAAAGTGGCCCTCTAGCATACAGAAATTATACAATAGCAAAGGAAGAACTGGCATGACCGCCATATCTGAACTAAGCAATTCTCTATTGGTGATTGGGCGTTGCTTTATGACTCTAGGTATAAAGAAAATCAAGGTAAACTCACTACCCGATGGCTTGGCCCATATGAAATTGAGAATGTATTTGATAATAGTTTAGTTCAATTAGTCACAATTGATCCTATTCGATTCAAGCTACTAGTTAATGGACACCATTTTTGGTTGTATTATAAACCGGTCTCAAAAAAAGAATTTCTATAGTATTTTGTTCAGGATCCTGCCACTAATCTTCCTGCAGCTTCACCATAATGTTACAATACATGCTCATAATAAAGGTTTCCTCTTTAAGGAAACCCTTTTTCTTCGTTCTCACTCATCGCCACATTTCACTTCCTTATCTTTCATCCCATCCATCCATTCCATCTATTCATCTCATCCATCCATGTCACCCATCCACCTCATTCATCCGCACCACCCTTAATTATGATTCCTTTCCCAACTATCATCTCATGCTGAAGCCGTCATCTTTCTCAGCACGTACGAGCATTTATTGAAAGGTACGCGATATCTTTTGTTGTCGCATCATTGATTTATTTCATTTTATTCATTCACTACTATGTCTATATCAGTCATTATTACCCGATCTCCACCTATTCTTTAGTACATGTGTGGACACATGTCATATTTTAAGTAGGAGGTGGGTTAATCCATTTTACTTACGCTACTGTCACAACTGTTCAGATATTTTTCTTTATTATTTTCTTGTACTTTCCAAATATGACTACATGTTTCCATTGTAAATCGTAATTAAAACTGCTTGTTTAAGTAGTTGTAACAATCATTACATGTAAATATCTTTTGAGTTCATTCTTGGAAAAGAAGAGAAAGTGATGGCAGGACAAAAAGAGCAGAGCATAAAAGTTTTCTTTGGATTTTCAAAAAAAAGAGTTTAATTTTTAGCTGAGACAATTATGAATATGGGTGGTCAAATGGTAAGACATGAGCCTGTAGCTCATGAGATATTGACACATAATCCTCAAATAGTTCAAGCATTCAGCCTCTGTGGTTGGATGAACTACTTTTTGAGGTTAGATACTTTCAATGAGGAAGCTACAGGCAAACTTTTAAGAACCCTTTATGAAGGAGAGGCTACAGTATGGGGTTTAACATTAGCTGTAACCAAGGAACGAATTGCAGAGGTAATCGGGCTTCTAGCCGTCAGAGAGAATTTTTCTTCAGATGTTGTTTCTGCTAGGGCAAAATTTACAGTACCAACTGATGGACCTTTGGAGGTCTCTAAGCAAGGATGCAAGCGAGTTTCATTGCCTCCCCCATACTTAGAATATGCTGCTTTTATCATCAGGTATTTAACATGTGAAGGCCATTTTTCTTACCTACATTCCTACCATTTTAAATTGCTGAGTCATATGAGGCATGGGTTAGCTGTTAATGTCCCAAACTTTTTGTTAAATCTTTTGAAGCAATGTGCCCGTGAAACCCAGAGGGGGAAAGATAACTCTATTGCCCACCATGCCCTTATAAAATTATTGATTGAATGCTCTTTGAGGGATGTGTCACCTCTTTCCTGGCAAGAATTTGATTCCCAAAAGAGCCTACAACTTCCAGAACCCCCTAGGGCACTTGCTCCACAGCCTAAGAAAAAGAAAGAGAAAATAGCATCTACCAGTAGGGAAACAGGGCAAGGGTCATCTCCTCCTGCAGTACCTAGTCCTACAACCTTCACACTAGAGTCCTCTACCTAGGTGCAAACTAGGTCTGCCAGTAGGAGAGAAAAAGGAAAAACAAAGGCAGGAGAGTCATCTGGGGTGGAACAAACACTAGAATTTGACCCTCATCCTTAGAAAAGGAAATGCTCTACTCCTAAAGCATCTTCCCTTGCAGCAATTTCTCCTACAACAACACCTATTGCCACCACAAGTTCACCATCATGTTCTAATAAGACAGAGCTCTCTAGGCAATTCAAAAAGAGGAAAGCTACGAGAGCACCTCTGGTAGCTACAACATTGTCAAGAAGAGTTTCAATAAGAAAATAATGTAAAGACTCCCTTGCTTCACCTCAACCTGAGGTTATCATAATTTCTGAGGAATCTATAAAGTCTGAACATGATGTTTCTCAGAATGTGTCTGAGAGTGTTGCATAGAGTCCATTTGTTATTCTTGAAGAAGAACAAATTGAGACAAGGGAAGTTGAGCATAATGAAAGGGGGGTACCAAGTCTTGACGACTTGGCTACTGCGGCTATGCAAATTTCAGAGGAAGCACAGTCTTCTCCACTACAGCAACAGGAATTCATCTTGCAGTAAGAGAAAGAATAGCCTGAACAATTGGAAGTGGCCAATGAAGCTTCATTACCCCCTGCAACTTGTCAAGCCATTGTTGTCTACACAAAGACATTTTTGATTGAATTTTTGGAATATCTCATAATCACATGGAGACTGGTTACATTGCAAACCCTGAGTTTCCGCCACCTAGCCAAGACTGAAATGCAACAAAGTCTTTGGGAGGAAGAAAAGAAGAAACTGAAAAGGGAAATTGAAAGGCAGAAACAGAAAATTTAGGAGTTAAAGGAGAAAATGGACAAAATGTTGAAGGTAACTGGTCAGATCATGGAGTGTTGACCACCACCCAAAGTTTATGCTCTGTGCCTCAAGGAACAATTTTTGTGGTTCCAGTTAATGAGAATTTCCAAGAATCTAGATCATGTTATTCATACTGCTAAAGAATTTTATGATGCATACCAGGCAGCTCCTAATTGGCTAAGGAATTCTTTGTGCGAATTTTATTTACATGGCTTTATAATTCCCTTTGAAACAAAGTGGAATCCCCTTCTATACATTGGTGACATTCATTTTAGATCACTCATGTCTTGGACGGCAAACGAAGTTAATTATGGCAGGCAGTTGGAAGCATATGAAGAAGCCGAAAGGGATGAGCCTATTCCATTGCGCCCTGAGAGTTCAAACCCCTATACACTACTGAAAACCTAGCTTACTGTGGCATATGGCTTCAATAATGATACAGTCAAGATGAAAATATTCAATCTCAGAAAATAGGTGTATGATGAGTTTCAAGAACAGACATACTCGTTTTGGAAGCTGTCATACTCCAGGATTGAGAAGAGATGGGAGAGATTGACTGTTGGGTTAAGAAGGTCTGAGCCTCACAGTCCCCTAAATTTTATGGCAGCTCTCAGATGATCAAACAAATACATTCAGTTGGGTTTTCAAGAGAGGTTTGAATTGTGGCTGCCCTTGACATTCCAACCTCCTATGCTGATGTGGCCTCTTTATCCCTACCGAGCTACAAACATTAATGAAGATACAAAAGCTCGTAGGTATGAAAGGTGGCAAAATTTCAGAGGTTTTTATTACAAATTCAGAACTTCATTTCAGGGTCATGCCTCAACCAATGATTTCAAAGAGACCACCAGAAAGTTTAATGCTGGAGGACTAGCATTAGGTTAAGTAGTGGGCAAATGCTGAGCCCAAAATATGCTCATAATTTGGGTATCATGGTGTACTTCTAATACCCTTACTTTTGTTGTTCATAGTTGTTTAACTCTTTAGAAACCTTTTATTGGGGGATATCCTGTAGCAGTACACCTTTATATTCCTGCAGCCTATCATGTTGATATGTCTATATTTATTACCACTGTTTGACTCCCCAAATGACTGGTATAACGCATGAAGTTTTTGAATGATGAAATAGATTTAATATGTGATTAATGAATGAATATTGTGTATTTGCCATGCGTCTTTTCTTTCGCATTTGTTACCTTGTGTTTCGCAAGTTGTTGAAGAAAGTATGAACGAGTCAAGCGTAGCTGATCTCGGCCTTGCAATAAAGTCCATTTTATGCATGACTTCGAGGAAGTTCTAGCAAAGACTCTTTGACCAAAATTGTTGGGAAGGAATTTAAAAGTTAATTAATCTGGAAAGAGTGGAGTGCTAGATTCTCTCTGGATCGGGTTGAATGGATAAACTCATTTATGAAGCTTGTTCTTTGATTTCAGGATACATTTTATATCCATGTCTTTCTCTGTTGGGGTTAGTTAGTTAGTTGTTTTCCTGATTTAAATAAGTGTTCCTCCTACGCGAGTGAACAAGAAGAAGAACATGAAAAATAAAAGATAAATAGAGGAGCAGATTATGTAAGAATTAGAGTCATAATAAGAATCAAAGTTTTGGTTAGTTTTCTAAAGCAGAATAATCAATGTAAATGATTTCAAATTATGAATAGAAGTTGATGAAGTTCTGAGTACAATCTTTTGTGTAAATTAGTCAATGCTTGCTAAGGGGGACCACTTAGTAAGTATTTGTAGGTGAGTAGCTATTTATCCTTTGTTAATTCAAAGTTAGATTTCATTTTGGAAAGTTTTAGTACAAACTCAGTCTTATACTATTCTTGTAGCATAAGGAATCCATCCCTGTGTTTGTTCCTGCAGCATAAGGCTAGTTTATAGTTTGTTTCTCAATCGTAGTTGTTATGATTTCTGCTTTGGTTAAATTATGGTTGAGTTAAGAGAACTTTGCATTACCTTCCTGTAGCGTAGGTAGAATTTATTTCCAATTATTTATTTTTGATAGGTTGTGACCGAAACTGGTTCTTAGTGCACGTACAGTGCCACTCCATTTAGAGTATACGTTCCCTGGTTTGACAAGTAAATGAACAACCATGAAAAGATATTAGTCACTTGCTGGAATGTCCAATTCCCAGGATAGGTTTTGCCGTGATTTTCATATCCTTTTTGTGGGCGTGACCAGGATCGACCAATACTAGGAGTTAAGAAACCTTCCTTTGCATGATTGTGTCCATCCCAAACTCATTAATGGCTTCCTAGGTTGTCCAAAAAGAAAACTAGTTATGTCACAACTTGCTTGCATAAAATCAATGGATAAATAGACAATTCCACCTTTGAGTACATTGTAGGAAAAAATCACACAAAATCCATGAGATGAACAATTAGGAATTGGCATGGAGATCCTTCGAATATGAAACTTATCTACTTTATTAATGGTGACATGGTCACCTTCAACCTCCATCAATGAATTTTTTGCTTGAATCAATTCCCTCAAGATCAAATAATGTTTTTAGGGTAAGAAAAATGAAACTGAGTAGCTATGAGTCAAATATAGTGATAACATCATGGATTCTCATAAGCCATTGCTTTTAGCTAATATACATGCATACCTTGTTGATTTGGATATGCTTTGTTTTTTGTGGAATTTCATCCCTATGTCCTTAATGCTTTCATTTTTTTTATGTTATGAACAAGGATGTATTCTCTATGGAGGATTGTATTATTATGTCTTTGTTTTTTCCTTCATAGAGTTGGTTAGTGTTTTTCCTTCTCTCTTGGATACACTTGCTTAATTTTTTGTGAGCTTCACGTTGCCTTAACTCTTCTATGAGTGGTGCTAGAGATGTGCATAATCATGTGAGATTATACCTTTACATATATTTCCTTCCCATAATTTGGTTCATGTTGATGATATTTAAGCCCTCCTTGTTCAATTATGGGTTATCCTACTAGTGCTTGTTTTGCTACATCCCACCTTGAGGATTCTAGTGATGTTGATATACATGCTTTACCTTTACATGATCTTACTAGTCCTTTCCTTTTCTATAGCTCTTGGACTATCAGTGATTTGTTTAGTGAGGATAATTATGTTAGTTATTTATCTTCCCATGATGAGATAGATGACTCTTAGATTCTTGATAATTTTCTGATGCACATTCTATTAACATGCTTATGAGAATCGTTTAGTAGCAATGAAGATACAAATATATAGGCTAAATATTTATTATCATCATATTATGATTGTATACATTATGATGCTATATTGATAAAAATGGTTGGTGATACCTTGGTTGATAGAGATAAACAATATTTTAATTCATGTCATGATTCTTATGCATCCTTTCATTCTTTTTCACATGCCTTTATCAATTTATTTTTCTCTAGAGAATGTTTACTCATGACTCTCATTCTTCCCCTTCTAGTGGCCCTTAGGGGATCCCATGGATTTTTCTATGCATCCTAATGACATACCACTTTTTAATGTCTATGGGGGTTCTCCTTTGAATATTAGTGTGCTCTCTCATGATGTATCCTTGGTTGCTTGTATTTTACATATTCTTTACCTTATATTCAATAAAGACATGATTTAGACATGTGTGAGGATGAATGACTATGTGAAGATCTTGGTATGTGTGAGGATAATGTGCCACTAGTTGACAATACATCTTTTACATTCCTCTCCACTATTACACATGACATGCATGCACATATGGATATGAAGCATCTTGAGAAAAGTATGTTAATGCTTATGATAAAATATTTTAAGTTGCAAGATGATACTAATGATTTATTGCATATACTTTAGCATATGATATTTTGTATTATCACTCACCAAGTTGATTTGTAGGATCTTGTCTTATAAAATATGATGGTAGAGATAATTTGTTTCCTTTTCTTATGACTTGTTAAACTATATTCTTCACTTAATTTCATGAATATATGTTAGTTGCTAACTTGTTTCCAATGAGCTTGATTGGTCATTCATATACATGATTTTATTCATTGGCTTGTGCTTCTATCACTTCTTTTGGGGATTAGCTACTATTGTCATGGAACATTTTAATTAGATTGTTGAACATAAAAAATATATTACACAAGTCCAATGATGCAAGCAAGAATAACATGAGCCAATTAATGATTATATCATGAGGGGTGATCCCACAATAGTGGTTTACACTTTTTGGCCAAACTTGACATTGAACTAATTTTTTTTTAACTAAGTCTTCACTTTCAGGCACCTATAGTTGCTAAACCATGAGGAATTTGAAGATGATGCAAACGAGTGATTTATGACATTTTGTCTGTAGATTCCAAATATATTCTTTTTAAAAAAATTGGAATCAAATTGCATTTCTTTTTCTATCTCTTTCAAAAACTAGTTTTTAACAGTAAACACCATTTTTAAAGAGTGATGTGTACTTGCTAACACATAAAAAAAAATCTATGAAGGATAAAATTCTAATTTTCTCAAATTTATATTTGTAAATACAATATCTAGTGCATGCAATTGGTTTCATAGTGTTTTATTGAATATTTTTTTTCTTAATTAAGTTTTGAAGTCAAACCAATTACAATTTAGACATATGTTTACTTGCTAACACTCAACTTTTTTTTGTATGTATCGAAATTCTTTTTTTTTTGTTGGGTCAAGCACATCAATATCAAGTGCATATATATTTTTCTTTTTTTATTCACAAGAAATAAAAAATAAATATATTTAAAGTTGTACTTTTTGGGAAGCTTATAATAAGGAATACATACAAAATAAAATAAAATAAATGAATTCATTTGATCCCCTAAAAGTTAAATCAAAAGTGGGTTTTTATCAGCATTTTGATAGTTGTAAAGAAAACTTTGTTATAGTTATGGTTTAAAACTAGAGGGGTTCTATCCAAGGGGGTTTGATTTAAGGTGGTTTAATCAAACCCTCTTCAATTAGAATCCTTTAAATGGAACTTTTCAAGGCTTGAATATTTATATTTTCTAAAAATATGCAATTTAAGCAAAAATCAAGATGTCCCTAAAAGTGTAAACCACTATTGTGGGATCACCCTGAGATGTCAAGCTTTGACTACTAATTTGAGATTTAAACTATTGGATAATTATGGTTTACTTCCACTCTTCAAAGGACAAGAGTTTTTCAAGTCTTATCATTTGTTTTCAAATTTAAGTGTTAGTAAATGTAAATTTTTGAGTGTGCTTTATACTTGAAGATCAAATTTTATACTTGCATAGTCCTAGCATTTCACCTAATGTTCATGAATTAAAGTAATTGTCACATTTATATAATTGGGAAATGACAATGTACCAAATAATGATTACCATGTACATATAAAACCAAATATATTCAAATAATACACTACATGGAAAGAACCTTTAAATGTTGTATTGGAAAAACTTTTGGAGCATGATCTTAATACTTTATCTCTAGTTAAGTCAATGGATATATCTAGGCTTGAACCATATAGGGCTAAATATTTGTGTTTTTATTATTGGATACATGGAAATTCTACATATATAGAAACTCTCTACATCAAAACATAAAATCCAAGTTCTCATAAACATTAAAATTATACAAGTTGAGGCTAATTGCATAGCATTACAAGATGAAAATTGCTCAATTAATGAGTATATGGATCACAATGCACTACATGTCGAGGAACAAATCAACTTTATGATATAATTTCTAAGACAATACTTTTATAAAATACACTATAGTTTAGTTTATCAAGGAACACCTCATGATGTCATGGATAGTCCCATGGTAGGCATTAGTTACAAAGATGCATTTTAATAGCATATTATAGAGACACCTAAGGGAGATGAATTTATTGCTTATATATATTCACTCATCAATCTTACTACTTACCACATTTTGTGTGTTTTATATCTTTTCTTTCATCTCTATTTTTTTTTTTGGTGTTTCCATGTTCCTTATTATAATGTGGATACCACAAAGGTACCTTTAGTGATTCATTTTGACACAAGTGAAATTAAACATATGTCGTTTTCTTCATGTCAGTTATCCTTTATTATTTTTGTCATTTCTACGTTGGTATAATTTCTTATGCCATGTATTTTGTGATCCTCCTATTCTCTTCCTCCATTTAAATTGCATAACATTACACTTTGGTATTTTATTTATGTCATGTTTATCGCTTGTCTCTTATGCTTATTTCATCTTCAATATGATGCTTTATGTATTGTTTCTCCACTTGGGGAAATCTTTCTGTTTGATCCTTCTATGTATAGTTTATGTGCTTTCTTATATACCTTGTTTTTTCATATGATATATCAGTGCTCATAGTTCTAATTTCCCAAATCCCTAAAGCTAACTATTTTCTTAATGCTATGGGTGTCAAACTAAGGGTAAAGGCCTCAAAATTATGATTATATGGGAAACTAATGATCAATTTGCTAAGGTGGGTAAGAAATTCTTTAACTTTAGGATATGCTAGGCCAAGGGGGATTCTCTAAGATGTTGTGCTAGATAAAACTATAAGTGAAAATAAACCTTGACATTAACCATACCTAGTATGCAATACACCCCTATTTATTTGTCACTAAGTGTATGTATGTTGGTTTTAAAATCCAAGTTCCTACACCTTCATAAATTAGATTAACCACAATGTGAAGCTCTAATGTGGTTGTGATACCCTTAATGTTCCTGTGCACATGAAGACATGGAGGTGAATGAAACTAAAATGACACAATTTGAAACAAATTTTAGGTTTAGTCATGTAGTGTGTTGGTGTGTGTTAGGGTTAGAAAGGCAAATATCTAACAATTAAATGTAGATTTAATTAATAAACAAAGAAACTAAAACACACACAAAATAAATCATAACACGGAGAATTTAACGTGGTACACCCAATCCAGGCTACATCCACCAAACTTTAGCCATCCAATAATTTTATTGTCTAGTGCAAAACATGTTACAGTCTTATGAATAATCGCATTTTTCATCATACTGTAACACCCATCCGAACCCCTTTTTAACAAGCTTAGAAGCTTCCATATTTGGGTTCTACAAAATCGGATTTTTCCTTTTTCATTGATTTTTTCCCTTTTTCAGTGACAACGCGAAAAAAGTAGGAGGAATTTTTTTCTCAGGGCTACCGCCCCTGAATCCCCGCTCGGGACCCGGCCCAACCCTAGACCCCAACAAGGATACATGCCAGGGTGTATAGTATAGCATGATCAGTCGCCACATACCAACACTATGATGGGAGGTTGAGCACGAAGAAAATGAGTGCCTATATCCAACTAGGTGAATTAACTCTTAAATTTTCATAAGCCAAGAATACAATAACTAAAATCCTCATTGTAACACCTTAATCAAGATACCACTATATACTATATATTTATGACTTCACACATAAGCTAGACTCTATGATGGAGGTAAGTAGATATTTTATTTTTTTGTAGAATATCATGTTGAACATAACTTAGCTATCCATGAATAAACATACATATTCATTATATTAATCTTAAAAGACACCTTGCCAAAGATTTACAAGGATTTTATAGTAATCTAGATGATAAACTAATTAGGATTAAAACCTAAATCAATGTGACTTAGAAGAAAAAATCTTTAGAAGCATACACAATATGCATGGATACATTAACAAGATACTAAAGATAAATGATTAACTCATTATTTTGACATTACAACATTTTATTACACCTTTGGGAAAAAACCTATATCATTGTAATACAAAAATGCCTTAAACTCTTTGTTGGAAATGAACACTAATAGGCTAGAAACCCTTTCCTCTTATTTTATCTCTAAAACCTAATTTTCCCTCTCTCTACAAATTAAATTCTAGAAAGATATCATTAAATCACTAATGACAAACCTTGAGAGAAGAACCATGGTCTCCCAAAATTACAAAGGTCATCCATGCTTGCCTACATAATCATCGCATGGAGATACACCTTAACTTGTGATATTTTACATCAACAACCATGTTTTTTGTACTAAAATCATGCCCTTGAGGGATCCATAGATACTAGGAGTTAAGAAACCTTCCTTTGCATGATTGCATCCATCCCAAACTCATCAATGGCTTCTTAGGTTTTGCAAGAAGGAAAGTAACTATGTAACAACTTGCTTACATAAAATTGATGGATAAATAGACAATGCCACCTTTGATTACATTGTAGGACAAAAGCCCACAAAATCGAGGAGATGAACAATTATGAATTGGCATGACAATCCTTCAAATATGAAACTCACCTACTTTATTAATGGTGACATGGCCACCTTCAACCTCCATTAGTGAATTTTTTGTTTGAATCTATTCCCTCGAGATTAAAAAATGTTTTTAGGGTGAAAAAAAAGAGACTGAGCAGTTGTGAGTCAAATATATTTATTAATGGAAACATGGTCACACTCATCCTCCATCAATGATTTTTTGTTTGAATGTACATTCCCTCAAAATTAAACAATGTTTTTTGGGTGGGAAAACATAGACAAAGTAGTTGCAAGTCAAATATAGTTATTAATGGAATTGTGGGAGGATTTAGGGAGTGTAGAAAGCAATCTAGAAGAATTATGAAAGTTATAGGTGGAGCGAGAATCATGAGAATGGGAGATGTGGGTTTTTGAGTCAAGATTGAAGGCCTAAATTAGATAAGGGAATGGATATCCTGAAGTCTAATGAAACTCTAGAAAAGGGGTGAAAAGATAAATAGAAGCTTGTCATGGAGAAATAATGGGGTTATGATGTGAAACTAGATATGGGATGTGGATGGAGTGGAGGAGGTCCAAAATTTAGGCCGATCTCCACATTAGAGGAAACAAATGGAAAATTCTTAGAAGACCTTTCTACAATTTAGTGTAGATGAGGAAATAGGATTTGGTCATTGGAGGGAAAGTTTGAATGTCCAAGTAGATTCTTAAAGAAAGACTTGGGGTAGAAATTATAAGAAAAGAGAGGATAACCAGAGATTATGGATGTCTAGAGGTGGGTAGGAGTTCTACAAATGGGGATGGGAGAAGGTGCAAGAAAAGGTATGGGAGCCAAAGGTTTGGATGTCTAGAAGTGGATGCAAATATTACAAGGAAGAAGTAGGGATTACATAGGAAAATATTGCAATATTGGATAAAGGAAGTAGATAAAATGGAAGGGGGGAAGGGTTTGGATCCAATTCAAAATTCTACATAGGGAAGGGAAGGGAAATTGTGGTTCAAAATGTAGGAAAAGATGGGAAGTTTGAACATGGGATGAATGTCCAAATGGACATCAAAATCCCATAAATGAGGTAAAACAAAGGGAACTGGAAGGAATGAATGGCTTGAGAGACTTTGCAATACTAGATAATGGAACTGGATATTTGGTCAACAAGGAAATATCTAGTTCTTCACCAAAATTCTACAAAATTATGACACCAGTAGAAAAGGATCAAAACACTCCAAAAATTAATATTTTTCACAGATTCTTGTAGATTTTAACACACAATAATGATATGGAAGATGATGGAGAACAATCATTATGTGGTTTTGCCTAATAGAGACCCATACAAAGATTTCTCATATTGATTATAATTGATGGGTAAGAATATGATCAAATGCACAAAAGAGAGCTAGACTTAGGAAAAATTAGACACAATTAAATAGGGCACTAAAATGATCCATATATTATCATTTTCCATGTTACCCTATACATTCTTATCTTGCATGCTCATAATGCTTCTATGCTTCTTATGTTTCATTATTATGATGTCTATCTCTTATACAATTTACATTTAATACTTGTTATGGTCCAAATGATTATATGTATTTGTGGTATGAATATTGCATGATTATCAAATTGTATGCTCCTGTTTATGATGTTTACATCTTATATTACTTACATGATGTATGTTTATAAATTTTAAATGTTTTCAATTGGTTATCACACTCATATCTCACGATATCATGTTTATGCCTACATGTTTATCTTATGCTCACATGCTTATACTTTATGATCCTAATCAAGCTTATATTTTACATATTATTTGTGCTCCCTTCCACGATCCTTATCTAGTATTCATAGCTACGATTATCTTGTCATGCATCCAAATGGGAGAGATTGGGGGACACCTCATTTTCCCTTGTTAGAAACTACATTTAGGATTACGTCTTACCTATATTTTTACATTATTAATACATAATGATATATTTTACCACACTTACATTTTTTTTTTTAAACAAAAAGTGGTAACCCACTTATAATTTTATTTATAATATTTAATACATATTGCTGGTTTAGGCGGACATACTGGCGGGAAAGAGCCAGCAAGAAAACCCCCAGTCGTAGTCCAAGTAATAGTTTTTACAGTTCACCATATAGACCAGAATGATCATTTAAAAATTTACAATATATTAACCTTCCCAATACAACTGAACTAGATCCCCATTGATGACCAAAAAACCCTATCCGAATATACAGGCTATATGTATATCATTATCCCTTAAGAATAAATTCAACCCATTACACATTTAAAACTTCAACATACTTTTTGCTAAAAAGATGCAGATTTGCTTCCAGCTCTTTGAAAGCCATTAACCAAACTTTCTTCAATATCCACATGCTTTCCTTTATGTTGACGGTCATAAGATGGAACTGTTTTGTTAATGTTAGGAACATAACTTTCTTTTAGCAACTTGTGAAGTGGCTGGAAGTTGTAGATCATGAATACAAACATAACTTCTCAAAAAAGAAATTACATGAAATTTTCTTTTGAAATCATCAATCTCCTCCATAGAAATAGCCAATCTATATTTGTTGAGAACTTGATATAGATGCACAGAAGTATTGTGCATTGTAGACAATAACATGCCTTGATAAATCTTTGCATACCTCTTCTTATGGAATAAGAGGTGTCTTGGAAATAAACCACCTATCAAACCATCACCCAACGTGAAATCATATTGTTGAACACTATTTAGCAGGGCATCATTTTCCAAATATGCACTAACAACAAGCTTGTTAGTAATAACCTTCAAAACATCAAAATTTTGAATGAGGTCCAAAATATTTGATAAGAAAATAGAGAGAAAATTCGCTGGAAAAATTAACCTTTGCAACTCCGTGTGTAAAATATCCTCCCCAATGATAACTTTAATGCAATTTAAGATAGATATGCACTTAACTTTAAATACCTTCTACAATTCATCCTTGTCAATGGAAGCCAAGAAGGGTACCTCCCAAGATTTTACTTTAACAAGAACTCTGTAGTTGCGAACTTTAAACTCTGCTAACTCCATTCTCTCCAAATCTCCAGAACGATAAGAGCCAAAAACAAAATTATTTGAAACAAATGAATAGAGTAAACAGTTTATAGCCAATTTTCACATTCACACGATGTAAGCATTGGAAAATACACCTAGTAAGGATAGCATGGGTGAAGGATTTCCGAGGATACATTACAACTTTGAGCTTTCCATACTATAATGCCAACATTGTACTATGAATTCCACCAATAAAATGGCTTTCTATCCTTCAATAATGAAGTACCATTGTAAGCATCCAAATATTACTGATAGTGAATTTAACAATACTTCAAATCGCGATATCCTTACTAGATGTCCAATGCTCCACCAATTTTGTACACTTTGGCTTAGATTGCATAATGCCTTAGATAGCCACAACAGCTGAGGCCACACATGCCATCATATGGCTTGAATAACTAAATCAACACAAATTCCTACAAGCTTGTCACAACAATCAATAGAAGTACCCATCTGACAATATAAGTACAACAAGGGCTTTAGAAAGCCACAACAACTAAGTCCACAAATGCCATCATATGGATTGTTTAAATGAATCAACACAAAATCCTACAATCTTATCACATAAAACATAAGAAGTACCAAGCTGACGAGATTTTACATAGAAATTCAACATAAATGCCCTACCCAAATGCAAAATTTCTTGTCAAATATGTATATAAAAAACAACAATTGCCTTAGAGTACCACGACATGTGATACTACACATATCAACATATAAAACCTGCAATCTTGGTACCGAGCACATCAAAATGATGATGCAATAAAATGTCAACCAAAATACTTAAAGCTAATCAAAAGCTACTTCAAAGAAACATTCATTAATCCCAAGATTGTTGAAATTTAAGATGCCTTGTTTATCTTGATTAATTAGATCAATCAAATTCAGGAATGCCTTTATATCAATGGGAACATTTGAATCGTTGGAAGCTTTTTGTTCACTCCCCAACACTGGTAAATAATCAACAACTTTATTACCTTCACGCTATGTATGTGTAATTATTGACCTTTCTAATTTATCAATTAAACACCATACTTTATTAAGCACATATTGAAGATTCCAATTTTGAATTCACCTCTCTATAAGTGCATTAATTATAATCAGAGAATCCCTTCTATATGCAGCTTTGAGAAGCCCCCCTAAATTGGCAATTCCATACCATATAGTAAAGCTTGTGCTTTAGCATAATTATTTGTGGCATTAGACAAGTAAAAAGAATATGCTGCTAGCACTTCCCCTGCCACATTTCTAAAACAAACTCCCACACCTGAAAGACCTAGATTACCTTTAGAGGCTCCATCAAAATTCAATTTCACAAAACCCTTTTGTGGAGGGAGCCAAGAGACTAAGGCTCTATTAACTTTTGAGATATCATATTTGAAAAGACTACCATCAAATGGTAATTTAATGATTTTCCAATTTTTTAGTATTGAAGTGTCCCAATTTGTAAATGAAGAATTTATAAACTTATCCCTTTGGACACAAGAATTAACTCCTTCTGAGATATCTTTCTCAATTTTTAACAATAATACTTCAATCGGAGATTTGATTTTTCTGAAGATCCTCATATTTCATTCCCACCAAATATTTTAGATCACAAGAACAAGAATGATGAACCATATGCATGCAAAAAAAGAGGATTTGAATAAGAAATTTGGAGTTTGTTTTGGATAAAAATCCAACATTGATTAGCCACACCACATTGAACAAACAGATGATCAACTGTTTTAGGTTCCAAATCGCATAAGGGACACTTGAAAGGGTCAACAATTCTCAATTTAACAAGATGATCACTTGTTAAAATTCTTTTTTGTAAAGTAAGCCATGAAAAACTACTAGCCTTTGGAAGGACTAGATCATATATTTTATTTCCTTCCCTCCAATTATTTTCATCTTTTTTATGTTATCAATTAGAGGGGGAATATATGTTGACTAACATTCCTTTTGTGGGTTATTTTTTTTTTGATAATTAAATTGCTGGGTAAGGCCAGCACCATTTTATTGAAATCATCATTAAAATCTAGATTACAACTCAGCCGCTTTTACCCCAGCTATGAGACCACCTCCAAATACAACTCAGAAAAATCAAGCCAGTTTGTGATTTAAGCGCCACTTCAAAAGACCTAAACTCTCCACCCAACTCGAACCTTGAGCAGTATGAACACCACATCAAGCCATGAGATCATCAACTACAACACGCCTCAAAACACCAACGCATTGAGCTTATACCCCGCGGATGCCTGAGAAAGCTCACCATCACCGAACTATCACTAGCCAACTTAACAGTTAGACATAAACTTAACCCTGTTCGACCCCCCTGCCAACTGCTGATTGTTTCCTTAACACAACTGCCACAGCAATTACAAACCCAGCCGATCTGGCCACACTAAAATAAAACAATAAATCTGCACCTGATTGTTTAAACCAACGTTCGCATAAGTGAAAAACCAACAACCACTGATCACAGAACATACACTGATCACCGTATGTCCTACTCCAAGCTTTTAAAACTTGAGAGAGCCTAAATATAATCTGGAAAGATCCCTTTAAGCTGTCCCCAATTGTCTGATTTCACACTGTTTCAAAACCAGAAATGGGCAGAGGTCTTCTTGCCCAATTGAAAATAGTCCATCACAACTCTTTCAATTCAGCTTAATTGAAAATAGTGATTTGAATTGAATGTGTGATGCACTGTCTACTTGCCACCTATCCTTTGTTGACATCATACTCCACTATCCTTCTTTACCCATCACAGATCACAGGAGAACTTCATGACTTAAAGGAGGTTAAATGCGTTGTATACACTCCTTGCAATTCAATCATAGCATGCCACCTATACATGCTGATGTCACAAACCACTAGCTATAACATATTGTAGAAGAATCTTGGATATGTAACCTTCAAAAAGTGATGAGAAGAAATCATGTGATAGTCATCTGAACTCCTGTCCTTCAACCTTTACCATTTAAATTATTCATTGTTTGATTTCACAATTAACTACTGATCCTGAGAGCTAATCCAGCCCAACCATACTTCCTGCAGCTGCTTGTTTAGCTAGCACATCCGCCATAGAGTTACCTTCCCGATAGACATGACTGATCCGGAACTCCAAGAAGGACCCACTAAGCTTTGCAATAGGATCCAGCCATCGCCTCAACAACCAGTTAGGGGTGGAGTTAGTTCTAATCGCATTAACTGCGATGAGTGAATCACCCTCAAGATGTATTTTATCTGCTCCTAAATCCTTCCCCAGCTCCAATCCGCTTAACGCAGCCCTGAACTCAGCCTCATTGTTTGAAGCCTTACCAATAAATTCTGCTTTTTGAGCAATCACTTCACCTTCCGAATTCCTAGCAACGCACCCAACCCCTGCCAAGCCCGGGTTGCCCCTAGACGCCCCATCAAAGTTTATTTTGATCCACCCAACCTCCAGTTTTTGCCAGACTGTTTTCCTTCTAACTTCAGCCTTCTGCACACTATTCTGAGGCCCAGCCACCATTGGAATACTCAAACCCTGAAACTTATTTGTTAATTCTATATCCCGATTAGAAAAGGTATTTTTTGAAAATGGACACCTTCTAGCAGCCACATTGACTAATTCCACAATTGACCCTTCTATTTTCTTCACCAGCTTCTCCCTGGCCAATGCTTGATCCTTAAAGATTCTTCTGTTTTGTTCTTTCCACAATTCCCAATAAATCGTGGATGGCAAAATCTGCCAAATACTACTAAAAACACCTTTATCTTTCTTTCTCGGCCAGGCACTTAGCCAGTCAAACAGACCTTGAGAAAAGGGGGTCTGAAACCCAAGTTGTCCCATACTAAATTGCCAACAATAAGTAGAATAAGGACAAGAGAGCAGAAGATGGTCCACGTTTTCTAGCTGCTGCTTGCAAAGAATGCACCTATTAGGACCCCTGAAACCCAACATCTCCAACTTATCCTCAGTTAGAATCTTGTTTTGTGCTGCAAGCCACGTAAACACCCCTGCCTTCGGTAAAACATCCTTCCCCCAAAAGAGAGATACTGGCCTGCAATGATTAGATTCTGTATTTTCCTTTAATTTATACCCAATCTTAACCTTGTATTCCCCATCTGCAGATGTACACCATCTTAGAATATCCTCACTGTTAGTATCAGGTATGATCCTCTCCTTTAAGATTGCTGATAAAGTATTCTTTTGCTCTATTGGGGCATTAATAACGCTGAGGTCTTTCCAAACCCACTTACTCATCCCGTTTATAGAAACTCTACTACCATAATCACACACTTTAGAACCCCAAATTCTGATAGTCTCTTCCTTTAACTCATCCAATTGCGGTCTACTACTCAGTTTCAAATGTCCATCCCAGGAGTCATTCCAAAAAGAAGCCCTCTGCCCATTATGCACCTCCCATGTGATATGTTTAGTTATTATACTTCTGCTTTCACAAATAAAATTCCAAATGGCAGATCCTCTTGGCGGGTTCATAGTTTGCAAAATACTGACGGGATCAACAGAATTTAGATATTTCTTCCTTAAAATTCTAACCCATTTCTGATTACCTTTATACAACAACCACACCAATTTCGCTCCCATTGCTAAGTTCATAAATTTCATTTGTCTAATGCCTGCCCCACCCGCCTGATATGGCCTACAAATCTTGTCCCAAGCTAGTAAAGGGACCTTGTTAGTATCATTCGGTCCATTCCAAAAAAACTTCTGCATAATTTGGTTGAGCTGATCAACTATGCTGGTTGGTAACTTCAAGCATGCCATTGAATACACTGGAATTGCTGCCAGCACTGCCTTAATCATTAGCACTCTCCCAACAGATGTAAGCCACCTCCCTTTCCATAATTCCATTTTTTCTTACAGCTGTCAACTAATTTATCCCAAAAACACTTCTTATTAGCCCCAACAAACAGTGGCATACCAAGAAACCTCCCAGGAAGACCTGCAGCTCTTATGCCCAAGATTCTGGAAAGGTCCCTTTGCAGACTCAGCTGCACATTAAGGAAGTACACCTCTGATTTTCTCCAATTTATAACCTGCCCTGAGGCCTTACTGTACTCAACCAAAAGATTCCTTATTTTTCTTGCCTCTGTTCTTGAAGCTTGCCCAAACAAAATGGTATCGTCTACAAACTGTTGATGGGTGCTTGCCTCCACCCCAGGAGTGACTTCAATCCCTTTCCAAGAGCCATCCATTCTTGCTTGACAAATACTCCTACCTAATGCCTCTGCCATTAAGATGAATAAGAAGGGGGATAGTGGATCCCCTTGTCTGATACCACGAGAAGAATTGAAGAAGCCTTGGGCCACCCCATTGATCAAAACAGAAAATTTAGGAGAACCAATGCAGCTCATAATCCAACCCACCAAATTCCTAGCAAAGCCAAACCTAGTCAGCATCTCAGCCACCAACTGTCTGTCCACACGGTCAAAAGCTTTAAGGATATCTAGTTTTAAAATCATACTTGGGATTCTGATTTTCCTGGCCGTGTGAATGGTCTCATGTGCCACTATTATACCTTCCACAATGGATCTCCCCGGGATAAAGCCACTCTGCTCCTCAGAAATTAATTTATCAATCACCGCTTTCAACCTGTTTGCAATTATTTTTGTGATGATTTTATAAAGGGTATTGCATAATGAAATTGGTCTATAATCCCCCATATTTTTGACTTCCTTTTTCTTAGGTATTAGTGCAATGAAAGTATGATTGATAACCCCCAAAATTGTTTTCTTTCTTCTTGACTCCTCCATCGCTTTAAGCAAGTCTTCCTTAACTATATCCTAGAATTTTTGATAAAAAAGGGTCGGAAAGCCATCTGGCCCTGGCGCCTTATCTGATCCCAACTGAAACGTGGCTTTTTTTACCTCTTCTAGACTAATTGGCTTTACCAGCTCCTTATTATCATCTTCTGAAATGATACCTGGAATTCTGCCCAAGAAAGCATTCCTCTCAACCCCATGTTGCTGATCTTCTTGGGTAAAAAGAGTTTCAAAATGTCTGACAGCTTCTTGGCTGATCTCCACCTCATTACTAATGACTGATCCATCCTCCCACTCAAGTACTCCAATCCTGTTTTTGCTTCTATTGACTAAGGTTGAGTTATGAAAGTACTTTGAATTTCTATCACCTTCACGTAACCACAATTCCCTTGATTTCTGTCTCCAATGACACTCCAATCTGGCCAAAATTTCTGACTGCTCAGCTTTCAGTACTTTCTCTTTCGTAAATTCTTCTATCCCCATACCTTTCTCTATTATCCTTTCATTGAGTTTCCTAAGCTCCGACTCTATCCTATCGCTTTCCACAAAGATATTCTTAAAATGTTCCTTATTCCAAACCCGTAACTTTGATTTGATATAGGACAGCTTGTTATAAAAAGTGAATAGATGCGTTTGCTTGTCCACCCTACATTCTCCCCACCATTGAGAAATCAACTCATACAAACTAGGATCACGGATCCACATTTTCTCAAAACGAAAAGGAGAGCCGCCTTTGAAGTCATCGTGTGTTATTGTCAGCTGAATCGGAAAGTGATCTGACCCACTGAAGGGTAGAATTGAAGTTTCAATCAGATTTGTTGTTTGACTCCAATCCCCAAATAACAAAAATCTGTCCAACTTTTCTGCGATTCCAGAAAATCCTAGCCTTCTATTGGTCCATGTGAAGACACCATTTTTTGCTTCAACTTCCCTTAACACATTTCTGTCCACAAAGTCCTGGAAATCCATCTGTACCCTGGTTAGGTTTCTTAATCCACCTTGTTTTTCTGAATTGTTCAACGTGGCATTGAAATCACCCCCTAACAGAACCCGCTCTTCCTTCAGCTGTACTAAAGTTGCAGATAGCATCCCCCAAACGTTCCTTTTTGATGCTATGGCGATTGGCCCATAAACATTAATCATTTTCACCTCAAAATTGCTATGAAAGTATCTTACCAAGACCAGCATCCAATTTCGATCAGACGAGATAAGAGTACAATCTGCCTTGGCAGGGTTCCAAATTACTCCTAATCCGCCTGAGGCTCCTTCTGCTTCCACAAAAACCCCTTCCCAACCCCTCCAAAAATGCATTCTATTTTCCTAATTTGCTCTACTCCACTTTGTTTCCTGCACAAACACTAAGTCTGGTTTGCTAGAATCCATTTGACGTCTAAAAAGACGCCACTTGCTAGGGGCATTTAAGCCCCTAGCATTCCAACTTAAGACCCTCATGGCTCCTCGGGAAGGAATAGTTCCTTCCCGCTTCGTAAAATTGTTTGGTTCAGTTTAGTTTGCCCTCTGGCAAGCCCCACCAAAACCAGTTTTTCTTTATTAGATTTACGGCCTTTTTGTTTAGCAGACCTCATTCTAGGGGTTTTTTGATCTGAATGTACTTGTTCTATTCCTCTTTCAGCCACTATACCTATCTGAGCGTCCACATAATTCTCATCCAATTCTGATTCAGATTCCTGACTCCCCCAACTCTGATCTTCTTTGACCTCCTCTACTTCCTTGCCGACTGAAACTCTATTTCTGCCACACTCAGCAGCTACTGTTTCCAATTGCCACTCCCCACCCCCTTCTGCTGACCTATTTGAATCCTGAAATTCTGCCAACTGTGACAGACCTACCAACTTTTCCTTATCAATCGAAGAATTGATTGCCTCCTCTGCTGGGGTACACTGACCGATTTGAGAACTTTCCCGTAACTCCTCATTAGGCAAATTCAAATAGTGACAATCATTCTCCTCATATACCTTGCTTACTCTACCTGGAGGCCAAATAGAGTCTGTTAATTCTTTTTCCATATCAGTTAAAGGAAGACCCATTGGGACTTCATTATTTTTGGCTGCTCGAACGTCACCTACAGTTTCATACATATTAATACCGTTGGCAACAACCCAAAACGAACAATTCTCTCTGCCATGATCTGCCGATTTACACCTGGGGCAAATTGTCAGCTTATCCTCCCTTATAACTTCCTGCCTCCAGACTCCTCCCTCTGAAACTAATTCTACTATAGTAGGGAGCACCATTTTCTGCGGGACCGCAACACAAAGCCTAAAATATGTGCCACGCAAGTTATCCTCCTGAACTTTATCTAAGTATTTAAATTTTCCAAAATGTCTGCCAATAACCTTGAGCGTATTTTCAGCCCAATATTCAGAGGGAAGGTTATATAATCGAAACCAAGTGTAACTTTCCTCTATTACCAGTTTTCCAGAGTCAAAGTTAGGACTCCAATCAAAAAAATGCATTTCTGAGCCTTCCATGAAATAGGGCCCTGAGTTTCTGACCTTATTCTTCTCCTCCTGTGTTGGAAATGTGACCAGATAGCAGTTGTCTTGTAGAGCCCTGACTACAGTCTTATGTCCCAGTTTTTCTAAACACCAGTTTTTGATATCCTTATGATTTTTTGAATAACCCCCGCCCCATTTCATGAATAATCCTATATCTTTAAGCAAAGCCCTAGTTTCCTTAACTGAATCGATCAACAATGAAATAGTAAGATTAGGATCTTGCAAGGGCATACCAGTCTCTGTGCCACCACACCTTGAATCCTCCTTTTCCTCTACCGCCATTTTTTTGCCTCTGGCTTGATTCCAATCTTCTCTCTGACTATCCTCGTTCAGCACCACTCGACGCCACTGCCTTGCCTGAGTTCTATGTGAACTTGGCGCTTTCCCAAACCATTCCTCCTTCCTACCACGTGAAAACCTGTACAACGATAGATTTTCACCCCCCCACATACCCCCCCACCTGTTCCTGTTATAAGTTAAACGTCCTGGGTAACTCCATGAAGGCTCTTGTCTCCCCTGCTTTCTTGAATGAGCATTTTCATTCGCTACCCATCCAGAACTGGAGATGGCTCTTGCCCAATGGTTCTGCCTTAACCAGTCCTCCCTCTGACGGGTATTATGAGTTGGATAACATTTATCCACCCATTGACCGTTTTCCATTACCCACTGTGGTCTATAAATGCCATTCTGACCTCGTACCCCCTACTCGCCATACGCATTCCACCCTTTATTAATCTTTGCCCTAAAAGACTCCATGGGTTCCACGGATTCCATTTCATCTCCCCACCGCTGCTGCCTCTGAGCACCACTAACCTCCTGCCTATCCCACAAGCCATCTCCTCTAAATCTTTGCACTTCCAGCCTCTGCAAATCGCCTCCCTGACCCGTGCGCCTCCCTCCCCGTTCCGCCATTTTTTTTTTTCTATAATTCCTTTTGTGGGTTATTATTTGTAGTGATAGGCACATAATCATTCCCATGTTGAATGGAACTCAATCAACTTTGTCAAAATATTCTACTTAGTTGGAGTCTAATTATTTTCCACATAGTTGGAGATTTAATACCACTTTACACTTAGATGGAATATCTTACCTTTTTTCTTTATTTGAAATAGAAAAGTGGACATGTGGTTCGCATTCTTTTATGTACAACTATATTTTTAAAAATATAGAAAAGCCATGATTACTACCTTTCAAAACCAAAACCAACTATGGGCAAGGAAGGGGAAACTATCCATTTCTACATATATTTTTATATAACAACTAAAAGAGAAGAGATAACATATAGTTGCACTCTTAGAAAATTTTAGAGTTGTATACAAAGGAGTCTCTTTCTTCACAGGATCCCTCCAATTTTTCACTTCAATATATTCCTTTTTAGAGGATGCATCCAAACCAAATCCTAAGACATTATATCTTCCCTCAAAGTCGTCAAACCTTCCTTCTCAACCTTTAGAGCTAAAGAGGTAGAATCGATCATTAAATTATTTTCCATTGAAGAATCATGCCTTTTGAGTTCAAGAATTGGATCCTTAACCATTTATGAGCCTTTCCTAACTAAATTAGGAGCAAAAGTAGCTAAATCCATTATTGGAGCTTCTGATAGAGCTTCCTAAGAGAGGGAATTATGAGGGGGATTTCTCTTAATAAACATGAAGAGTGTTTTTCTCAAGAAAATCACCAAGAATAATTAATTATTGATGACATTTAACATCAACCCAACAACTAGATTTTAATGGTATAACTAAACATTTTCTACCATGCTCAAGATCAACCCTTTTGAATTATTTTTGAGGCATCAAGAGGCTAGATAATCATAAGAAAAAAAATCTAAACCTAAAGTAAATTTTATCTTATTAAGCTAGTTATCTCAACCTTCAATCTTAAATATTCAAAGATACTTCAACCAGTAGCCCCTTGGTGATAACCATCTCTAAATAAATATAAACATAATTGGTTTAGGTTATGTGAATAGTAATATTGATTCTATGATCCCTACAGATAGCGATAATTGATTATTGGGGACAAATAGATCGGTAAGACAATAGTAACTACATATACAATTATAAATTAAAAAAACAAAATGTAATATGTGTTTGTATTACTAATAGTCAAAAATATTCTTTCATAGCTCGAATAGTTAATATGTTTCAAGAATGTGGCACAATGGAGTATACGATTGTGGTAATGAAATTGTGGATTCTCCTGTTACATTACAATATCTTGCTCCTTATACAGGAGAAACTTTAGCAAAATACTTTATGTATAAAGAACAATGTGCATCAATTATTTATGATGATCCTTCCAAACAATCACAAGCTTATTGACAAATGTTTCTTCTATTAAGAAGACCACTTGGGCAGGAGGCTTATCTAGGAGACGTTTTTATTTTTATTATTGTTTATTGGAAGGAAAAACTAAATTAAATTCTTGGTTAGGTGGCGGGTGTTTGACTACTTTACCAATAGTTGAGACTCCAACTGGAGATGTCTCAACTTATATTCCCACTAACGTAATTTCTATTACTAAAGGACAAATTTTCTTATTAGATGAACTATTCAATGCAAGAATTCAATCTTCCATTAATGTTGTTTTTTTTTGTATCTAGAGTAGGATCTAGAACTCAGATGAAATTTATGAAACAAGTAGTTGGAAAATTACAATTAGAATTAGCCCAACTTGTAGAGTTAGAAGATTTTGCACAATTCACTTCTGATCTTGATAAAGCTACATAATATCAATTAGAAAGAGGTAAATGATTATGCAAGTTGCTCAAACAATATCAATCATGTCTATCCAACCATAGGGTAAATCTACAACTATTCCAATATGGAAATAATTATACACCATTTGAATGCCTATGGAAATTTCAAATAAATCATATATCATTTCCCTCTCTCTTAAAATTAAAAAAAAGTCTACACACCAATATCAACCATGAAAGGTCCAAGCCATAACAAATGAGAATCTATACAACTTAAATCCAACATAATCACTTTGATATAGCTAGCCCTTTTAGGTATTTGAATATTTTCTAACTTTTATGGTGCATTAACCGTTATTGCTTCTATGAAGTAGTGCCACATAGTAAAACTTACCAAACCCATTTTCGATTGCCTCAAGGATCTCAAAATATTAATATTACAAAGATAAGAAAGACAATATTACACATATAAATAGAGAGAAATAATCAATTTAAGTGTCAAAGGTTGGAGACCAAGGTTTAGCATACAAAAAATCACCTTGCAAATTCTGGATTCAAATTTTAAAATAAGCTCCTTATTTCTCAGGGATTCAAATTCAAGGATGAAGAATCTCTAAGCATATATAAATTTCATCATTTGGGTATCTTTTTTATTGTTTTGAGGTCCATGCATGCAAATAAAATAATTTAGGCCATTCTCTAGTACATATTCTTTATTAACAACCAACTCTTATACCATACATATTTCTAGGATTTTATCAAATGGTTGAAGTGGTGTAGAGTTGATTCCACCCAAGGTAATGTTACTATGAGTAAAGATAATAGATCATGTTTTAATGATGTCCTTAAAGATTTTGGGTCAAACTTTCTAAAGATAATTATCAATGCTCGTTGAAGAATACTAAAATTTGAGACCTAAGTGGGCATCACTACTTATAAAAGGATTATTTTATTCATGTAGACTGAGACAATGGTAGAATTTTATTGTGGGTGAAGCCATGGTACCTCTAACCTTGTTTTCTAAATCCTTCACTCACCCAACAACAGTTTTAGTTTTAATTGGAGACCCCTTATGACATGAATCAATACATTTGCAACAAACTTTGAGAGGCATAGTTAAATCCTAGTTTGTTTTTCATTTATAAAACTATTATATCTCCCTTACCTTTCAACTTTTAATTTTCACTATTTTTGAAGATGATTTTCAAGAAAGCTTTAGTTAGTTCCAATTTAAATGGGTGGCACATATTGCTCACTACATGATATTTTATTTTACAAGTTTCTTATGGAGCACTCATTATAAAAAGAGCATAAAAACATTATGCATATGTGTATCTTTTTGTTTTTTTAAATATTTACTTTTCATGTTGACTACTCATTTTATTTTGGCATGCATTCTCATAGTAGTTCATATGCACATCTAATGTGGAAAATTTGCAATCGTGAATATCACATACTCATGCCCTTTTCCCTTACATTTTGGGTGAACTTCAATTATGTTGTCCTTTATGCATTAAATGGTACAAAAATTAGCATATTTTACGAGGAAGTTGATAAATAGTTGTTATGTCCCCTTTTTTAGGCAAAGATAATTAGGAGCACCTTAGCTTGTTATTTTATTTTTCATTAACTAAAGGGAAATAATTTAATAATTTAACTTAAGTTATCTTCATTGGGTTCCAAAAGTAACATTATTTAAAATGGACTTTCTAGACACTTTTCAAAAATAAGTTTTGGATGAAAAATGAAAAATAAAATATATATATATATATATATATATATATTTCAAAACCCCTCTCTCAAAGATTGAACACCTAGAGTTTATCTTTTGGCCAAAGGATGAAAACAATCTTGATATCAAAATTGGATTTAGGGACAAAAACCCTCATGTCCACTAGAGGTGATTCCATCAAAGGATTGGATATGTGAAAAAAGATTACTTCAAGAGCATATTGAAGATCTAAGAAGTTGTGTTGAAGATTAGAGAATTCCTAGTTTTGAGATGGTTTGCAGTTATTTTCTAGTTTTAGTTATTTTGGTTGTGTAAAACTTTTAAATTATTTTATAATTTGGTGTAATTTCAGAATTTTTATGTGTGTGTGGAGTTTCAAAAATTTGATTTAAATAATTTTTCAACCTCATATTAAGTTGATTTTAAATATTTATTTATTTAATGTTTAAGTTTATATGTTAATTTGGGTCATTTTCTTGGTTAGTTGTACCATCTCATTTTCCCTTGTCATATCTTTATTATTGTTCAAATAATTAAGGAGTTGATATTGTCATTGAAATATTTGTATTAAATTGTTTTTTGGCATGTTGTGTAGTATAAAGGAGGCTACAATTCAAAATATAAGGTGATAATTATTAAGTTTTAGAGATTTGAATGTAATTGTCATACAAGTCTAAGGGAAGTCGTAGTCTTCATTTTTTGTTATCTATATTTTAGCAACCCATTGTACCTCCTCTAAAATAACCATACCATTCAAGGAAAGTTGCATCTATTTGGATATGGTTTAATAATTTAAATCTTACAATTTTTTAATTGCTTGGTAATTATTTTAGTGATATTTTTGTAGTTTATATTTAATATTTCAAAACATTGAAATAATATTTTTCATTCTCATTTTTTGTGTAATTTATTATTAGAAATAATATGTTTAATAAATGATTCTTGTTTTGTACATCTATAGCCTTGCTATAGTGGGCTATCAATCATTTTAAAATGCTCACCACTCACCCACCCTTGCCCAATATTCTTGGCAACCAACATATGCTCAATTGCATCCCCATGAGGCTCCCTATTTTTCAAAACAACCTTGTTACTCTCTCAATCAACCCTAAAATGTTGATAGTGTGAAGATGAGTGAAATCAAAAGCATGTTGCAAGACCTCACTAGGCGACTAGTTGCTATTAAGGAACAACAAGAGTTTGACTTACAACAAGAGGAGCTTATCCATCATACTCATTTTCAACAACAAGAAATAAGAGCTCAATGGAGATATGAGCAACAGATGGAGATCTAAAGAAGACAACATGAAGAGTGTATTGCAAATCAATTTGATGGTAGAGAAGAACAAATGAGGCATGTACTTTCTCAAGCACAAAGGCCAAATGCTCAGTTATCCTCTTGTGTCCCAACTTTTAGGCAGACACCTTTTACAACCTTGGACCAACATGTTAAAGAGTAGGTCCATAAGTAAAAATTTTCAAGTTTCAAGAAAGGAAAGCCTCTTGAAACTTCCATTAAACCTCTTGGGACATCATGCAAACCTTCCATGTTGGAGATTCCAAGTTTTGAGAAAATTCACCCTTCATATGAGCCTATTCTTGAGGAGGCTCAACCTATTTTTTCTAATGAACAATCCCCTCTAGAACCCCCAACAAGATTTTCAATGGCTTTCTGACCGTTTTCCTATGTATGGTACTATTTCACTTTTCAAAGATGGACCTATTGTTTGGGATGCTAGCTGGTTTTACACCCCAATTATGTAATTATTATTTACTATTACTATGTAGGGTAAATTGTGAGTGTAATGTTAATTCAGTGGATGAATAAATTATGTGTGCACTTTGTTATCACTTCTTTATGAATAAATGTCATCTCATTTAATGTTATATGAAGGAATGCATTTGGATGAATATTGTATTAATATTCTAACTTTTGAGATGTATTATGTATATTGCATATTTTGTGAACAAATGATTGTTGTGTGCATGTGTTAGTGGTTGTAGGTATATGTTCAATTCCTCCAGGTGGAGGGGAAGTATCACTTAGGAGCAGGTCTTGGTTAGGTAACTAGTAATGGAACCTATCTGAGCTTACACACACCACAGTAGAATAATTGAGTCGGGTTACTAAGTGGGAAGTTGGTAAGTTATTCTTAGTCAGTATTTTGTGAACAAATGATTGTTGTGTGCATGTGTTAGTGGTTGTTGGTATATGTTCAATTCCTCCAGGTGGAGGGAAGTACCACTTAGGAGCAGGTCTTGGTCAGGTAACTAGTAATGGAACCTATCTGAGCTTACACACACCACAGTAGAATAATTGAGTCGGGTTACTAAGTGGGAAGTTGGTAAGTTATTCTTAGTCAGTATGTCTGCTTTAGTAAGAGTCTAGTTTACTATTGAGTGCATGCATGAATGATGTTTATCTGTTTGAGCTTGAGAGTTCTTTACTTGTTACTATGTTTGTATTGATATATGAAACATATGGGGTATGTGTAAGCGTACACATATGCATGTTGATGATAGACTATACACACAAAGGAACACATACATGAGGGTACATAGGTAGATGTACCTATGCACACTCATGCATGATTTGCTTATGTGCATGGAACTATTCGATGGAACCAACAACATGCATATGTATACGTATAGATTATCGCTCATAGTCTATTATCAATACCATAGTAATTGTGTATGATTTAGAGTGAGAATCGAATGTGTGTGTGTGTATATAAAATAAAGTGTATACATATATCCATATGTATATATGTATTAATATACTTGTATGGTGGCAAATGGACATGCCCATACGAATATATCGATACATGTACATAGAGGCATATATATAAATATATATGTATACACAATTGATATATTAATGTGATAATATGATTGTTATCTTGATGTATTCCTTTGTATATTGATTATATATATGCTTTATTGACATATGATAAATATGGATATATACTAACATATACATATATACGTATATGTATATGTATATATATATATGTGTGTGTGTGTGTGAGCGCTACTTTATATATATATATATATATAAAAAGTAAGTATATATGTATAGGATATGTATATATGTTTAAATGATATTTGCTTTGAGATCAACTATCTAAAGCAATGATTATCAACCGATTATAATGCGATATACATATGGATTTGAAGTTGATTATCTTAAACAACTTAAAGGCTGACTATGTGATAGTAATTACTGTAGTCTTTAGCCGCATTATGCTCTTGTTGTCAACGAAAGAAGAGTTTGTGATCTGCAAACCAAGCACAACCATAAAGTAGATGTTTAATAAGAGAATAAGTCGATGCCTTTTTATGAGGAAATTGTGGACTTAGTAAACTGAATTGCCATGTTATTTTAGTAAACTATGGACTATTTCTTAGAAGGAGGAAATCATGCCATCTTTGAGAATGAATAATAGTGCTTGGCATCACCTTTGAATCCCATTAATTGTAGATGTTTGTTTTGATGTGCAAACCCAATTCTATCATGTGGAGATTAAATTGGTCTCCAATTGCTATCAAAATAAGAGAGTCAATTTGTAGTTATTTAAGTTGATTATATGCTTTCATATTTTCCACCTTTTAGCTGAAATTGATGTGTTACTGTGCATGCAATTTGTTGTCAAAGTTCATGCCTAATCTATAGGCTGTGTGATCTCTAAGTTGTTATATAAATAGATGAGTAAGTTCATTTGTTTGGACACATTATTCTATGCATTATTTCTTGTGCAAAATCTCTGCATTTATATACATTTTTGTCTGCAATATTTTGCCAAGAACAGTGAGTGAGAGTCTTGAGTTTTAAAGTGAGATTATTATTATTTTGAGAGAAGTATTTTCCAACTTGAGAGATAGTGGATATTGAGTCTTTGTTGAAGGATCGATACCAAGCAAGTTGTTGATTTGGAAGTGTTGTGATTGCAATTAGTTAGTTGGAAAGCTTATCATAGGCATGAGGATATTCTTCCCTTATTTGCATTAGTATTGAATGATTTACTGTATGACTACTTAAACTAGTCCTTTATAGTTATTTACATATAGGGAAAAGTATTGTTTGCTTTAATGTTTGTAAATACTCCATGATAGGAGAGACTATTTATCATAGGTATTATTATTATAATAGACATGAGTAGACATGGGTAAAAGAGACTGTTTGTCATAGGTATTGTTATTATACTAGATATGATCAAACTTAGACAAGCTTAAGGAAATTATGTTAGATGGCTAGCAGGTTACTCCTAGGATTGTTATCCAGTGAAGGGAGGGAACTAATACTTTGCTTATTGAGTTGTGTTACCTTAGGTTGTGTTAAGAGATAGGTTATCATGGGGAGTAGCTTGCCTGTGGAGAGGGATTTCCTAAGCATATATATAACGGCCTTAAGTCAAAATGAGCTTGCCATAGTGAAAGTGAATAGTAGACCATCGTTTGATTATATTGAGTGAGAACACTTTGGCCAAAGTAGTGTGAATGCTCGGGGCTCCATTATCAGTTCATCATGTCCATTTAAATGCATGAGGGCTACCTAGCATAGGTTATAAATCCTAGTCATGAAGGGCACAACACTAAGCTCAGAGTGGTATGTCATACAGGGTTACCCAACCAATACCTTCGTCGAAGGGTAGGGCCATCTATCATTGATAGATGTGTGGGGGCCGCATATGAGTCAGTGGTTGGTGGAAAAGTGCTTGAGTGATGCTTCTCCTCCTCAAAAGGTGATAATAGACCAAGATTTTGAAAGGAAAATTCATGGACCATCTGTATCTTATGCTATGAAGCTTGAAGGAGCTATGTATGTAGTTTTGTACTTTCTTGGAATATTGTACTTTGTGAAATATTGTAATGGAATGGAAATCCTTTTTGTAAGTTGTATATCATCATTGTTCATATATTTTCAATAAAGAAAGGAATTTTTTTTATCGTAATGGCTTGTTACATAGTTTATTTTACCTACACAGTAAAAACTTAGGAAATTTACTTCAAGTGATCGTTTGGCATATTACATGTGGTATTAGAGCTACTAGGTTTAGCTCTAGAACCTATGAGCTTGTCATTATTTCCATTCAACATTATCTAATGTTGTGAATTCCTATGCCAAGATGGTGTGTCTCAAATTAACGGCTTGAAAGTCAGTAATCAAAAACAAGGCCAAGAAGGAAAGAGAAGCCATCATAAAGGGATCCAACTACGACAATGCCATCTGGTTGAGTGACACTGAAATGTTTAGTCACACACTTTCTTAGATAAGTGATGTGAAGAGGAAGATGAAGATGGAGGCTATGTACAACAATCTACCTTCTATTACACCAGAAAAGTCTGACTCATTATCACTTTCCAGGGATATGTCCTCGGAAGGAAGTGTCAGTCCAAAATTTATCTTTAGGGACCCTAGAGTTCTTCCAATGTCTGAAGTAATAGTAATTTACTCAAGTAACAAGTTTGAGGGATATGTACCTTGAGATCAACTAGATGCGAAATGGTCTCATGAACAAATTTTTGCAAAAAGGGTAGACTATATTGTTGATGAACACCATATTGGCATTGAACCTTGTAACTATGTATCAAATAATAAACCCGAAGGCTACTATCCATTTTGAGATAGGAATGAACAATTAAGGGATGAAGAGAAAGATAGAGATGAGCAACATTCTTATTCTACTATAGGATATACTCCATTAAGTTATGTGTTTGAGAGTGAATATGAGGGATACTTTCCACTCGACTATTTGAATAGTCACTCCATGTAATCAAAGGATATTGAAATCCTTATGAAATGAATAATATTATTTGTTTATCAAAAGCATGTGCTTAATCTTGTGTGGAACTCTTTATGTGTGTATAAATGTCATTTCTAATGTTTTCCATAAGATAGTTGATAATGTAATTAGTCTAACATGGATAAAACATTTAGGTAAAACCCGATCTTATGAAGATGGTGAGGACTCGAACCAATCCTGGCAATAGCCAAGAAGTTGGGCAAGGACCAATAGAAATTGAAGCTAGACTTGACCAAATCTTGGCAAGGTTGGACAACCTTGAACAAGAAAGGATAAGAGCTAGGGTTGAGGAAGAGGTTCTCGTTAATGGGAATGAAGGTGAAGACTCTTCTCATGGTTGTAATGAAACCCATGATCACAAAAAATAAAGATCACCAACACCATTTGATGAAAGAAATAAGAAGCGTATGGCTTCCAAACTTTCTAAAGATATGAAGAAAATTGTTCCACCCAAGTTTGAGGGAAGTTCCAACAAGGATGAAGCTGATGTGTGGCTTGTTCAAATGGAAAAGTATTTCAAAATCTAAAATTACACTGAGACCACTAAAGCTACTTGGGGTGCATACCAACTAGCCGGAGAAGTTTCAACCTAGTGGATGAACAAAAAGTTGGAACTCAATATCAACTCATGGAAGTTGACATGGGGGGAATTTGTTGATATTTTCCTCAAGCAATGGTTTCCCAAACTATATTATGACCGAAAAATCACAAATTTCCAGAGTTTGAAGCAAGGAAATATGTTGGTCAACGAATATTAGGAGAAGTTTAACCAACTTCTATGTTGTGTTCTTATATATCATAAGGATGAACACTTCTACATTAGAAAAATCATAATGGGACTTAACAATTAGATCAGGAGAGAAGTGGATATGCATGGTCCAACAACTATCAATCTTGTATATGAGAAAGCAATTAAGTAGGAGAAGAAGCTTAGGGCTATCTCCAACAAACAGGAAAGTAAAGATCATGAGAAGGTTGCCAAAATTCCTAACAAGCCAAATCCAAAGAAGGTGGAGGTTGCACAAAATGTACCTAAGAAAGGAGAAAAAGGTAACCACAATAATGGAAAAGATTCAAGAAGAGAGCGGAAGAGGAATGGTTCCAATTGTGGAAATACCAACAACATCAATGGAAATGCTAGTGGATTTGGAGAACCTGCAAAGAAAAGGGTAACATTTACGGAATGCTATACTTGTGGGGGAGACCATTTTGCTAGAGATTGTCCCAATAAGCCTTCTGATAATTCACTACCTACTCTATAGGGAATGTTCCAGCAAAGGATACATGCAATAGTGGATGACCGCTAAGTAGAGTATTAGGCAACTCCCATGGAAATTCTAGGTATTTTGTTTGGTTTACCCATCTCAATTCTTATTGATATTAGTGCAACTAAGAATTTTGTTTCACCTAGAATAGCTAAGAAATTATCTAGAAAGGTTGGATATGTGGCAATGTCTTAGGATGTAGAGTATACAAACCAGACAAGAGCAAAGGTAGAACAATGTTTGTTCGAGGCTAGGATAGAGCTATCTTGTTTCTCTACTAAAGTAAACCTATATGTCACACCCTTAGGATCCTAGATGTAATCTTAGGTATGAATTGGTTGTGGAGACATAGGGTTAAGGTATATTGCCATGCGAAAATCATATAATTCCTAGATGATCTTGGAAATTGAGTCAAGTTCCAAGGGATACCTAGAGAAGTCAAGATTCATCAAATCTTGACAATGCAACTAGTGAGGGCTAAGAAGAAAGGATGCAAAATATTTTTCGTGAAGATTGAAGAACTTGAAGAAGGTCTTGATAGTTTGGATTCTCAGAGCTTCCAAGAAATGGAAGACGGTGAAATAGATGACACTGGAATGTCAGAAATGGAAATATATCCTATATTGAGAAAATTTTCGGATGTGTTTCTAGAGGAGTTACCTAGGTTACCACCAAAGAGGATATTTGATTTCTCTATAGATATAGTTCCAGGGTCGAAACCTATTTCCAAGGTGCCCTACAATATGGAAACAACTGAGCTAATGGAGCTTAAGGCATAGTTGGATGAACTGTTGTTAAAAGGGTTGATCAGACCAAGTGTATCACTGTGGGGAGCATTGGTCATTTTTGTGAAAAAGAAGGATGGTACTTTGCATTTGTGCATCGACTATCGTATGCTTAACAAAGCCATGGTGAAGAACAAGTATCCGTTGCCATGCATTAATGATATTTTCGATCAAATGAGAGGAGTTTCCATATTCTCAAAGATAGATTTGAGATCTGGATATCACCAGTTGAGAATTAGAGATGAAGATATATTTAAGACTACATTTAGGACCAGATACAAACACTATGAGTTCACTGTTTTATCTTTTGGGTTAACAAATGCACTTGTTGCATTTATGAATCTAATGAATAGTGTATTTAGAGACTTCCTAGATAAATTTGTCTTGGTTTTTTTAGATGACATCCTAATTTATTCTAAGGATGAGGAAGATCATTGTAGACATTTAGAGATAGTTCTACAATGTTTAAGAGAACACAAGTTGTATGGTAAACTCTCTAAGTGTACTTTCTTCCAAAGGAGAGTGCATTATCTAGGGCATGTAATCTCGACGGATGGAATTTCTGTAGATCTTGCTAAAATCAAGGTAGTACTTGAGTGGCCAATACCCAAGAATGTGTTTGAGGTAAGAAGTTTTATGGGTCTAGCAGGGTACTATAGAAAGTTTGTTGCGAACTTCTCCAAGATTGATTTTCCAATCACTTCTTTACAGAGGAAAGGGAAGAAGTTCGAGTGGACTAAGAAGTGCCAGGAAGCCTTTGATCTACTTAAAGAGAAGTTGACCACTGCACTGATCTTGAAAGTACCAGATCTTGAGGGTAACTTTATGGTCATCACAAATGCATGTAGAGAAGGTTTAGGAAGCGTGTTAATGCAATATGGGCAAGTGATTGCTTATGAATCTAGAAAGTTGAAACCTTATGAACAAAATTATGCATCACATGATTTTGAGTCAGCAACTTTAGTTCATGCTTTACAAATGTAGAGGCACTACTTGTTAGGGTCTCCCTTTGAATTTAAAAGTGACCATAGTGGGTTAAAGTACCTTTTTACTCAACCTAATCTAAATGTTAGGCAAAGAAGGTGGTTAGAGTTAATAGTTGACTATGATTTCAATATCAGTTATATAAAAGGGAAAGAGAATCGAGTTGCTCATGCCTTGAGTCAAAGACGTCATATTGCTTCAATAGTAACTATTCAAACTGACTTTAAGGGACAAGTGTTGCAAAAGTGCAAAGAGGATGAGTACTACTTGCAATTCAAGCAAGAACTCGTTAATAATCCACAAGATTCTAGGTATGAGGGTTTTCATTTTGAACCTAATGGATTACTTAGATATAAAGGTAGGATGTATGTACTTGAAATAGTGGAGCTAAGGAATTTGGTATGGAGATAAGTACATGAGGCATCATACTCTGGACACCTTGGAGTGACCAAAATGATGGCAAATGTGGAGCCATTATACTTTTGGAAAGGAATGAATGAAGATGCTGCTAATTTTGTGGCTAGGTGTCTTGAATGTCAAAGGGTGAAAGCAGAGCATCATCATCCTATAGGCTTATTATACCCACGTGACATACCAAAGAGGAAGTTGCAAGTCATAAGTATGGACTTTGTGCAAGGATTGCCTATGTCAAGAAATAATCACAATGCCATTCTTGTGGTAGTAGATAAGCTTACCAAAGTTGCACATTTGATACCTAGGAATCTAATTGATGGAGCACCTGTCATAGCAAGAAAGTTTGTGCAAGAAGTGTTTACATTGCATGGAATTCTAGAGAAGATTATCTTGGATAGGGATGCACAAGTCACTTCTAGATTTTGGCAAACCTTGTTTTCTGCACTAGGGACTCAGTTGAATATTAGCTCAGCATATCATCTAAAATGTATGGACAAACAGAAAGGGTGAATCAAGTTTTGGAAGACCTACTAAGAGTGCATTGCATGGATCAACAATACAAGTGGGAAGATTACTTACCCTTAATATATTTTTCTTACAATAATTCTTATCATTATGTGATAAAGATGGCTCCTTTTGAAGCATTGTATGGTCGAAAGTGTCAAACTCCTATAAGTTGGGATAGAATTGAGGATAAAGTGTGTCTTGGGCCATAAATGTTGGTTGAAATGGATGAGTAAGTTAAGATTGTGAAGCAAAGGTTGGATGAAGCTAATGATCATCAGAAAAGCTATGTTGATGCTAAGAGAGTGCCCCTAAATTTTGTCGTAGGTGACAAAGTGTTGTTGAGAGTGCAACCTCACAAGAGCTCCAATAAATTTGGGAAGTCTTCCAAGTTAGCCTCGCGTTACGTTGGACCTTTTGAGATTCTAGAGGAAGTGAATTTAGTAGCCTATCAAATAGCATTGCGACTAGCTCTTGCCAGAATGCATAATGTCTTCCACGTGTCTTACCTTAAGATGTATGTACCCGACGATAATCATGTGATTGATTAGAATGATTTATAGGTACAAGACCTTAGAGTGGTAATATTTGAGCCCGTCAAGGTGCTCAAAATGTGTAAGCTTCACTTGTGTAACAGGGAGGTTCTGTAGTGCAAAGTCCAGTTGGACCAATATGTAGAAGACTCAGCCACCGGAGGATTATGCTGAGATCCAACAAAAGTTTCCTCACATTTTAGATGCTTATGAGAATTCTTGAACAATATGTTGATTGTTGTTTTGTTTTATGTTGCTACATAAAATCATCGGGGATGATGATTCACAAGGGGGAAGTATGTTACACCCCAATTGTGTAATTACTATTTACTATTAGTATATGCATAGGAGTACATTTGCACCCCATGTGCAAATCCCCTTTTTGTCCTTATTCACTTTAGAAAACCAAGCTTGAAGGCTAAATTCCACCTAATCCCACTACTTTCATCCCACTTGGTGCCTATTTTGAGCGTCAGCATTGAAATTTTTATTGGGGACGACCGCGCGGCGCGTAGACTACCGCTCGACGTGCAGACATCCGCATAGCGTGCTAATGTCCCTGGTAGATTCCTACGACTGGAGCTACAGAGGCGTTACACTTCTCATTGGTAATCAACTTGTAATGCCCCCTTCGACCGACCGACCTGAATATGGCCATTTTCTTCATTCTCTCCTTTAAATTCACTCCTTCAACAAGCATTTCATCTCTTCATAATTCAAGCAATATCATTCACCCTCTCTTGCATTCACTTCAAGAATTTCAAGTAGCACTTTTGCACTCCATAGCAACAACTTCAACACTCCATCACTTTGGTAGAGCAAGTGTGGGACAACACCATTACAACAGAGACTTGAGTACTCTTATTTTCTCCCCCAATAGCCTTGAGTTCTTTTTGTGGAGGTGGTAAGCTTTCCACTCCTCTCCTCTATCACTTAGTTGAGTAGCACTATTTATTATTTTGTAGTGTTTAGTGTTCTTTACTTTATTTCCTTTCTTTATCATACTATTTTTCCATCGTTGCAAACTTGGCTATCTGTGGAGTTGGGAACACCAAAGCAGGGGTTTGACTGAGGCAGACCCCTTAACAGCCCCAACCAAATTTCCCTCTTGCTTGTGTGTAAGTTTGCATGCTATTGGGAGCTAGCTAGCAAACAAATTTCTTTGTGAGATCATTCTTGCCACCCTAACTCTTGTTTTTCTACTTTATCATATTAGAGAGTACTTTGTTTACTTCATAACATTGTTTTGGCCCTTTGGAAGTAGTTAGCTGGGCCATTAGTTAGTTTTCTCATCCTCAAGAAAAGAGCTTCTTGAGGTGTAGTGTTGAACTTGAAAACTAGCTCGCCTAGCCCCTTTATGAGTTTTGGGTTTACAGAGTAATCAAAGGGCCTTACAGTCCTCATTATTCTTGTCCCGTATTTCCTAACACCTTGTTTAGCTGAGGTAAGATAGGGTAGCCTTCTGCTCTTGGCCCTCCGTGACCTAGGGCCTTGCACGTGGTTGGTTCCCCTACCTTACATTTTGGTGAACCAGACATGAACCATCTTCGTTCCATTTTGTGATACTGAAAGACCATTTCTCGTATCCTAGGAGAGTTGTAGGTGTGAGCGTTGTGGGGCATTTCGCCTCGCAACCCAACCTATGACCCCTAGCATGTGTAGTTGGAAGGTTCCAAAAGTATTGCATGATGAAACCATAGTTGGGTCAATGTCTTGTCCTTTCACCTTTTAGGAGCTCTATGAAAGTATTGTCTAGTGTATTTGATGGCTTCATTCTTGCACCAACCTATCCCCTTTGTGTAGCTTGTGAACAATGATAATGGTATAACCTTCAGTTCACAAGACCTATCGACGGGTTTCAATATGGAACCATCTCCTCTATATATTCTTGCATGCATCAATGGGAACATCGTAGTTGGTGTTCTCATTGATCCAACATCTCAAGTAAACATTATAACTAAGGAGATTATGATTCTCAACTTCTTACATAGAGATGTGTATGATGCACCCATGAGTACCATTCACACACACAGACTTTTTGTACCTCCCTTGGGTAGTATTGTCTTGTTGGTTTTGGTGGGACCTAAAATTGTGAAACTCCTATTTGATATCATCCCTAGATCTGAACTCTTTAGGGTAAAACTGGGCATCCCTTGGTTAGCGACTATGAATTTTGTGCCCTTGGTCATGCATAAATGCCTAAAATTTATCCATGAGGGTTCTGTGCACGTAATACACAACACTGATTACAGACTGTCGGTTGCTCGCAATAGCTAATCCTTGGATTACTCTTGGCCTACGCTTGTGGGGCCTCTTCTACCCAAGAGGGACCTTTTATACCAAACTTATCAAAATTATAAGAGAGGGCGTTTAGCACCAAGAGTAAGATACCCACCTTCACCTTATGCTGTTTCACATAGGGCTTGCCTAAAAGCTGACAATGATGCCACCAAGGCACATCAGAGAAAAGAAAAGAAGCGGTCTCAAGATCCTCTTTCTTCCTCTTCCATTGGTCAATCCAATGCTCCCTCTCGCTCTATTGTGGTGCCATCAGATTTCACCCCATGCTCGCGAGAGAACCCTATGGTGCCTGCTCGATGAGAGTCTAAGCATACTACATTGGAACTTCTTGTGTTGCCTACAGAGCCTAGGCCCATTCGGTATAGCGGGAAGAAAGTCTCTCATGGAGATTCTTCTATGTCTGGGCCTCTACGGCCCCCTACCGCTTCTACTCCTAAAGCAACAAGCAGGAAGAGGCTCGCTACCGAGGCTCTTGACCCAACTCTTCCTGCTGCCCCTTAACCTACTCCTCCTGCTTCCATTCAGGAGTCCATTCCTCCACTGGAAACATATGTAGTGGACGTTCCTATGGTCGAGCAGGAGTCTTATGTTCCTTTGCAGCCTTTGGCTTCCAATTCAAAGAGTCATAGAAACCACTTTTTGCATGAGCACAAGTGTCGACGAAAGGCTCTTCTTGCTGAGAAGGTTGCCTCACAGAGGAAGGAAGAAGAGTCGATTGCCCCTACTTCAAGGCTTCCTACAACATCCTCTTCTCTCCTTCCCTCTACTTCTCTTCAACCTAGTTCCACATTGCTTTTGGTTTCTTCTGCAAGTGCGAATGAGCCTGACCCCAAGGGAGTGCAAGTGCTCATCGCTCCTTCCGTGGAGCTGCCTTTGCTGATGTCCGTTCCTAATGTCCCACCTTTTCCTAAACTCATAGACATGACGAACACCTCGATGGTATCTACTGCAGTATTTTCCTCCTCTTCCTTTGCACCTCTCACCTCATCTATGGGGAACTCACCTCCTCTGACAAAGAAAAAGGTGGAGAGTAGTTCCTCCTGTAATGGGGAATGAAAGAGGATCCCTCCTTTGAAAGGTGGTCCTGTGTTGACTTGTTATGTCCTAGTGACAAAACCAGTCTTAGCTTCCCCTAAGTTTGTTACCACTCTCAAATTGTTTAGTGAGCCTAGCAGTGAATCTCAAGCCCCGCTTGCCTCGTCCATTTTGGTTAAACATGGCACCCCCATAAAATGCATGTTTAACTCTATGGATGAAGTCCTAGTTGTGCTAGCGATCTTCACGAAATCGTTGACCTTAGCTCCACAAGAGCTCGATGGAGAGGACCTTGTGGAGCCCTCTTCCTTGGCCCTTGTTGTGGGAGGGTTGGATGCTCCTCCCCTTAACATTCGAATCACCATTGCAGGCTTGTCCTCCTTCCCCCTATGATGATCTAGAATGGGAAGTAGACAACCTCTTGATCAATCAATGTTAGGGGAGGCCCTCTTCTTAATCTTTAGATTAGATGTGTGCGCGTGTGTGTGTTGTGATTTGTTTCCCCTGTGATCATGCTATGTGTGCCTGAATGACCATTGTCACCCCTACTGGTGCTTGGATACAGGTGTGGTTTTTGTTTCATAAACTTTCTTCTATTTGTATCATCATTCTTCTATGTTTGTGCATTATTTTTGGTAAATTAGGGATGATGCAAAGCGTTGGAGGAATTTAGGCTTCCCTTCCATGTTGACCCATTTTTTAATTTTTACTTTGTTTTCTCATGCATTCCTCACATGGTCTGATATAGTAGAGGGTTTATGACAGTTCATTTATATACTATTATTATACTATATATATATATTTATGAGCAGTTATGGCCGAAAAATATTAGGCTACCCCTGTGCCCTTTGTTTGTGTTTTTCTCTTTTGCTTTCTCTTTATCTTTCTCTCTTCTTTGCTTGAGTTGCCCCTTTCATGTGTGACAATGCCACCTCTTTAACACTTTGATTTTTAGAAAATGCATTCGTTAACTATGAATCTTTTCTCGGAGATCCTTGCAAACATTCCTTTTTCGAAGACAACATTCAAAACAAGGGATCCTTTTGAAAGAATTGGAAAACCCTCCTTCGAAGAGGGAATCACTTTGATTTTCCCCTCGCGTGGGGGCATATTCTTCCTTTCAAATTTCTTGATAAGGTGATTCCTTGATGACGAATTGATTTGAGAAAGACATGACTCTATCTTGTACTTTCGAATAATGCGTCCCTTGATTGGACCCCTTCTTTATGCCAAGTTCTCAAGGGATCCCTTTGAAATCTTTCCAACTTATAGGTTTGCCTAACTATCCGCTTACTTGCTTGTGTGGCCGCTTCCTAACATGTTTTATTCAAGGATAAATGTGTTGCCACTTCTAACTCTATAGAGTTTACTTTCCTAGGTTTCCTCCATGTGAGAGATCTTGGGGGTTACCTCCTTGTAGGTCTAAGAACTTGTAGGGCACTTCCTTTGAGATTTCTTTATATGAGAGATCTTGGAGGTCACTCCCCTGTAGGTCTGCGGGTCTGTAGGGTGCTTTCCTTGGGTATTCTTCATGCAAGAGATCTTGGAGAACATCCTCCTTGCAAATATGCTGGTCTATAAGGTGCTTCCTTAGCTTCCTTCATGTGAGAGATCTTGGGGGATGCCTCCTTGCAGATCTGTGGGTTTGTAAGGAACTTTTTTGGGTTTCCTTCATGCGAGAGATCTTGGAGGATACCTTCCTTGCAGGCCTGAGAGCCTGTGAGGCACTTGTTTCTCAGGGCTTCTTCCATGTGAGATATCTTGGGGGTTGCCTCCTTGCAATTCTACGGGCCTATAAGATGCTTTCATTCTTTAGCTTCATTGTTCTAAGAAGCTATGAAATCCTTTACTTGCCCTACACCTTCAGGTTTTCCATATCATGGCCTGCTTCCTCGATGGTTCAGGTATACATTTCTAGCTCTACTACTTTCTCGATCTGCTTTACCAAGCACTCATCAGTATTCATGCTTGCTAAAGTGGAGGGAAAATGTATAGGAGTAAATTTGCACCCCATGTGCATATCCCCTGTTTGTCCTTATTCGCTTTAGAAAACCAAGCTCAAAGGCTGAACTCCACCTAACCCTGCAGCTTTCATCCCACTTGGCACCTAGTAGATTCTTGTGGCTGGAGTTGCAGAGGTGCTACACCTCTCATTAGCAATCAACTTGTAACGCCCCCTTCGGTCAACCAACTTGAATATGGCTATTTTCTTCATTCTCTCCTTCAAATTCACTCCTTCAAAAAGCATTTCATCTCTTCACAGTTCAAGCAATCTCATTCACCCTCTCTTCCATTCACTTCAAGCATTTCAAGCAACACTTTTGCACTCCATAGTAGCAACTTCAACACTCCATCACTTTGGTAGAGCAAGTGTGGGACAAAACCATTATAGGAGAGGCTTGAGTACTCTCATTTTTTTCCCCATTAGCCTTGAGTGCTTTTGGTGGAGGTGGTAAGCTTTCTACTCCTCTTCTCTATCACTTGGTTGAGTAGCACTATTTACTGTTTTATAGTGTTTAGTGTTCTTTGCTTTATTTCCTTTGTTTATCATACTATTTCTTCATCGTTGTAAACTTGGTTTTCTGTGGAGGTGGGAACACCAAAGTGGGATCCATCCCTCCCTCTCCCCCTTCCTCTCTCTCACTCTCTCTCTCTCTTTGACTGAGGGAGACTCCTTAATAGCCCTAACCAAATTTCTCTCTTGCTTGTGTGTAGGTGTACATGCTATTGGGAGTTAGCTGGCAAATAAATTTCTTTGTGAGATCATTCTTTCCACCCTAACTCTTGTTTTTCTACTTTATCATATTAGAGAGTACTTTGTTTACTTCATAATGTTGTTTTGGCCCTTTAGAAGTAGTTAGCTAGCCCATTAGTCAGTTTTCTAGCATTTGACCTTGTCTCCTTAATCCTTTGGTTGTACGGATGCCAATGCACTTGAGAGATGCCAGCGCACCACACTGTCATCCTAGGACCACGCTCTCATCCTCGAGCAAAGAGCTGAGGCATAGTGGTGAACCCGAAAATTGGCTCACCTAGCCCCTTTCTGAGTTTCAGGTCTGTAGAGTAATTGAAGAGCCTTACAGTCCTCATTATTCTCATCCTGCATTTCCTAACACCTTGTTTAGCTAAGGTAAGATAGGGCAGCCTTCCGCTATTGGCCCTCTGTGACCTGGGGCCTTGGATGTGGTCGGTCCCCCTACCTTACACTATGTATGGTAAATTGTAAATGTAATGTGAATTCAGTGGATGAATAAATTGTGTGTGCACTTTGTTATCACTGCTTTATGAATAAATGCCATCTCATTTAATGTTATATGAAGGAATGCATTTGGATGAATATTGTAGTAATATTCTAACTTTGGAGATGTATTATGTGTACTGCATATTTTGTGAATAACTGACTACAGTGTGCATGTGTTAGTGGTTGCAAGTATATGTTCAATTCCTCCAGGCAGAGGGGAAGTATCACTCAAGAGGAGGTCTTGGTCGGGTAACCAGTAACGGAACCTATCTGAGCTTACACACACCATGGTAGAATAATTGAGTTGGGTTACTAAGTAGGAAGTTAGTAAGTCATTCTTAGTTAGTATGTCTAGTTTAGTAAGAGTCTAGTTTACTATTGAGTGCATGCATGAATGATGTTTATCTATTTGAGATCGAGAGTTATTTCCTTGTTACTATGTTTGTATTAATATGTGAAACATACGGGGTATGTGTAAGCGTACACACATGCATGATGGTGATAGACTATAGGGTGATCCCACAATACTGGTTTACAATTTTTGGCCAAACTAGACACTAAAATAATTTTTTCTAACTAAATATTTACTTTCAGGCATCTATAGTGGCTAAACCGTGAGGAATTTGAAGATGATGCAAACTATTGATTTGTGACATTTTGTCTATAGATTCTAAATATATTTAAAAAAAAAAAATGGAATTATATTGCACTTCTTTTTCCATCTCCTTTGAAAACTTTTTTTTTTATTAAACACTATTTTTAAGGAGTGATGCTCACCATATATAACATAAAAAAATTTCATGAAGGATAAAATTCTATTTTTTTTGAATTTAGATTTGTAACTACGTTATATAGTGCTTCCAATTGGTTTCATAATGCTTTATTGAATATTTTTTCCTTAATCAAGTTTCGAAGACAAACCAATTACAATTCAGACATGGGCGGACCGTATACAACATAATTCAATTTTTTTTTGTTGGATCAAGAACTTCAATATTTGGTGCACTCATATTTTTCAATTTTTTTTTGATAATCTGCTATTTTTCCACATGTGCATAACATAAAGCTTGATTTTCGGTGAAAAACCTATGTTTAATAAAACTAAAAAAAAAAACATAATAAAACCAAAACATATTAAAATTATATTTGTTGGATAGCTCATTCCGAGTACTACCATCATCCAATTGGGTTTGTGAAGTCCCCTCCATTTTCATCGTCAACTCGACCTTCGAAGGGCAAAATTTTGGAGTTTTTTGGTGCCAGAGGGTGAGAAGGTGGGAAAAGGGGGGTTTGAGTGAACCCCTTTCCACAACCAATTTCTTTGCTCATTTTTCCAGAAAATGTGGGACCCGACATTTAATGGGTTCGCTCAAACCAAAAGTTCGTTCGAACCCCCAATTTTTTTTGCATAGGGTCATTTTTTGCAACTTTTCCTTCCTCACTAAAATTATAAACCACTTTTGTGGGTTTACCCTATACACACAAAGGAATGCATACATGAGGATACATAGGTAGACATACCTATGCACACTCATGCATGAGTTGCTTATGCGCATGGAAATATTTGATGGAACCAACGACATGCATTTGTATACATATAGGTATATCGCTTGTAGTCTCTTATCAATACCATAGTAATTGTGTATGATTTGGAGTGAGAATCAAATGTGTATATATATATATAAAATATATACATATATCCATATGTATATATGTATCAATATACGTGTATGGTGGCAAATGGACATGCCCATATCAAATGTATCGATACATGTATACATACGTATACATGTACATAGAGGCATAAATATAAATATATATGTATACACAATCGATATATTAATATGACAATATGATTATTATCTTGACATATTCCTTTGTATATCAATTATATATACATGCTTTATTGAGAACCTTCCATGTTGGAGATTCCAAGTTTTGAGAACCTTCACCCTTCATATGAGCTTATTCTTGAGGAGGCTCGACCTATTTTTCCTAATGAACAACCCCCTCTAGAACCCTAAAAAGATTTTCAATGGCTTTCTGACCATTTTCCTATGTATGGTACTATTTCACTTTTCAAAGATGGACCTATTGTTTGGGATGCTAGCTTGTTTTACACCTCAATTGTGTAATTACTATTTACTATTACTATGTAGGGTAAATTGTGAATGTAATGTGAATTCAGTGGATAAATAAATTGTGTGTGCACTTTTTTATCACTTCTTTTTGAATAAATGTCATCTCATTCAATGTTATATGAAGGAATGCATTTGGATAAATATTGTATTAATATTCTAACTTTGGAGATGAATTATGTATACTGCATATTTTTTGAACAACTGATTGTCATGTGCATGTGTTAGTGGTTGTAGGTATATGTTCAATTCCTCTAGGTGGAGAGGAAGTATCACTCAGGAGGAGGTCTTGGTCGGATAACCAATAATGAAACGTAGCTAAGCTTACACGCACCACAGTAGAATAATTGAGTCGGGTTACTAAGTGGGAAGTTGGTAAGTTATTCTTAGTCAGTATGTCTGCTTTAGTAAGAGTCTAGTTTACTATTGAGTGCATTCATGAATGATGTTTATCCGTTTGAGCTTGAGAGTTCTTTACTTGTTACTATGTTTGTATTGATATGTGAAACATATGGGGTATGTGTAAGCGTACACACATGCATGACAATGATAGACTATACACACAAAGGAATACATACATGAGGATACATAGGTAGACATAACTATGCACACTCATGCATGAGTTGCTTATGTGCATGGAACTATTTGATGGAACCAATGACATGCACATGTATACGTATAGATATATTGCTCATAGTCTCTTATCAATACCATAGTAATTGTGTATGATTTAGAGTGATAATTGAATGTGTGTATATATATATATATATAAAATAAATTGTATACATATACCCATATCTATATATGTATTAATATACTTGTATGGTGGCAAATGGACATGCCCATACGAATATATCAATACATGTATACATACATATACATGTACATAGAGGCATATATATATATATATAGAGAGAGAGAGGTTATGTATATACATATGTTTAAATTGTATTTGCTTTGAGATTGACTATCTAAAGCAATGATTATTAGCTGATTATAATGCTATATGCATTTGCTTTAAAGTCGATTATCTTAAACAACTTAAAGGCCGACTTTGTGATAGTAATTATTGTAGTCTTTAGCCGTATTATGCTCTTGGTGTTAATAAAAGAAGAGTTTGTGATTTGCAAACCAAGGACAACCATAAAGTCGATGTTTAATAAGAGAATAAGTCGACGCCTTTTTATGAGGAAACCATGGAATTAGTAACTGAATTGCCATGTTATTTTGCATCAAACAAACAATTGTAAATACATGAACACATATCGAAAACTATTTCAAACTGATTCATTGAGTGAATTGACACATATCATGACTTAGTTAATATTTAACTTGGTGGCACACATTTGTTATTGATTGTTTCTTAGGACGAAACTGTGCCATCTTTGAGAATTAATAATAGTGCTTGGCGCCACCTTTGAATCCCATTACCTGTAGATGTCTATTTTGATGTGCAAATTGAATTGTATCATGTGGAGATTGAATTGGTCTCCAATTGCTGTCAAACTAAGAGAGTCGATCTATAGTTGTTTAAGTTGATTATATGCTTTCATATTCTCCACCTTTTAGTTGAAATTGATGTGTTGCTATGCATGCAATTTGCTATCAAAGTTCATGCCTAATCTATAGGTTGTGTGATCTCTAAGTTGTTGTATAAATAGATGAGTAAGTTCATTTGTTTGGACACATTCTTCTATGCATTATTTCTTGTGCAAAATATTTGCATTTATATACATTTTTGTCTGCAATATTCTGCCAGGACAGTGAGTGAGAGTCTTGAGTTTTAGAGTGAGATTATTATTATTTTGAGAAGTATTTGCCAACTTGAGAGATAGTGGATATTGAGTCTTTGCTGAAGGATCGATAACAAACTAGTTGCTGATTTGGAAGTGTTGTGATTGTAGCCAGTTAGTTGGAAAGCTTATCATAGACATGAGGATATTCTTCCCTTATTTGCATCAGTATTGAATGATTTACTTTATGATTGCTTAAACTAGTCCTTTATAGTTATTTGCATACAGGGAAAAGTATTTTTGCTTTAAAGAGGATACTATTTACTATATTTGTGAAATGTTTGTAAATACTCCATGATAGGAGAGACTGTTATCATATGTATTATTATTATACTAGACATGAGTAGACATGGGTAAACAAGATTGTTTGACATATGTATTGTTATTATAATAGATATGATCAAACTTAGACAAGCTTAAGGAACACTCATAGATAGATAATTAATTATGCTAAATGGCTAGTAGATTACTCCTAGGATTGTTATCCAGTGAAGGGAGGGAACTAGTACTTTGCTTATTGAGTTGTGTTACCTTAGGTTGTGTTAAGAGATAGGTTATCTTGGGGAGTAGCTTGTCCATGGAAAGGGATTTCCTAAGCATAGATATAATGGCATTAAGTCAAAATGAGCTTTCCATAGTGTAGGTGAATAGTAGACCATCGCTCGATTATACTGAGTGAGAACACTTTGGCCAAAGTAGTGTGAATGCCTGGGGCTCCACTGTCAATTCACTGTGTCCATTTAAATGCATGAGGGCTACCTAGCGTAGGTTATAAATCCTAGTTATGTAGGGCACAAAACTAAGCTCAGAGTGGTATGTCGTACGAGGTTACCCAACCAATACTTTCATCAAAGGGTAGGGCCATCTATCATTGATAGATGTGCAGGGGACCGCATATGAGTGTGATTGGTAGAAAAGTACTTGAGTGATGCTTCTTCCTCCTCAACAAGTGACAAAAGACCAAGGTTTTGAAAGACGGATTCGTGGACCATCTGCATCTTATGCTATGAAGCTCGAAGGAGCTATGTATGTAGTTTTTTACTTTCTTGGAATATTGTACTGCGTGAAATATTGCAATGGAATGGAAATCCTTTTTGTAAGTTGTATATCTTAGTTGTTCATATATTTTTAATAAAGAAAGGATTTTTTTTTAATGTAATGGCTTGTTAAATAGTTTATTTTACTTGCATAGTAAAAACTTAGGAAATTTACTTCAAGTGATCATTTGGCATATTACAGCTGGTCAAAAGAAAAAAGGAGGGATATGTTCCAACCTAAGAGAGAAGTAGCTACTATTGAGGATCCTTCATATGCTCCAAAGAATGAGTGTTTTGACCTACTGTAAGAAAAAATTGAAGCTGACCAATTGCAACAACAAGACATTGAACAAGTGAGGAAGGATGATGAAGAGGAAGAATTGATCCTCTTTTATGATGAGCTCCCTTGTTTCATTAACAATGAGGAGGAGAGATTGCCCATACCTACATCAGTAGAATCCTTAGAGAAATAGGATTCCAACTTATTGAATTGAGGTGAGGATGACTCTAATGATTTGGAGCAACATGCCTCCTTATCCTCTGATGTGGTGGATGAGGGTCCTCATTCTGATGAAGTTTGAAATCCTTTGAAGGAAGAGTTCATAGAGAGTGGTGTTGTGGCAATAGAGGATATAGTCTTCAATTCATGCTAGGAGCTTGAGATTGTTGTAACCAGTTTCCAAGAAGAAAAAATAAACACAGAGAGACAACCTGAAGAATTTAGTTCTTCACCTAAAGTGTCTCATAAACCTAAGGTATGTGTTGATGAACTATGCATCAATACATGTAATTATGATGTATGGTGGTTCTCTTCTATCCTTGAATGCGAAAATGTTGAACATGAGGTCTTAATTCAAGATGAAGATGTAACTTTTGACATTGGGGACAAGGTGCCTGAGTTAGAATGTCTTACATGGAACCTGTCTGCCTCCTACAATGAGTTAACAACAAAGATCTTACAGCTGTGATTCAAATATTGGACATCTAAACTAAATAGCCATTCAATCATCATGAAGGTGCATTTAACTTGTCAACCCAGGAATGTGAACTTGAAATGGGCCAGCACAGTATGTGCACTAGAAACTCAAAGTAGCCATTTTCATTCTACAGCTAAGAAAGACACAATGTTGAAAGTAAATTGCTTGAAAAGGAATGACATAAATGCTAATCATCAACCAACAACCATACTAAGCTAGAATGCATAACATAGATGAAAATTTGAGCAAACAAACAAGACACTACTCTGTCTGCTTTGGCTTTAGGAACAGTCACAAAATAAAATTCTAGTGGCTACAGGAACAATCAATGTCAGATTCTTAACTAATTACTAAACAAAAAGTAATACTAAACTAATACTAAACTAAAGGACAAATTACTCACCAAGTGGGCCCCCTTGGATAAGTATCCTCTAAAACTAATGAGAACTCAAATGCTCAGACTTAGAACTTTATTTCATTCACTGTAAATCATGAGTACAAAAGAGCAATATATTTGTATTAAACTAAAACTCAAGAATGCAAGTACAATATCAAATCGTGCAACCTCCAAAGAAGGAGCATCTGATCCTTATTTATCCTATCAGCTAAAAAAGGTCCTATCAGCTAAACAAGGTGGTCAACTCCATGAACTGGGAGGACACCTATTTAGGGAAAATAGGGAAAGGGGAGTGGTGACAGTTATGCAAGCATGGAATCCGGTCAAACATGCAAGTCCAAACGTAGATTTAGCATAATAGTAACACTCGCACTACTCAACAACATTAAAGTCCACTACAAGGTGGTTACATTTGGTTTGCATGGGGAATCTTTTGGCATTGACCTCCTTTGACCTTTGAACGATTCCCAGTTGGACATTATGGTGCATGTCCAACTGGCGGTGTCTTCCTTAATTTAGCATCCTCAAATTAAATTTGCATGACAACATTAGTACACACAATAATTGCATATATTTAACCACCTCAAAGAACATTCATTAACCACATGCAAAATTTAATATGGATAGTTTGTATAACATGCCATTATCATTAAAGGTTTGCAGAAATAAGATTAAGCCTAATGTCAATAGTTCTGAGGAAATATCATAAAAAGTATCAACACTTAATCATCAAGGTCCATGATATCTTTAGCAAATAAACTATAAGTTCTACCCAAAACTAGACCATACACTAGACTCATCACACCCACAACCTAAGGTCTTGCTGGTCCTCCAACAGGGGAAGGGTTGTTCTTCTGCTTGGTCAAGGCTCTGAAATTTGCAATTGACAACTGTCCCACATCAGAGTGTGTTGTGTGTGAATCGGGATCCCAATAGAATCCTCCCAATCTGTCCAATATGCTCCATCTTTACTTCTCTACAACAATATCATATTGGTAGAACTTGAAGTTCGGTACAGGCCACATTATGATGGGTGGCTAAAAAATAAGGGGAAGCCAGAATAGCCCTTTTGTCCTTCCAATGTGAATATATCTGCCAATTCTTTTAAGAGTTGTTGCATAGTTGTAGATGGAATGAGGCTAAGCCTGCTTGAGATCATTAGTTAAGTTGTTCCATCTTTGTGAGAGGTATCTCTTCACAATTTCCTCTATTGCTTTTGTCTTTGCCTCATATTCACTATAAATTGCTTCTATCCAAGGCATAATCCTATTACCATAGTTAGGTCTTAGAAGCATTCTATGCCATTCCTTGGAAATATCCCCTAGATTCCTTGATTCAGCCCTAATGGATAGGGGAATGTTGGATTCCATTTGCTTATAAGCCCCATATTGTTGTCCCCAACTAATCTCATTTGGCACCCAAGACACAAATTCCCTTTATTGGACATCCCCAACATACAATAGTGGATTCCAATCATGGTCTTGAGTCACAACATAGTTATGCAAATAAATCTTGTAGTGCCCACCCCATTTCGGTCATCGTTGATGTCATGTAAGTTGTTGGTAATGTCATGTCGTTGTGGTGATTTTATGATTTAATTTAATTTTAAAGTTATGAAATAACATTAATATTATGCTGGGATTTAATTAATAAAGTTAATTTAATTATAGGGTTACTTGCCTTATCTGGAATTAAATAAAGAATTTAGTTATCTTTGGGAGTTGTTATTTAAAGTAATTAATAAATCTAAAAGAAAATATTAGAGTGGAATAAATATTAAAATTGTATTTAAGTTTAAATAATTAAGGTGGAAGTATTTATCAAAATTTTATTGTAACTAAATGAAGGATTAAATTATTAAATATTTATCTAATTGGTTCATCTATTAAAGAATCAATTATAAAATAATAGCTAAAAGAAGTATAAGTAATTAAGCAATGTGATTAAATAAGATTTTATTACTTATGTGTGAAATAAAATAATAATCCCGCAAAGAAATACTTTTTTTTTAAATTGAAGATTCGGTTGGGAAGGTGAAAAGATGTTCGGTGGTTGGAATCCGTTCTTGATTTGTAACTACCCAAGAAAGAAAATAAGGGGGCATTTTTGCTTTGAGGGCAGGAGGACAAGTCTTCATCCTGGCAGCGGTGGGAAAAGAGAAGGAGAAAGGCGAGGTGCAAATATGTGACTTAGGAGTAAGAGAATTAACTTCGCACACTTCCTCCCAGCCGATTGCCTTTATTGGAAGTTTCTTAAGCCTTGTCAACGAATACATTTTGGTATTATCCTGCACGTCATCATCTTATTCTCTCATGAAATGAATGAATTCAGAATCAGTTCGTGTGAAATCTTGAGGTAAGTCACTCGCCACTTACCATCCATCTGTGACTATCCTCATATATGAATCATTTCTTCTTAATTTGCAAGTATTGTAGAATGTGATCCAGTTTTAAATCTCCTATTCGATTGGGTTAACCTCTAATCATAATAATTCTTTAGGCAGATTAAAATGGTATCAGCAAATCTTGAGGGGATTAAATCATGAAAATCTTATACCTGTTTTTTAAACTTGTCCCTGTTTAGCATCGTATCATTCCATAGGGTGATCTGAAGTTGAATAGTGTAGTTCTTTGCCCGAATTTATCTAGTGATGAATTCTTTGGGATATCATCATGCATGGTGGGTTTGTGTCCTTTTTGCTTAGTCTTGTTTTTCCTTTGCATTTATTTCTTTATACCTTCGGCTGAATAGTAACCGAATAGATATATTGATCGTAGAATAGAAACTTTAATTGTTGTTTCAGTTAACCCAAGTTACCCTTATAGTTGGGTTTTAGGTATGTTGTGACTTAGATCAATATAATCATTCTAATTCACCGGTGTATCTATATGTCTAATTATTCATATATGGATAGTGTATATTTGTATCCTTTTTGAAAGGATAGTGTTATGTGTTAGAATATATGTTCTAACTCTGTGTTAAGTATTAATGAATTATTTAGTAATTCTAATTGGCAACCTGGTCTCAGCCGCAGCTTCTAGATTTGCAAAGATCTAAGGAATCTCTCTGATTTCATTTTCAACCTGTCTCCTTCGCCTTAGTCCTAAGGAAAACATTTGGGATTTGTTAATAATGCAATTAGATGGCGATATTTCCAAAATTCACTTTCTAAAACAAATGTCTTCTCACATTTTTGCAACCGTAACCATCTCAAACTTGGAGGAGGCTTGGCCCGTGTGTCTTCTCTGATGCCGTCAATGAACAGATTGTTCAAGCGAAGAAATTGAGGACCAACGAGCAGATTATTTAATTCTCTTGGTCTGCGCAATGCCAGTTACCTCCATTCAGTCGAAGCTGAGAGAAGCTGATGTTATTGTGTCGGTTAATGATCTTCTACCCGTTGTTTTCCTTGTTAAAATTCCTAACTTCCTTTCTTCAATATCATGGTCAGTCACACTTTTTGCACATTTCAATTTATGTTTGTGGGAAAACTGTTTTTAGTATTTTAAAAGCCGTATTTTAAAATGTTAGATGATGAGGCATCAAATAGCCGTATTTTATATAAAGAATTCCCTCCATTCTTTTGGTTTCAAATACTCTTGATGGCGGCCACCTGAAATGGAAGCACGGGGTCATATATGGATGTTAGAATGGTGTCTTCCCTTGTTTCTTCCTGTATTGTCATAATCTTCTGAAATGACCGCCGCCCACACTCTTTTGCTAAAGATTTGAACAATATTTCTCTTTTGGCGGCTCTTTGTTTGGCCCTCACTTTGAGGAATCAGTTATACCTTCCCTTCTTGCATGGTTGTAGATTACTTTTACACCCGAATCTGTTAGTCGAAGCCATGTGAGAATTCTTGGAAGGTTAGATTTATTTGGTATTCGATTTGAGCCCTGTAAGACCATCGATTCTCAATCATAACTTACTTCCCTATATTTTGCAATTTTCTTGTGAGCCTTCAACCTCTTGATCAACCAAACACTTTTATTCTTTTAGCTTAGATGGATGTCCACCCTCTGATCTAGAGCTTCCATTTTGGTTTAGACATAATAGAGTCAAAACTGAGCTCACTGCATTTAGTTGCTTTGGTCTTTTGCATTTGCGCAAAAATTCTCTAGCCCTGTAACAATTTTATGTTCTGCTTAACCTACAATCGTTGCAGGCCTTGAAACTGGCACCTCAAATTTGGAGAACATCATCTCACCATTCTAGTTTTTTTTTAGGCAACCTGTTGGATATTCCCTCTAGAAGATATTTGACTGAATGTTGAAGTGAATAGTATATTTTAACTTGTGTAGTTATAAATGAATTAATTGGTTTCAGATTATAAGGGACTATTTAGTTGAAATTGATTTGAATACTTGTTCACATGAAGGTGCTCTTTTAGACTTTAAGTTGTGCGAGTGTATCTAAATTAGGATGGAAAAATAGGTTAAAAGTTTTAACGTGAGATTTAAATTAAGGAAAATTATAGTATAAAATATATCTTGAATTTTCTTACATGTTCTCTTAATTGGTAATTTAATTTTATAGTATTAATTTCATGATATCTTTTAATTGTTTTATATTTCTTTTAGAATGAAATAAATGTTATCTTAATATCTGAACTCCTTGCATGCTTTTAGGATTGGCTAATGGATACTCTTGGCAAATAGGTAGTTGGTTACTTAGAATAAAATATTGCTACAATTACTCGTGAATTATTGTGCCAGATGAATTAGGTAAATAATTAAAGTGAAAATGGTTATTTCGATAACGGAATCAACATTATTGAATTAGGTATTTAATTTTGTTGTAGATAAGTGAACTGTGTATTTAGTTAAAGTAAATCGACTTATATGGTTAATTGAGTTTTAGGGTTCACTAAAGGAGATAAATGATTCTACATTTTCATAGTTTCTTTCACCTGAAGGTTAAATGATAAAGTTATTTTAAGTAAGGATAAATCCCAGGTTAATTAACTTAAATGATACTGATTAAATGTTAAATGGTTTTAATTATTTTTTTGTTATCTAGTGAGTCTGTGAATAATAATTATTTATCAAACTACTATGTGAAATAATTTATTGGTATTGTCACCTTAGGATTATAATAAAGTTGTAAATTATAGAATTGTTATCTTAGTAATTACATTTTAAAGTTATAGTTAGGATTCGTATTCAACAGTTGATGGAGTTGGTTATCTTATAGATGAGATAGTTATTTTAAATATAATTATTTGTCGTATATACTCTCTTAATTAAATTAAGTGGATATGTTAAAATAAGTGATAAGAACGTTGGAATAATGCCTAAATTAAAGGAATGTCTTTATGGTTTTAAGGTGTGAGTGATTGCTGTTTTGAACAAAGTGTTTTGATTATTGGTTTAAGTGTTATGTAATTGTTTTAAGATGGGTGTGATTTGTGGGATATTTATGGAAATGTTTCGATGGCCTGTTCGTTATAAGTGTTTTAAAATAGTGTTCTTCGAGGTTGATGTGTTTGATGGTTTTAAATTTTGTTTGGAAGAGTATGCTTGAGAATTAGTGTCTTATGGCTTATGACATCAGATTATATCTTCATTCGCAATATTGTGATATCCTTAAAAGTTGGAAATGATTGATCCTTAAAATAATGTTCTTTTTAGATTGTTTCAAGTTACTTCTTATTGAATGAATGGATATATTATTAGAATGTGTAGTTTTATGGACTCTTTCAATGTGACTTTTCGTGAGTTGATCTTGAGTGGGGAATTTTCTCTCATTTAATGTATGTTGTTATTCGTTGGGAACCCATACGTTTTCTTTGGTGCTTTACTCTAAGTGGTAAATCGGTTAATGTTATCTTTGTCATAATTGATGGTCCTGATTAAGTTGTTAATGAGTCAAATTGAAAGGATCTTTGAATTATGGGTATTCCGAGAGGAGAAAATAGAGGTTTCCCTTGGATGTCCGATTCAGTTCGTATCGAAGTTGTTGATGTTGTTTAAGGGAGTTGTTGATCTTATTTTGATGTACTTTCTCATCATATTTGAATTGAAAATAGTTCTTTAAGGTTTTGCTTTTATTGTTGTCAGATTTCATGGGGAAACCCTAGTGTAACTTTATGAGAATCTTCCAGAGGTTTATTTTACTATTGGTTAATGTTCCTCCTTTTATGTGCCCTTGTTGTGGCAAGTGTTTTGGTTTCATGTTTTTGAAAGGGTTGTACATGAATCGTTGAGATTTTGATTATGTATTTATGGCAAGATGGGTAATGCCTTGCATGCTTCTCTGTTGTGATCTAATGTACTTGTTATGTTGTACAACCCTTGGATTTTGGTCTTTTGTGTTTTGAGTGTCTAGAGAGAGAGTGGCTCTAAGTGGGTGGTCGGCGCACAAAGGGGCGCCAGGATAGCCCTCGTTAGAGTGAAATTAATAAGTGATAATTTAAATAATTAACTAGGGGGTGGGTAGAATCACATTAAAAAGATAATTGATGCCTCATCCGCCTTTGAGTGCTACCACAGACTAAAGGGGATTGAGAAGGCCGTGGTTGGCAAGATCGTTACCTTGTCTTCATGAAAGGTTAACGGTTCCGCATGAGCAACCCTATGGAGCGGCTCCTTGAGATAGGTAGTCTGGATAACCATAGATGGAGGCGGCTCCTATTGCTTGGATTGTCTGGATAATTCGTCAGTAGACGGAGGCGGCACCTTGCGATAGTGGTAGTCTGGATAATCCATGTTAAGCCATGCGATGACACTCTCCTCTAACACTCCTTATTATGTTGCTTCTTTGGAAATCCTCTGGAAGTCGTTCTTTGTCTTGAATTGATGAAACAACAGTTATTTGAGATGATTTTATCTTTGGTGTACTTTGTGGTCTTGTATGATCTCCTTGATATTTGACTTATGACCTTGTACCCTTGTGGTACTGTGATATGATGTTATTGTATTGCGTTATTGTGATTTAGAATTGTGTTATGTTTATTAATGCGGTTTGATTTGGAAGTGTTTTATGATCTTTCTTTGGTTCCTTGTTTACTGGCTATTGCCTTGAGTTATGTGACAAGATTTATGATTCTTGGATGTGGTTGGTTATGCCATTGTAATTCCTGAGTGTTATGATACTTTTGTATGATACCGAGTCTTGTGGTTCTCTGCTGGATGTTCTTGGTTGGGGTCCCTTTTCTTGTTAGCTCCTAGCACGGGGGGTGGGTCTTCGGACTCACATGGTCGGGTGGAGCGTGCTAAGCACCCCATTGGGTCCCCAGTCGAGGATCGAGAGGTGCGGATTGGTGCTATTGCAGCGACTCCAGAGTTGTATCTGTCTTAGAGCCAGTTTTGATACTTATATTTCTCTAATTATTTGTATCATGGTATCTTGTGTATGGTTTCCATTCATATTTGGAACACTCTTGTATCATTGTACTCCTTAAACATTGTACTGTAATGAAATGTTAAACTTGGTGTAGATATTGACCATGGTAGTTGTTATTCAATGTGTTATGTAATCATGCATATGTTGTATTTATGTGCAGATGGCTTCTTATCAATGAATTTTTCATGCATATGTTATATTTGTTATTGTTAATGATTATCTCTTTGGATTTTATTCTTTATTGATGTTGTATGGATCTAAGTCGTGTAATGACTCTTCGTGTACCCCAAGGGATGTATGTGTTAATGAATCTATTTAATTGAAATTCATGATATGACTTGATGTGTATTACATGTATGTTATGTGTATTTTAAAAAAAAAATTGTGCTGTAATTATTGTGTTATTGTCCTTTGGGGTTCGCACAGCGGGGCGTTACAAGTCTCACACAACAAATTTTTCATTTTAGGGGAAGCAATCCAATAAGCATTAAAAAATTTAGTAAGGGTCTTAATAGAAGGGTTCAAACCTGAGACAATTATTGTCAGTTTAAAATAAAGATATTTCTTATAGACCCTTGGAGGGGTCCTACATTCCAAAATCTGTGGTACCAAGGCTCCCATATCATCCACCCTCTTCTTTAAGGTGGTCTTCTTTAAGGTGACAATTTCTACATCTTTGTCTTCAATTTCCTCATCTCTCTTTTGAATTTCCTTCTTCAATTTGCGTTTTTCCTTTTTTTGTTCCTCTTCTCTTCTTTGCATCTCTTTGCATAAATGCATGGAAACCTTATGCATTGAAAAATCAAGGGGGTTATATATTCCTACTAGCATCTTCTTTGGTACTGCTGCTAACTACAAGGATTCAGACTATCTTGTCAATTTTGGCTGTAGAGGTACTGATTGTTTTCCCAATTCAGGTTGTTGTTGCAGGAACTCTTGCTCTTGCTCTTGTTCTGGCTTTTGTTGCAGGATATCTTGTTGTAGGAACTATTGCTGTAGGAAATCCTGATTTTCCTCATAATCTTTATTTTCCATTTCTCTACAATGTTAGCAAGATTGACCAGTGTTATGTTTGTTGTCGTCTTAAATATATCTTCTTCCTCAACGTTCTCTTGCCCCATTGGAGCTTTTGTGTTCCCCTGTGATATTTCTCTAGACTTAGGGCTTTCTTGCAGAGACGTAACTGTGATCCTAAGAATTTTATCCTATTCTAACATGCAAAATAACTTAAAAATGCAAGTGATAAAAGCCTAAGGACACTTCAAGATTAGCCTAAAGAGTGATAAAACAAGAAGGAAAATGGACAAAACAAGATACAAATGATTTCACCTTCCTTGTTGTTGATGTCTCATTGATTGGCCCTTGCTTGGGATGATTTTGTGTGCTCCTTAGATAGTTTCTTGAGTGACTAAATACAAGATTGTATGTGCAAAATGATTAGAATGAATGGATAGATAATAGTGGATGATTGAGAATGCAAATTGGCAGCATGTAGTTATCAAATGGCTAAGTGTTGAAAATGCCCTTGGAGAGGGGGTATTTATAGGAGAATTTAAATTCTCTAGAGAATTCAACGGTCAAGATGCATCCAACAAGGCCAAGATGAAGGGCTATGGTGGGTTGAGAACTCACAAGCCCTCACATCTTGACATGTGGATGGTGAAATGGCCAAGAGAAGATGAGGTGTAGGTGAGGTGTCAAAAAGGTACATGAGGTGGAGAAAGAACAAACACCTTGGGGAGTGAGGAGATTTCCTCAAAAAGGGATTCCTTGTCCCCAAGTGGGAGTGAAAGGGACATTTGAGAAATTTTAGAATTCCTCAAAAATCTACATGGGAAAAAGAAAGGTGGTTGGAGATATAAATGTGAATTAAATTCACATTCCTAAGAGGATCTAGAGGATAAAAGGTGGGCTCCAAAAAGGTGGGACTTGGTCATATGTGGAGATTGTGACAAGTCCAAAGTTCTAGAAGCCTTGGAAGGATGGAATGTGAATTAAAAATTCACATATAAAGGAGGGGAATCTAGGATAAATAAATGTGAATTAAAAATTCACATGGGAAAGGGGGTCAATGCCAAAAGAAGGTAAATGCAAAGGTTGACTAAAAAATGGTGCTAAATCTGGCTAATGACCTTGGTTAAGGTTGTGCAAATATTGGATTAGGCTAATTAATGGAAGATTAGAGGCAAGTGGCAAATGTAGTAGGATGTGACATTAAACTTTGATTAAGAGGATGCACATCATAATCATGAATTAATTAAATTAATTCAGATTAGGGCAAGGTTATGGAGGATGTGACAAGGAGAGAGAAAGTGAAGAATTTTAAATTGATTTTTAAATCAAAAGGGGAAAAATGACTAAATTAAATAAATTAGTGTATTTATTTAATTTAGAGAGGAAGAAGGTGAAAGATAAAGCATTTAATTATTAAATCAAATACTTCACAGATATGAGATAAAATGTATAATATTAATTTAATAAATTAATATTAATACGATAGACAGAAAGACAGTAAATTTAATCATATGGAAGTGATTAAATTTATATGTCTACATTTTACCCCTCTTCGAAATATTATTAAGATAACAGTGTTTCGAAGAAAAATAAAATGCAAATGAGGCAAGAGGTGACAGATGGTGATGCCCCTAGTGTGAAAAGGTTAATGATGTCCCAATGACCAGGCTGAAGGAATGGAGGAATGGTAAGAGGGTATGCCCCCTCGAGAGGGCGGTCGGGGGAGAAAAAAGAGGGTCCTTGAGTGACATATCGATAGGAAGAAAAGGACACCATTGGATAGAGCTCAGAAAACTAAGCAATTTTGGTTTTTGAACGGAGGTGATCCGACGCACGGTTTGCAAATGACAGCCTCAGAAAGTTTGAGATTAGTTGGAGGAATAAAAAGTTAAATAAAAGGTAAAAAATACTTTTTGGGAGGAAGGGGTTAAAAAGGTAATTTGAAAAATTACCTTGGTCATTTTCATTGTAGCAGTTGAGAGAAAGAGAGGAGAGGAGTGAAAGCGGACGAATAGACACAATGCCGACAGACAATGACACTGCGATCGTGCACCGGGTGGATGAGGTGCGGGCATTATACAGCGGGGGCGCAGGCGGATAGCAGGTGAGTGGCAATAAAAACCCACATATTTAATTTATGCAATTTTGACGTAAAAAATAAAAATTTGAAAACACGGGTTTTCTTAGGTAGGAAAAATTAAAAAACGGGTCTAAATTAGTTTAGAAAAAAAAATTCAAATTTAGCGAAAAAATAGGGGGGAAAAAGAGCTGGGGCGGGGCGTAGCCGCCCCAATGGAGGGCGTCGTCGCCACAGACTAGGGCGATGCCACCACGACTGGGGGTGGAGCCGCCCCACTACGGCGGGGTGCCCCGGCCACGGGGCGGCGTTGCCCCAACGGGGGGCGGTCTCGCCCCGGCGCAGGGAGAAGCCGCCCCATTTGGGGGCAGTCTCGCCCTGCTGTGGTGGGGCGGAGCTGCCCTAGCGCGGTCCCGCCCCGCTGTGGCAAGGTGCGGTCACCTCGGTCAGGGGCGGTCCCACCTCAACCAGGGGTGGTGCTGCCCTGGCCGGGGGCGGTCCCGCCCTGACTAGGGGCAGTGCTGCGTTACTGCGCGAGGCGCAGCCGCCCTGGCCAAGGGCGAGGCAGAGCCGCCCCGCTGCGGTCGGGGGTGGTTCCGCCCGGCTGCAGCTGGGGCGGAGCCACCCCTCTGCGGTAGGGGGGATCCGCCCCACTGCAGCCAAGCAGGGCCGTCTGATCGGGGGGAAACTTAACCCAACGGGGGAAGGGGGAAAGGGTAAAGGGAGCAAAAAATGCAAGAAGTAAGAGAAAAGACGAATACAAGAAAATGGACTAATGATAAAGTGTTTATGCATGCAGAGCTTTGAGCGGTTACGAGTGCATGAGCGACGGTCTGAGGTGACGGCGGCGTCAATAGCAGCCGTGAACGGGGAGGATCAGGCGGCGTTGGATCATGCAGGTTTAGGTCACTGTGTTCAGTTTCCAGAGGTCAGAGCACATCCGACGATATTGACAGCATTGATAGAGAGGTGGAGCTCAGAGACATCGACATTTCATTTCCCTACAGGAGAGATGACCGTGACATTGGAGGATGTGTGGCGTATCTTGAGGCTGCCGATTGCCGGCCGGTTAGTGAGCGAGGTGGTGTCCACAGGGGCAGAGTTATAGGAGACCATGAGAGTATTATTTGGACATGTGACGTTACCCCTGGTGAAGGGGCAGTTGGATTTGAACTGGTGTTTGGCAGTAGGGGTGCCAAATTTACCGTTATTCCTGTGTGGGCTGATTAGTGGGATACTGATACCAGATCAGAGTAAACGGTTATGTAACTTATGCTATATGGAGGTGATCTGACATATTGTCAAGTGGCGAGGAGGGTCGTTTTCATGGGGTTCATGTGTATTGGCTCAGCTGTACAAATATATGCACAAGATTTGTTACTGGGAGGTATCGAGTGTGACACATGTGACGCTATTGCAGATTTGGGCGTGGGAGCATATTACAGTGACTAGGCCGATAGTGGTGAGGAGGGGGACAGTGGATGACCGTGAGCCCGTAGCTTGGGAGTATGGGGAGGAGAGAGGGTGGGTTTTTTGCTATGAGATGCAGGGGAGATGGAGGGGTGGAGGAGAGCATTTGATGATCTGCGTTCGGGGGATATAGAGTGGCGGCCATATAGGGCGTGGCAGTTCAAGGGATGGACGGATACGAGGAGTCATGAGGGGTATTTTCTGAGCCGGTGTTTTATTATTGGTACTCTACTGTGCATAGTAGAGTCTCATTGACCAGACAGAGTGCTGAAACAGTTTGGGGTGATACAAGATATTTCGTCAGCGCCTATCTTGTTTCGGCGGTATAGTAGAGAGCTACCATGGGGAGGCCGCATAGCACCAGTGATAGCCAGGGCATCATGGAGGGTAGTAGGACAGGCGGATTATTCAAGGAGAGTAGGAGGAAAGTAGGTGCCAGTGGTAACCGAGCGATATCGGAGGTGGTTCCAAAACAGGTTATGGGAGAGGATTACGCCTGTTCAGCCTATTTTGAGGGTAGCGAGTGCCGGACCAGCGGATGAGCAGAGACCACAGAGGGAGAGGAGAGGAGAGGAGAGGAGCAGCGGCGACAAGAGGGTGTGGCAGTGGTAGGCGTGGGGGGAAAGGAGGAGCTTGAGGGGGATGAGAGAGAGCAGGCAGATAGAGCAGGGAGGAGGAGGAGACATCAAAGACGATGTCGGAGAGAGGATCGGCAGCGAGAGAGGGGGTAGCCACAGAGAGCCTAGGGGGAGTAGAGGGTGGACAGAGAGGGTCGGCAGCGGGAGAGAGGGCAGCCACAAAGAGCCCAAGGGGAGCAGAGGGTGGAGGAGGTGATGGATGTGGATGATATGGAGGATGTGATGGATGTGGACAGGGATGCGACAGAGGAGGATGTTGCGGTAGCTAGGTCATTAGCTTTAGTGCCTTATGTACCAGAGGATCTCGTTGTGCAGGCAAGAGGAGCAGAGGTGAGAGTACGGATGACAGAGCGAAGAGTGAGGGCTCTTGAGGCCGAGCTAGCCAGAGCAGAGTGGCAGTCATTGAGAGATTATGAGGCTGTGGTTGTCCAGTTAGGGAGGGCACAGTCGGAGGATACAAGGTGAGTTGACTAGTATGACATGGGACCGCGATAGATTGCAGGTAGAGGTTGTGGTTTTACAGGCCAGGGGGGAGCCAGAGGAGAGGACAGAGCAGGGAGTGGATCAGGGGACAGGGTGTACTAGTCAGCAGTCAGGAGATCTCTAGCGAGACTGGGACGAGCTTTAGGCTAGACTACATTGCCTAGAGCAGGCAGTTAGAGATATGAGACTGATGCAGGAGAGAGAGGCTATGGCAGTAGAGCAGGCACGGGTTATGCGGGTTGAGAGGGACGCAGCACAGGTGCAAATGCAGGTTATGGAGGTAGAGAGGGATGCGGCATAGACTCGTATTCAAAGTGAGAGAGTCGTGGCAGAGGCAGAGATACAGTCATTGCAGAAGGGGAGAGATGAGGCAGTAGTAGAGGTAGCGACTCTCCGGAGAGAGAGATTTAGCAGAGCTGAGGGCACAGGCTCTTCAAAGAGATAGAGATGCAGCAGTGGCTCGGGCACGAGGGGCTGAGAGGGAGAGAGATACAGCAGAGAGGCGGATGCAGACCCTACAGGCAGAGAGGGATGCCGCGATGGCTCGTGTACTAACAGGCCAGGGTGTGGGTGGGATGCTAGGAGCAGATGTGCAGAGTGTGGAAAGAGAGAGGGATGCAGCGGTGGCATGGGCAGTGGCTGTGGAGGAGATGAGGGATCGACTACAGGCAGAGCTGGCACAGAGTCGGTTGGCTTAGGAGGCCTGGGAGCAGGAGAGGAGAGCTATCACTAGGGACCGAGACAGGTATCGACATGAGCGGAATTTCGTTCGAGTCCAGGTTGCGGAGAGAGAGGAGAGCATGAGAGAGGTAGGTTTTTAGATGACTGCATATTATGATGCAGTTCCTGATCTGGCTCAACAGAGATTCTGTTATATCCGGTAGGCACCTCAGATGCCAACGCCATCTTAGTCATTGGGGACACGGACCTATGGTTACAGTGATTCACCAGGGGTTTCACCAGGCAGGGGAGCAGGACTGGAGTCGCCACAGAGATCAGATGTGGGGAGTTCATTCGGGAGGTGACAGGCTACTGAGTTTTTGACAGATGCAGGGTGGAGTGTAGGATTTATTGACATAGATCAGAGATGTTCCATATCTCTGGATTTTGTATTTTATCATGTGATGTATGATGGACATGTGACAGATATTATATTATTTTGATGTGGGACAGTTCTTATTGACACCATGTAGTATGTTTCCTTTTATGATAGGTGATTATATGCATGCGTATATGGTATTACATGTTTATGTGGATGGATGCATTGGTTTATTTATGCTCATGTGTTGGTTTATTTATGTTCATGTTCATGATATGAGATGTTCACATGGATGATTGGAATATGAATAATTTTATATAAATAATTATGCTTATGCGTTGGTTTATTGAGATGTTTGTGTGGATGATTGGATATATGTACTTATGGAATATGAATAGTTTTATTGATGCATGGTGATATGATATGCGCATGGTGATATGTTATGTGTACCTATGGAATCTATGATGATTTATATATATGGATGCCTAGTTAACTTATTTGGCATGTATGTATATGTGTATGATGGATTTGGTATGAATATTTGATATATGCAGGATGTGATGTATTATGCGTCTAACACTTTGTGATGCAGGTGGCGATGTATGTATGGACCTAACATGTGGTAATGCAGGTGATGATGGATATATGAAATAGTACTTTTGTAATTTTAGAGGAAATAACATATGGCCATAAGTGCCAATAGGAACTGACATGATAATGGGAGGTGGGTATGTGGTGATTGCGAGGATGGATGTCATTTGGCATCTATCAAAAAGTATCAGTATCCTGAGAAGAATGGAAAAGAATGGGGTAAAGTACTTGCACAACCAAAACCATAGGGTGAGTGTTAATGCAATGATTATGAAAATGCAATCCTAATTCAATTTACCATCTTTGGAGCATTGGTTTTTTCTATAGCATAAGACACGATACACCAAGGTATGGAGGATTGAGGTAGATTAGTGTCTAATGCATGAGACAAACACTCCAGATAAGAAGGCTATCCCAATATCGCAAAGTCATGAAAACCTTGTTCGGGTTCGGTATTGAAATAACCACAAGCACAAAAGGATGCCCCAACATAACACAAGATCTTGAGGATCTTGGTGGGTACTATGTGGGACAACCAAGAAGACACAATCAAAGAAAAGATCAAGATATGCCCCTATGGGGACTAATCAAAACACGCCATAATATGATAGATTATGGCGACCTTGATAAGTGATGATAGGGAGCCCAAATGATAAACAAAAACCGAAAGCATCAAAAGATCGCAATCAATTTCAAATGTCCATTGCCATAGGATCAAGGGGATAGATGGAATTGATGAGGTCTGTTAGGAAGGATGTATCCTGATGAGACCTATGATGAATACTAAGTGAAAAGATTGATATGATATAGGATGTTCAAAATTGATTAGATTCGTTGGGTCTTGTTTGTTAAGGACTAACTGGATAAAGGCATAGCTTGATGACACAACATAAAGGAGACAAGACACAACCTAAAGACCTAGGGGCTCGAGGGCTGATCAGAGATTAGCCTTGCCTACGTGAAAGCGCAGAGCTCTCGTAGTTCATGGAAAAAGACCATGGATAAAGCGAAAAAAAAGACAATGGTGACCGATGATGAAGGACACAACACGCGACAGACAAATGCCTCGGGGGAGGATCAAATGACCAACCTTGCCTACGTGAAAGCGTAGGGGCAACGTAGTTCGATAAAAAGACCATGGATATAAGCGAAAAGGGACTGGTGAAGACGAAGTGGTGGAGGACCAAAAAAAGTTGATCCAAAAATGCCCCGAGGGCAAATCGAGTGATCAGCCTTGCCTACGTGACAGCGCAGGGGCAACGCAGTTTGACAAAAAGATGAAAGTGATGCGGGAGGATGAGTTCTAGATGGAGACCGACACGATGGATGATCTTATATGACGACACCGACCGACCGACGAAGGGAGCGAAATACATAAGCTCAGGATGAGGGATAGGTAAGGTGGGTCGTCCAGTGCTCAATCAACAAATACCAAGCGGCCTAGGCTGATGTGGGTGGGGATGATAGTGCGGATGAAAGGACAAAATAACTAGGATGTCAGGTAGATAATGATTAAGCCCTCTATGGATGACGCCTGTTGACAGGTTTTCACCATCCATACTTATCCAAGGCGCCACCAAGAGGTGATTTTCACCATAGGACAGATTTATTTATCTTTACTATTTTTTTGGATTTTTTTCATACTTTTTTTATTTTTTTTTATTTTTTTGATAGGGTAGATCAAACGGACTTAAGCGTAGAACCTTTTCAGATGGAGAATATTGACAGGTTCGTCAAGGGGATCTCCTTTGAGAGTAGTCAACCTATAGGTTCCAGATCCATATTTGGTAGTAATGATATACGGCCCTAGCCAGTTTGCCTCAAATTTTCCTTTCTTGTTACGGTCTTGCTGAGTGTGCTGGTTTTCCTTAAGAACAAGCTCACCAACCTGGTTTTATTGTAATGATGCTTGAGACGATTCTGGTATGCTTGTAGGTGATCATAGGCTCTTATTCTCCGTTCATCCAGTAACTCTAGTTGTGCAAGTCGTGCAACACGAGCATCTTCTTCGTTGATAAGGTTCTTTAGAGAAATTCTCAATGAGGGGAGCTCAACTTCGATTGGCAAGACGACTTCAGCACCGTATACTAAAGAGTAGGGGGTGGCGCCTGTTTGGGTGCGGATGGATGTGCGGTATGCCCAGAGGGCGGGATGAATATGAAGGTGCCAATCTCGTCCAGTGTTATTGACAACCTTTTTGAAGATGCAGATGAGGGTCTTGTTGGTTGCTTCTGCCTGACCATTACCCTAAGGGTAATAAGGCGTTGACCAACGATGCTGGATATGAAAGGTGTCACAGAGGTGTTTCATGGCTTGGTTTTTAAAAGGTTTTTCATTATCAGAAATGATGGTGGATGAGATACCATATCTGCAAAGAATATGGTAGAGGATGAACTTAGAAATCTGAGTACTAGTAATTTGTGAGAGTGGCATTGCTTCCACCCATTTGGTGAAGTACTCAGTTGCAGTAATGATGAATGTATGGCCATCGGATGAGGGTGGGTAAATCTTGCCAATCAAGTCAAAACCCCATTAAGAAAACAACCACGGTGCTAGGAGAGCTGAAGATCTTGTGCTAGAGCGTGGATCAAATCCGCATGTTGTTGACATGGAGGGCATTTCTTCACAAATTTGCAAGCATCATGTTCCAATGTAGGCCAATAATATCCAGCTCGTAGGATCCTTTTGGCCAGAGCCATACCATTTGAGTGAGCCCCACAAATACCACCGTGTACTTCCGTTAGTACCGTATGGGCCTCAGTCTCATTCAGATATCTAAAGAGGATTCCATCATACCCGCGACGATAAAGCGTATCACCAACAATGGTGTATCAGGACGAACGATGGATAAAGGATTTACGTTGGTTGCATGTATGCTCTGGGGGTATGATATTATCACGGAGGTAAGTGTATATGTCTTGGTACCACGGGGAGGCAGGACCTACAATATCGCACACCATGTCAGTCTCAGGAACATCATATGCAGGGATTAAAAGTTGTTCGACAAAAAATTGACACTCTGTTCGATCCTTGGGCATGTCGATTAGGGAACTGATAGTGGCCATTGCATCTGTCGCTTTATTCTGTACCCGAGGGATTTGGTCAAACTGTATGAAGATGAAATATTTTTTGAAATCATCCACCATGCGTTTATAGGGTAATAGTTTATCATCTTTCATGAGGAATTCATCATTAACTTGCCTGATGACCAACAAAGAATCACCAAAGACTTTCAAATGGGTTATGTGCCACTGTTTTGCAATTCTGAGGCCGATGAGGAGAGCTTCGTATTCTGCCATATTATTGGTACATGGAAATGCTATCCTGAATGATTTTGGGATGTAGTCACCTTGAGGAGTGACTAATAGAATTCCTACCCCTGATCCATTATGAGTGTATGAGCCATTGAAGTATAACGTCCAAGTTGGTGCTTCTGTCACTGTGTAGATTTCTTCATCTGGGAATTCAGTGTCGAGTGGGTAGGCATCTACTAATGGCACTTCAACCAATTGATCGGCAATAACCTATACTTTTATAGCTTTTCACTCTACATACTCTATGTCAAATTCGCTTAGAAGCATGACCCATTTGGCCATGCAGCCAGTCAAGGTGGTTCTGGATAACAAATACTTCAACGGATCAATTTTGGTGATTAATTTGACCAGATGGCTAAGCATGTAATGGCAGAGTTTCTGTGTACTGAAGACTAGTGCAAGGCACGCTTTTTCCATAGGGGAGTAATTTAACTCATAGCCAACTAGTGTTCGGCAGATGTAGTAGATTGCCCTCTCTTTGAATGACTCATCATGTTGCACCAATAATGCCCCCAGTGCAACTAAAGTAGCAGAGATATAAAGGAGAAGGGGTTTTCCTGGGATAGGCGGCATCAAGATCGGTGGATGAGCTAAATATTCCTTAATTTTATCAAAACCCATTTGACACTATGGGGTCCATCGGAAGGTGGAATATTTCTTCAAAAGATGGTTAAATGGTTGACATTTATCTGCGAGCTGGGCTATGAACCGACAGATGGACTGCATCTTTCCCTGGAGGCTTCTTAACTGCTTTAGATTGCGTGGAGGTGGCATGTCCAGAATAGCCTTTACCTTGGCGGGATCAACTTCAATACCTCTGCGAGAGACTATGAAACCCAACAATTTCCCTGATGTGACCCCAAAGACACACTTTTTTGGATTTAGCCGTAACTTATAGTGCTCTAACCGCTTAAATATCTTTTTCAGGATGGCGGGATGTTCTGCTCGTGTTTTGGATTTCCCTAATAGGTCATCAACATAGTCTTCCATGATGATATGGATGAGGTCATGGAAGATAACCGTCATGGCTTGCTGATACGTTGCCCCCACATTTTTGAGACCAAAGGGCATAACATTGTAACAGAAAGTGCCCCAAGGAGTTGTGAAGACGGTTTTGTGTTGGTCTTCAGGTGCAATTCAAATCTGGTTATAACCAGAGAAGCCGTCCATAAGGGATAACATCTCATGTCATGTTGTTAGGTCGACCAACATGTCAATGTTAGGAAGAGAGAAGTCATCTTTTGGGCAGGCTTTGTTAAGATCTCTGAAGTCCGTGCATACCCGAATGTCTCCGTTTGGTTTGACAACTAGGACTATATTGGAGATCCATTCGGAGTAGTCAATTGTTCTAATAAAACCCACATCCAGTAACTTCTCCAATTCCTTCTTGACTAACAACGCGACTTGCAGATGCATCTTGCAGAGCTTTTGCTTGACAGGCTTGGCATCTGGGCGAATGTCTGAGTGATGAACCACTAAAGTAGGGTCTAAACCTGGCATGTATGAGTATGACCAGGCAAAGTTAATGATTCCTTCTCGGAGTAGTTGTACAAAGATCGAATACTCTTATTCCGAGAGTGACTTAGCTACATAGGTGATCTTAGGACTGTCAGCAGTTCCCAAATTAATTTCTTGTGTCTCTTCAATCAGAATAGAAGATCGGGCAGATAACTGAGTTCCCATAAGGGGAAGATGAACATCTCCATCTTTCGGTGCCTCTTCGAGGTTTTTGCCATCAGATGCGTCCTTTATTTTTACTTTTTCTAGGTTAGGAAGTGCCTCAAGGAGGTTTTCACTAGATGGCCGCTTTTTACTTTTCTTATTTTTATTTTTGCGATTGGAGTGTTCATTTTCTCCCAATCCCATAAGGTTGACATATGTGTCTATCGTCATATTGACAGGTGTGGTATCATGTAGGTCCCAATCGATAAGTTCAGGGTGACAAAGGGATAGGCTAACGGTACAGATGGATAGGCATTCGAACATGGATGATAATTCAATGTGATCGACGCCATCGTACACATGCATGATGGATTCCTCCTCGAGTATGTCTGCCAATGAGCCATCGTCCATAGTAATACTATTGGAAGTATTAGATGATGTTGCGGGGCTTTTCTGTTTTCCATCATACCCAATGCCTACTTTATTTGGTAACTGTGGTGTATCAATGGGTTGCAACCACCCTTGTTCCTCTTTACCTAGGCCTCTACCTTGATAGTTATGTTTTTCCACGAACTTTGTTGGCCAAGGATACTTTTCCTGAAAATATTTTTTTAGAGGAGTTTCTGGTTCGGGCTCTTCTTGGTAGACCCATTGGCTTATGTCCTCCTTTGGCACATCGATCTTGACACTCGGAGATCTGAAAGTGGTAGTAGGAATGCTTTTACCATTGAAGGTGATGGTCTTGTCTTCCTTTTTTGTAGCATGTGAAGGTTGACCGTACTCATGTGGTGACAGTGGCATGGTGGCTACATTGAGAGCTGTATGCATTTCATATTCGCCACACCCTTTGTCAATGATCTGGACTTTGGTGACTGAAGGATTAGTGGTGGGGGATGGAGTGGTTATCATGGTGGATGGTGGATTAGAGGATGATGATTGGGATGCCCCCATTTCAACCCCAGGACAATAATGTAAATGGGGAAAAGATGCTTCTAAGGCGCGGCAATATTCAAACGGTTGGGGGTCGGCATAGATGGTGACTTCCTGTCCGTTGACAGGAAATTTCAGGCATTGATGGTATGTGGAGGGGATGGCTTGCATAGCATGGAGCCATGGGCGGCCAAGGAGGAGATTATATGGTAAGTCCAGATCAAGGACATGACATGTAGTATACTGAAGCACAGGTCCCACTTAGATAGGGAGACTGATAATTCCTTCTGAATTTCTTTCTGCATTATCATAAGCTTTGATTGTAATAATCTGGTTACTTAAGTCCGCTTGGGTATACCCCACTTGTTTTATGAATTTCAAAGTACATAAATTGAGGGTAGAGCCATTATCTATCAAGACCCTTTTTATTTTATGGCGGGCAACCACAACTTCGATGTGTAAGGGGCGATTGTGGTTGATATCAATGTTTGGCATATCATTTTGGCTGAAGTGAAGGTGATGAGACAAAGCCAAGTGTCCCACCAAAGCTTGGAATTGCGTAGGGTCGATGTCATTTGGTACATGAGTTTCCTGTAGGGCTCTATTGAGGATTTCTTGATGTACCGGGGAAGACTTAAGCAAATCCAAAATGGATATATGAGTGGAGGTCTTCCTTAGGTGATTAAGGATGTTGTACTGAGAGTTTATAGGAGTCGGTTGGGTGGGTGCAGAGGTTGCAGGGATGGTGATGTGGGCTCGTCGTGTAGTAACAACACATTGAGGGTCTTTGGCCTTTACGTGTATCATGGATACTCGAGGTTCTACCTGCTCAATGTAATGAATAACACCTTCATAATTGAAGGGCACATTCTTGTAATTCACATTATTCGTGCTGTTGTTTTGAGGATTACTGTTGGAGGTGCTAGGGCCTTGATTGTGGTTTGGGAAGGCGTTTTGATAGATCTGCAGTTGAGTATTGGACGACAAAGGTTGACTGGGGTCAACCTTGATATCTCCTCGATTGATGAGATCTTGGACATAATTCTTCAAACCCTGACACTTATTCAAAGAGTGTCCCTTGATTTTATGGGATTCACAATACTCATTTTCTTTAAACCATGCCGGCTTGGGTTTGGACTCGTCAAATGACTTGGTGACAAGGTATGTGATAGGGTAATTGATTTGTAGCAATTTATTGAAAACAACACTCAGGGGTTCACCCAATTGGACGTATTGACGTTTGGTGTTCCCCTAAATTTTTCGGTTTGACTGTTGAGGGGGACGATGTGCCCCCTGTGGTACAGATATGGCGTTGGGTACTGACGGCTGTTGTTTTTGGGATGCATTAGCCACTTGGACATGTTTGGTGTTTGTCATCCCGTCATTCACCACATTCTTATTCTTGTTCCAGAATCGTGGTTAATCTCCAAATGACCTCTCTTTATCATGACTATGTATTTTGATGTGTCCTTTGGCAATAAGGGCACGTTCAAGGATGGGTCCCTTATCTACTATCTCTGCGAAAGTGGTGACACAATGTAGTCTAAAATTGTGGGCCATGTTAGGATGAGAGTTTTCCACAAAAAGTGTGACCATGTCTTTCGACTTGCTAATGCATGCCACCGTTGTAGGTAGCTAGTAAAGGTTTCCCCCTCCCGTTGTTTCTCTTTGAGGAGATCTAAGGTGTTTGTATCCTTCTGCAAATTGAAAGAGAAGTAGGATACAAACTTTTCTGACAGGTCTGCAAAAGTTTTTATGGACCCCTTTTCGAGAGTCATGAACCAATCTAGGGCGTGGCATGCTAGGCTTCGTGGGAACAAGCGCAAGAGATAGTTATCACTGTACATGACTTCTTGACACTGGGAATAAAAATCCTGCAAGTGAGCTTTAGGGTCTTTGTCTCCCTTATATTTGTCAAATTTTGGTATCTCGAAATGTTTAGGAAACATGATCAATGAGATGGAGGGATCAAACGGATATGGACATATATCTTCAAATTTGAATGATTGTTTTGTAGCCCATGCTTGAAGATCCTTAAGTGCGGCTTTGATTTCCAACAAATCCGAGCTAGGTGGTGATGGATTGGGGGGATATTGATGATAGGATGACCAAGAATCCTGCTGAAAGGGCGTCAAATTGTTGAAATATGGGTTTGGATGATTGGATGATGACATGGCTTGCTGGTAAGACGGGGGATTTTGTTGATATGTGGTTTGTTGTTGTGGGATATAATATGGATTTGTTTGATAAATGTGCAGGGTAGGTTGTTGAGGAACTTGGATGGGACATTGCGTGTTGGTCTGTTGGTATTGGGGGTATTGTTGTGTGCTGGTTTGTTGGTAGGTCACATAAAACAGTTGTTGGTGAAATTGTTGTTGATTGTGATAGTAGTAGTGTTGGGGCGGTTGTTGTTGTGACGTCAAAGGTTGTATGGGCTGAGATGGGATATTGTGTTGTGGTTGACCCTTCAGACACAAAATGGATGCGAGAAAGGGGGATATGGTCTGAGCAGTAGGTCGAGATGGATTGCCTTGTGATTGGTAGGGTGGTTGTTGTGAAGAGGCCAAAGTATTGTGTGTAGGTTGTTGTTGATGAGATGGCGGAGGTAGTGTAGAAATGTTTTGTAAAGGGGGTTGTTGGGTACCACTTGTAACGTTCAGCTGGGATGTGCCTTGTGGAGGTAATTGAGGCGAAATGTTGGATTGGTTAAGCTATTAAGATGGTAGATTTGTGGTCCCAGGAGGTGGAAGTGTTGTGGCAAAGGAGGTTCCCCCAATGTTGACTGGGGGTTGATTTAGAGGAGGGGGTGTTGTTAACGTTAACGGCGGAGGTTGTGGAACATTTTGTGGCACACCATAGGCAAAAGGATTATTTGGATCAGGTACTTGAGGCCCTTCTATAACTGAGGTTGAAGCGTGTGGAGGCTAATTAACCTGATAAAGAACGACATTTCCAAATTCAGGTTGATGCCAACCCTCAACTGGCGGAACATTGGGGAAGTATGACCCTTCTGGTGTATCTTGTGACTCTTGGAGTATGGTAGATGGGGCACCCCTATATTTGGACCAGTCAACATTCGGGGGGGGGGGGTTTGACACCCTTCTTAATTAGGTGGGACAAGATTTCTTCCCTATGTTTTTCGAGCAAACGGTCAGTCATTTGCACATTGGCAAGATTACTAAAATGTTCCTCAAGTGTGAGCTCAGGTTGATTAACCATACTCTCTTCACTGTGTGGTGAGTTGTTCTGATTCTTAGTGTTAGAATGTGATGAAGTACCATTATGAAGATCGTGAGGGACGTTGGTACCTTTGTTGGGATCTGATGAGACGTTGATTGTGTTTTTGGGATCTTGAGGGTTGTTTGATTGGGCATTCTGAGCTTGACGGTCGGCCATTTTCTTTGCCTGTGAACGGGTCTAAATGGGCATGCAAATGTGGGATGAGTAGATTAATGCTTTTGTCGAATGATTTGATTATGATTGGATGAGGTGTGATTTTGATAGGATTTGGATTTGGATTAGATTTTGTTGGGATATGTCAGATCAGATTGGATCTTGATTGGATTGGATTTGGATTGGGCAAGATTGGATTGGATTGGATTATTTGGTTGATTAGACAATTTGATCAAATGAGTGGTTTTGATGAATTTGGACTATTGGATGGGTATGATTGGGTGATGAAAGACGTGGGAGAGAGACCTTAAGCTTGATTACAGGAAGTTACCCTTAGTGACCCTAGAGCTTTGATTGATTAAGAGGATGATTATGGCACCAAATCCACCTTAAGGTAGGAATGGATTGATTGGGCCAAGAATAATAACTTACAACACCGAATTCACCTCAAGATGGAAGCGAATTGATTGGGGTTGAAGTTAAAGACTAATAATCAACTTCAAGTGCTATGGTCAATTTGGGTAACCACTTTGTAATACAAATTTAAGGCAGTTTGGTTATGAGTGGTGTTTGGTGATAAAATTATGGGGAAATTAGAATGAATGGGTGGATTGAAGATGATTACGAAGAATGAGTGGGGATTTATAATGATTAAAAAAAGGTTCAGAATGATAAAATGGAGGTTTAATCGGACCAAATGAAGGTTTCGGGAGGCTTAAAGTGACAAAATGGAGGCTTAGGATGATAAGATAATGATTGGGAACGATTAAATGATGGTTCAGAGGCTAAACAAATCCAAATGGGACGATTTCGGGTGTTCAGAAGGGCAACTCCGCCCCTCTGCAGCAAAAAATAAGGGGCGTTGACAGCTTTCTACAGCAAAACAGGGGCGCTGCCACCTTTTTGTGGAAAGACAGGGGCACTGCCGCCTTTTTGCGGCAAAATCAAGGGCACTGCCGCCTTTCTACAACAAAATTAGGGGCGCTGTCGCCTTTCTGCAGCAAAATCAAGGGCGCTACCACCTTTCTGCGATAAAACAAAGGGCGTTGCCGCCTTTTTGTGGTAAGACAGAGTTTGGTTTTGATGGCAATGGCTATGTAAATGACGCAAAATGATGAAGTAAGTCCAAAGTATCAAAGATTTGACAGATTTTTCACAAGAAAACACTTCAAGCAAGCACAATCCTATAATTAATATTAAGGGTGTGGCCAAGCAAGGTCTTAATCTAGGATGCACAAGGATTCTAGGGAGTCCTCGATATACTCTCGGTACATGAGGCACAACTGTGAACACCAGTCTGTCACAAGCGTGAGTCAGGAACCCCAGCAAGATACTAAAAGGCTCAGACCAACTCTTCACATCTATCTAGGTATTACCCTAGCTTCGACGCTCCGCCAATTACGACGTGACTGGATTGGGGTACAACTTTCTTTCTCTCCCCTTTATATACCCCGCCGGTACGCGTAGTTAGAATCGTCCCTTGGGGTGATGAAATCCCCAAGCAGGTCCCACCAAAAAGAAGACACTAACCATTTCCAACTACTCCCCAGGCTCACACGAAGTGCAAGGGGAAAGCGAAAATAAATTAATGCCCCCTTGGGTAACACAAGAACAAACAATCACAATAAGCAATGAAGTTTACTCCCCTAATTAGACTATGTTCCAAAACAACAAGGATAATTTTTTGCAGATCTGATCAAATAGATGGCCTTGCAAACAAATGTTAGATGTCTTTTTCTTCATTCTTGATCAATTACGCCCTAATACACTACAAATCGTTAGCAAAAAACACCAATATCCTTGCCAAAACAATGTTAGAGGCTTATTACTTGACAATAGCAAAAAACGAGAGCCAAAACAAAGCCAAAATGACTATTTTACCTTCCAAACTGTGCTGTTTTGGGGCGCTGCCACCTTTCTGCAGCAAAATGGGGGTGTTGTCACCTTTTTGCAGTAAAGCAGAGGGCGCTGCCACCTTTCTGCAGTGGACAAGAGGGCGCTTCTGCCTTTCTGCAACAAACTTTGTCAGATTTTTAAGAGAGAAAAAAAAAAAAGTTGTGCCCCTCCCACTGCAAGAAAAGTGTTAGAAAAATCTTCTAAATATATCCCTAATTGTAGCAAACTTGTTAGAAGAAAATAAAACTTTCAGATGTAGGGTGTTGCTGCTTTTCTACAGTGGACAAGAGGGCGTTGCCGCCTTTCTGTGATAAGGCAGAAGGCGCTGCCACCTTTCTGCAACAAAATGGGGGCGCTACCACTTTTTTGCGGTAAAGCAGAGGGGCGCTGCCGCCTTTCTGTGACCTTTTCTTGCAAAATTCTTAACAAAAAGGGAGGTTAAATGTGAACCCGTTTGTGGGTCCCACCGGGCGTGCCAGAAATGTGATCCTAAGAATTTTATCCTATTCTAACGTGCAAAATAGCTTAAAAATGTAAGTGATAAAAGCCTAAGGACAATTCAAAATTAGCCTAAAGAGTGATAAAACAAGAAGGAAAATGGACAAAACAAGATACAAACGATTTCACCTTCCTTGCTGTTGATGTCTCCTTGATTGGCCCTTGCTTGGGATGATTTTGTGTGCTCCTTAGATGGTTTCTTGAGTGACTAAATGCAAGATTGTATGTGCAAAGTGATTAGAATGAATGGCTAGATGATAGTGGATGATTGAGAATGCAAATTGGCAGCATGTAGTTATCAAATGGCTAAGTGTTGAAAATGCCCTTGGGGAGGGGGTATTTATAGGAGAATTTGAATTCTCTAGAGAATTCAACAGTCAAGATGCATTCAACAAGGCCAAAATGAAGGGCTATGGTGGGTTGAGAACTTACAAGCCCTCACATCTTGACATGTGGATGGTGAAGTGGCCAAGAGAAGATGAGGTGTAAGTGAGGTGTCAAAAAGGTACATGAGGTGGAGGAAGGACAAACACCTTGGGGAGTGAGGAGATTTCCTCAAAAAGAGATTCTTTGTCCCCAAGTGGGAGTGAAAGAGACATTTGAGAAATTTTGGAATTCCTCAAAAATCTATATGGAAAAAGGACAGGTGGTTAGGGATATAAATGTGAATTAAAAATTCACATTCCTAGGAGGATCTAGAGGATAAAAGGTGGGCTCCAAAAAGGTGGGACTTGGTCACATGTGGAGATTGTGACAAGTCCAAAGTTCTAGAAGCCTTGGAAAGATGGAATGTGAATTAAAAATTCACATATAAAGGAGGGGAATCTAGAATAAATAAATGTGAATTAAAAATTCACATGGGAAAGGGGGTTAATGCCAAAAGAAGGTAAATGCAAAGGTTGACTAAAAAGTGGTGCTAAATCTAGCTAATGACCTTGGTTAAGGTTGTGCAAATATTGGATTAGGCTAATTAATGGAAGATTAGAGGCAAGTGGCAAATGTAGTAGGATGTGACATTAATCTTTGATTAAGAGGATGCACATCATAATCATGAATTAATCAAATTAATTTAGATTAGGGCAAGGTTATGGAGGATGTGACAAGGAGAGAGAAAGTGAAGAATTTTAAATTGATTTTTAAATCAAAAGGGGAAAAATGACTAAATTAAATAAATTAGTGTATTTATTTAATTTAGAGAGGAAGAAGGTGAAAGATAAAGCATTTAATTATTAAATCAAATACTTCACAGATATGAGATAAAATGTATAATATTAATTTAATAAATTAATATTAATACGATAGACGGAAAGACAGTAAATTTAATCATATGGAAGTGATTAAATTTAGATGTCTACAGTAACAAAGGCTGGCCCAGCTGGTCTTGCTTTCCTAGGAGGGCTCTCATATTTTTCTTTGGCTGTAGGATGAACAGTGTCAACCTTTCTCTTCTTAGAGCTTGACACCTCTTTTTCTACTGGTGGCAGTTGGTGTCACTTCACACATGCGAGTCGTCCTCTCACTCAGATTTCAAATTGGCTCAATTTAAATTTTGTTGTCATAGACCATCATGGACTGACACGTAGGCAAAATATTCACATCTTTTTCCTCCCCCAACCTAAATTTGGGCCTGTGTCCTCACATGTGTAATGATGATTTGATAGGGGTAGGGAATATTGAAATGCTATGGTGAACATCCATACTAATGTACAACGATTAAATGAAATGCAATTAAAGATAATTAAGATATAGAAATTGATGTGCACATACCTGAATGCATGGAGGATTTGTTACAAAGATTGTGGAGAAAGTATCATTCGCCTTTTTAGGAAATAAGTTGAGCAATTAATGAAGATGAGGTGGGATGAGAGGAAGTGATGTGATGGAAGAGAGAGAAAGGTGGAAATGGATGGGCGAATGGGTGGATGGGTGAAGAAATGGACTCCCACGAAAGTGGAAGTCTTTATTATGACGAGTACATACCTTAATTAGCCAGAAGAAGGGACACTAGGTCCACTTCCTTTGGTTGTAGGAAGCTTGGGTGATGCATGCTGAATGAATTATTGTAAGAACTCCTCCTTGGAAGTTGGCTTGTGATACAATCTGAGGTGATGACCATTGACAAGTAGCTTGAATCTGATTGGGTCAATAGTAATGAGTTGTACAACACCATTAGGGAATACTTCAACAACCTCATATGGTTCTAGCCACCTTGTCTGCAATTTTTCTACATTGTCCTGATACTTCAAGTCATAGAGCAGGCCCAATCTCCTAGTTTAAATTTCTTATCATTGATAAATTTGTCATGCCACTTGATTCTTTGATTCTACACCACCTTTGTGTGATGCAAGCCTACTCTCCTTATCTCATCCAAAGCATTTAGATGCATGATTCTTTCTCTTTGTACCTCAGAGATATCCATTTCTAAGTTTACCATAGTCCTAAGAGTCTTACGTTCAAATTCAATGGGCATCATGGTTGTCTTTCCATACAACAACTCGAATGGAGTGAAGCCTGTAGTTGTTTTCCAGGCAGTTTTGTAGGCCCAAATAACTTCTAGTAATCTATTTGCCCAATCCTTTATGTGGATAGCTACTGTCTTGGTCAAAATGGCTTCAATTTCTCTGTTGGTTGCCTCAACTTGGCCATTGGCCTGGGGGTGATAAGGAGTAGACTTCCTGTGTCTGATGTTGTATTCATTGACTAGTGCTACAACAAGGGTTGATGTGAATTGAGCCCCTTGATCAATCATTATCTCTCTTGTAACTCCATACCTTGTGAAAATCTCCTCATAAATAAATTTTGCAGCTTTGTTATCTCTTGCATGTTTCATGGCCTTAACTTCTACCCATTTAGTTACATAGTCAGTGCATACCAAAATGTGGGACTTACCATTTGATGGTGGGTCAATGGGTCTTACAAAATCCAATCCCCACTTATCAAAGGGAGTGATTACTACTTGAGGGAAAAGTGGCATCTCATCAGATCTGGTTGGTCTGCCCATTCTTTGGCATCTATCACATTTTTTTGTATACCATCCTCCATCCTTGTGAAGTGTTGGCTAGTAATATCCTGTGTTTAAAATCTTCATTGCTGTCCTCTTGGGTGCAAAATGTCCTCCACATGGTTCATTGTGACATGCATGCAAAATGTCGTATGTCTCATCTTCCCTCACACATCTCCTCATGACATGGTCTAGTCAAGTATAAAACAAACATCCAACAATCCATGAAAAAGGATTTTTTTTTCAATGAGTGCCCTTCTCTCTTTTGGAGAGAAGTGAGGAGGAACTCTACCTGTGACCGGATAATTAGCTATGTTAGCATACCAGAGTGTTTGTATATTGATAGAGAATAGATGCTCATCAGGAAAAGAGTCATCTATGGCTTGATTATCTTCTGATGTAGTTAGCCTTGAGAGAAAATCTGCAACAAGATTGGCCTTCCTTGGCTTATCCACAATGGCTTTGTCAAACTCTTGCATCAACAATAACCACCTTACTAGTCTGCCTGTGATCAAAGGTTTATTCATGAGATACCTAATGGTTGCATGATTAGTGTCAACAAAGATTTGGTAGCCTATTATGTAATTTCTGAATTTGTTCAGGGCATAGATTACTGCCAACATTTCTTTCTCTATCACTGTATAGTTGAATTCAACTCCTTGTAAATTATTGCTGACAAAATAAATGGCATTTTCAATAGCTCCTTTCTATCCTAAGGCTGCTCCTATGGCATAATCTGATGCATCTGTATGGATGTGGAAAGGAAGCTGCCAATTAGGTCCTTTGAGTATAGGGGCATGAGTCAAGGCTACCTTCAAATCAAAAAATTCCTTATCACAATCTCCAGTTCACTGGAATTCAACATTTTTAGTAAGCAAAGTATACAATGGTGCTACTATTATGCTAAAATCCTTGATGAAATGCCTATAATAGCCTGCATGGCCCAAGAAACTCCTAACATCCTTTTGTTTTGTAAGTGTGGGCAGATTTGTGATTACCTCAATCTTTGTAGGATCTACTTGAATTCCTGTGTAAGAGATGTAGTGCCCAAGAACTACACCTTCCTGCATCATCATGAAACACTTTTCACTATTTAAAGAGAGATTGTGATATTCACATCTCTATAGGACTCTTGAGATTCTCCAATACTTCATTGAAATCAACACCATAAATAGTGAAATCATCCATATAAATTTCCATGCAATCATGACAAATGTCTGAAAATATGCTAATGACTACCCTCTGAAAAGGTGCAGGTGCATTGTATAAGCCAAATGGGAGTACTAAGTAGGAATATGTCCTCCATGGACAAGTAAAAGTGGTCTTTTCCTGGTCTTCTGGTGCAATTTGGATCTAGTTGTAGCCACTAAATCCATCTAGAAAGGAAAAGTATTACTTTTTTGCAAGAGTGTCCAAAACTTGATCTATGAAAAGTAAGGGAAAATGGTCCTTTTTTGTGGTAGCATTAAGTTCCCTGTAATCAACACAAACTCACTATTTCCCTCATTTTTTAGGCACAATCACTAATGGAGACACCTACTGACTATCTGAAATGGGGTAGATAAATCCTGCATCTAACAACTTCTACAATTCTCCTTTCACAATTTCTCTCAGTGCAGGGTTAATTCTTCTTTGTGGCTGCCTCAATAGGGTGCAATCATCTCTGATATAAATTATGTGTGTGCAAAGTTTAGGATCCAATCCCTTCATATCATGATATACCCACACAAATGCATGTTGGTGGGTCCTCAATAAGTTTTCCAATAGTAATTGTTGTTGTTCACTCAGTTTGTTGTTAACATTCAAATACTTCCCTTCTAACACTTGTACTTGTCTAGTTAACTCTATCATGGTTGCTTCATTAACACATGGTACCTTTAGTTCATATGGCAGAAATGTATGGGACATACCTGTTGCTGCAGGAAGTCCGTCTGCAGGAACAATGGCTGCAGGAAGAACATCTGTAGGCATAGTAGCTATAGGAAGAATAGGTAGAAGTGTCTTAACTGGAGTAGCAGAATGAGAAGATGATGCTTCGTCCACTTCACAATGGTTTTGAATAATGTTAACCAATACTTCATCTTCATCTTGAGGCTACATGAAGGAGTTTCTACCTAACATCATAAGCTACGCCACAAAATTAACCTCCTCAACTTCTTCACCAACATGTGGCCATACAAAGTTATATTCATCATGAGATGGCTCAGTAGGAGGATAAAGAACAAACTTTTTGATGCTCCTCCCATCAAAAATGGTCATGTCTACTGACTGACATCCAATATATGCATCTGTAGTTGCTAACCATGGCCTTTCGAGAATAATGGGATGCCCGCCTAGTGTAGCTTTAGGAGAAAGAATCATGAAGTTTGTTGGGTACTCCTAGGAGTCCAAAATTACTACAAAATCCTCCACTATACCATCAAACTTAATAGTAGAATTGTCAGTGAGCTACAAGACAGTAGGAGTAGACCTCATGTTTGCAACGTTTAGTTGTTGCAGGATGTCCTTGGTCATTACATTTATTGTTGCCCCTAAATCAATCAGAGCATTCTTGATTTGGATCCTATTTATAACAATTGCTACCACAAGACTACCTAGGTCATTGTACTTAGCGATAGTCACTTTTCTAAGCATGATGTCAGCTAACTGGTCTGCCACATGAACCATAGTGGGGTTTTTCTTCTTCCCACCTGGGTTCTTGAGGCATGCTTCTTTGATTGCCTTACCATAGATTGGGACATTCTTTATGGTCCAAAATAGAGGGATTTGGACACATATATGCTTTAGCTGATCCAAGATGTCAAAAGTTGTATCCTCCTTTTCTTCCTTCTTCTTAGAAACTTCCAATCTTTGAGGAAATGGTGGTTCTTGTTCAGTCTGCTTGATTGAGACTAGGTCAGGATTTTTAGGTGCACTTGGTTTAATGAGATCATTCAAAGGTTCATCTTCCTCTTCCACAAGAAGCTCAGTGATAATGGGCTTGGAAGGGGTTGGTAGAGTAGTTCTTGAATGCAAGTGGATATCACTTACACTCACAACATATGCAGGGAATTGATTTGAGTCAACAGAGTATATAGGCTACTGTTGTGGTCTGTTATTTGGATTGGGTGTGGGATTAGCTGGTAGTTGAGTAGGTTTGGGTGCATTTGATCTTGAATTAGTAGGTGGAGGCATTATAGTAGGCTATTGGGGCTGAGAAGGTGGCTGCATGTAACTACTTGGATGGGTTGGCCATTGTTGTTCCCCTCTCCATTGATTTGTTTTCTACCAATTTCTTGGAGGTGGCTGCCAATGTCCTTAAGGTTGATGCCACTGGGGTGGAGAGTTTTGTTGATTGGGCCAAGCGTTTGGAGGGGTACTCCAAGGTTGTGGTGGATATCCTCCATAGCTAGATGAATATGGGGGTTTCCATTGGTTGCTAGATGAATAGGAATTAAAATATGGCCCAATATAAGATAGTGGATTTGGTGGCATACCTTGTCTTGGAGCCTAAGGCCTCCTTTGTGCAACATAGTAGACTTGATCTTCTTCAATCTGGATTGGCTTGAACTCGGGTGCAATTTGCTTGCCTTCAATATTAGCTACCATCTTGCATCTATAGTCTTTCTTCTTCTATCTGCAATGGGGGCAATATTCTGCCAACATTGCCTCTGCCTCCTCTTGCTTCTTTTTGCCCTAAAGTGTATCTAGCTGAGTAGCTACATTGTTTATAATGTCTTGCTTGAAATATGTCAGCAAATGAGTAATCTCCATTCTTGAAACTCCACTGGTAGATGACTTACCCATGAAAGGTTGGTAAGCTCTCCCTTTCTTTGAAGCTGCCCTAGAGTAGTTTTGGCATATTTTCTTGATGTCTTCCCAAGGAACTTGGGTGATATCTCCTCCTACCATCAGGTCCAAAGCATCAATGCAACTCTTATTGATTCCTCTTGAGAAAAGTAGCTTTTGTGATTCCTCATTGAGGGTATGGCGTGGAGATTTCTATAAGCAAAACATAAACCTTGAAATATAATCTTCTAGGCTCTCATCCTCCTTTTGCTACATCCTAAAAATGTCACCTCCTCTCATGTCATTGCCCCTGCAATACTCCTTATATTTCTCAAGGAACTTTGTCTTCATGTCCTCCCAATTTTCCACAGTATCTCTGCCTAGGCTCATGAACCATCTTAATGCAACTTCTTTCAGAGTGGTAGGAAATAGCTTAGGCCTCTGGGCATCGGTAGTATAATCATAACTCTTGCAAATTATGTCAAACTCAAACAAAAAGGTATAATGATCTTATGTGACAAGTCGATAAAACTCGAGGAGTGCTAAAACAGGGATATCTTTGATGTTGTCAACTTCATTCTAATGGGTAATGGGAAAGGAAAAGTTGGTTGGTTAGGTTTGTTTCCATTTGCATCACCCATCCCTGCTTGATGTGGTTCCAAAGCAAAGGGGTTCTCAAGCTAATTTTGGTCCTCAGTAGAAACTTCAGAACTGGTCAGATCAGGAAATGCATCAACAAAGGGGTTTAACTCTTCTCCTTCATCATTCCTTGACAGACTTGGAAGCTCTTTTAGATGGAATGGATTAATATTGTTAGGAAGGAATCTTCCATAAGCATCCCTTCTCCTTCCTCTATGCATGCGCTATCAACTCACTATCAGCTAGTCACACAAAGAATCAGTAAAGAATAGGGGGGGTCATTACTTCCTAAATGAGGGGTATACTAAGAACAAATTTCAAAAATCCTACAATAAGAAAACTATCAATGGATCCCAAGAACTTCCTAGTTTGACACCATCCCTGACAATGGTGCCAAAAATGTTTGCCTCCTATAATGAGTTAACAACTAAGCTCTTACAACTATGATTCAGAGATTGGACATCTAAATTGAATAGCCATTCAATCATCATGAAGGTGCATTTAACTTGTCAACCCAGGGACATGAACTTGAAATGGGCCAGCACAATATGTTGACTAGGAACTCAAAGTAGCCATTTTCATTCTACAGCTAAGAAAGAACAATGTTGAAAGTAAATTGCTTGGAAAGGAATGATGTAAATGCTAATCATCAACTAATAACCATACTAAGTTGGAATTCATAATAGAGATGAAAATTTGAGCAAATAAACAAGACATTACTCTGTCTGCTTTGGCTATAGGAACAATCACAAAATGAAATTCTAGTGGCTGCAGGAACAATCGATGCCAGATTCTTAACTAATTACTGAACAAAAAGTAATATTAAACTAAAGATAGATTACTCACCAAGTGGCCCCCCTTGGATAAATATCCTCTAAAACTAATGAGAAATCAAATTCTCAGACTTAGAACTTTATTTCATTCACTGTAAATCATGAGTACAAAAGAGCAATATATTTGTATTACTGAAACTCAAGAATGCAAGTACAATATCAAATCATGCAACCTCCAAAGAAGGAGCATCTGATCCTTATTTATCCTATCAACTAAATAAGGCGGTCAACTCCATGAACTCAGAGGACGCCTATTTAGGGAAAACAAGGAAAGTGGAGTGGCAATGGTTATGCATGCATAGAATCCGGTCAGACATGCAGGTCTAAACATAGATTTAGCACAACAGTAATGCCTACGCTGCTCAATAGCATTAAAGTCCACTACAAGGCGGTTTCATTTGGTTTGCATGGGGAATCTTTTGGTGCTGACCTCCTTTGACCTTTGAATGATTCTCAGGCTAGATGTTATGGTGCATGCCCCGCTGGCGGTGTCTTCCTCAATTTAGCATCCTCAAATTAAATCTACATGGCAATGTTAGTATGCACAATAATTGCATATCTGTAACCACTTCAAAGAAAATTCATTAACCACATGCAAAATTAATATGGATAGTCTGTATAACATGCCATTATCATTAAAGGTTTGCAAAAATAAGATTAAGCCCAATGTCAATAGTTATGAGGAAATATCATAAAAAGTATCAACACTTAATCATCAAGGTCCATGTTATCTTTAGCAAATAAACTATAAGTTCTACCCAAAACTAGACCATAAACTAGGCTCATCAAAACCAACATACTGAAAATCCTACCATTGACCAACCACACATCTGTCAAGAGAGTAATGATTTTTTTGCCCAATTTGATAGTATTATAAAGCTTCAAAACTTTTGATTTGAAGTGTATGAGGAAGGTATTCCCAATGTAGATCAACAAACAAGCTTAGCATACTTTGCATCACCTTGTGAGCAAGAAACTTTCTCTTTCTATTTTAGTTCATGCATTGAGGAGGTCAACGGTTATGACAATGGCTTACCCTTGTGTGAGGAGAGTTCCTTTTCCTCTACAAAAGGTTTCTTCCTTAAAGTTGACCTATTTTTAGAAAGCTTCACCCCTGTTGCAACATGTTTTCATAAGGTACCATTGTTAGATGAATTTAACACTTACATCATATGGCTTCCCTGATGTGACAAGGTTTACAATTAGATGATTCTTTGCTATGTAGGCATTGCATGAAGCTCCTTGCATATAGGAATAGGAATAGGTTTTCAATTGTTGCGATTGGGTGAAGATTGCAACTACAATATGAGGGAGATCAACTCGTTCAGAAGGTTTGTCTTTGACAGAGGTAGATTTTTGTAATTTGTATCTTGTTAAAGCCATGCACATATTAGTTTAGTTGTTTTGTTTTCCAAGAAGTGTTTTCACACACTCTACATTCTCCTTAAGGGAATGTATGATCTAGGTGTTTTTATTTTCCTCCAAGTGCAAGCTTGCACATGTTTTTTCATGTTTCTTTTTGAGGCAAGCCAGTTATTACAAGTCCCCCCTATGAATCTATGCCCAATGGACTAATAAGGGCCTTGGATTCCATGATTAGCATGCAATCACTTGCAAAAATCACCAAATTTTTGTCACTTTGTGCCACCCCTCTTTATTGCATGATCCATTAGTTAAAAGCGATCTAAGAGATCCTATTTGGTTCATCATGCTCAATAAGGCCTCTATTAGTTACCTTTCCCCATTGTTAACTACGTTGATAAACCCATTTTGCAAAAAATGTTCTAAGGATGGATTTACCCTTCTCCTTTTATTTTTCTTCCTAGATCCTTTTTGACTTATGAGCCTTGAACAGACACTTAGACTAAGGTCCAATTATATTATGGTTCCCTGATTTCCTTTTTCTCCTTCCTTCTCCCTTTTTTTCCTTTCAAAACTTCAAGTTCTGGATGTACTTTTGGATCAAGTCTGAAAGTTCACCTTCTTCTTGAATCCCCACTCTCGACTTCTTCCTTGTCCATCAGAACTTTGGACCCTAATTAGACTTTTAGACAAAATCTAAAAATGTTTAGGTTGTAGAGGCATGAGAAGGTGACACTTTCAAGTCTATGTGTGTATTGCAGAGGTGCAAAATGATGACACATGTCCTATAATGATGCCAAGAATATTTTCAACAACTTTTCTTCAAAGATCCACTCTGATGAAAAGTGTCCCATGACGACTACCAATGATAGGATGACACATGGCACTCTCTAATTGGAACACATTTATTCAAGGCAACACAATTTCAGTACCCCAACGTAAGAAAAATGCACTAAGCTTAATCCATTCATACGGTGACATGTGGCAACATCTGATTGGTTCCTTGGGTCCATATATCCCTTGTGTAGGCCTAATTTCCAGTCGTAGAAGTGTGAAATGGTGACACATATTGTCCTTTGATGATGTCAGAAACCTCAACAACGACTTCTCCCTACGGGCCTACTCTGACAGTGCATATATGGCTCTAACATGGTGTATTCTTATTGGCTAACCTTTTTCAAAGATTTTCAAACTCGGTCAAGGCATTTAAGGTGTTGATCTTTTTAAATCTACAACTCAAATACAAATATGATAATGGCTAGGAATGCCATTTCATAGGAGGAGCTCGCATCCCTATTGACTTTCTTGATGATCAGATTCAATCTTTGAGCTTGCAGCTAATTTTGTATAGATTTCCATGCCACATTTAATGCAAAAGTGGCACCCATACTCCTTGGAATGTTACAGACCATTCATGGCCGAATTTTATGACCTATATTTCGTAAGTCTCTATTATGCATTTACAAATTATTCAATGTGAAGACATGGTTTGCATGGTAGGGCCATTCTAGTAGACCTTCAACACAAATTTTGAGGGGCTAGCTCTTCTACCCTCAATCTAATCAAATTTCCTATTGATTGCTAACCCTAGTTAGGTTAGGGTTTGATCTGGATCATTTAGTTATGCTTGCACTATAAAGGCAATGATTGTATTCATTTTATGGGTTCTTCCTTGAATTTTCTCTAGCATAATTATGTAAATTTTTTCATTATGTAGTTTTAAAATTGGCTTTCATGTCTTTTTGTTAATAAAATCACTATTTTTACCTCTTCTCAATGTTTGTATCTTGTGTAATATTTGACACCACTATGCATGCATGAACTTTCATCATTTTTACAAATTATATGATTGTTCTAGTCTATTGTAAGTATTAATTGTGGGTAATCTACATCCCTTTTAGGTAGCTTTCAAACCCTAGCCCTCATGTTCTCATATAAATCTAGTGAAATAAAGAACTATGCGAGCTTCTTTAGTGGTTTTGTTGATACTCTGTGAAATTACAAGCAAGAAGAAACATTTCTATCTTGATGTATCACCTCCCCTTTCCATTTTTATGCATTCCTTTTATCTCTTTCCTTTGTGAGTTGGTTGGAGTAGGGTAGTGGTAGGATTTCATGTGCTAGGTTGGACCAACACATCTACACTTTGATCAGAAGAGGAAGCCAACATTATCCAAAGACTTGATCTCAACTTGCAAGGTCCCACACCTTGAGGCCATTTCCATTGTGTCATTGGAATGTTGAACCTATGTTTAGTGGGGTGCAATTTCATGTGACAATAGGTACATTAGTCTCAAAGAAATAAAAATGAACATCAATATTTATAAGATGTGTCAAAATTAACCTAAAACATCAGTTGTCAAAGTTCAGGAATAATCACTATCTCTTTTTTCAAGAAAATCATTAAAGTTAAAATAAACATCTGAAAGTCATGAAAAGATAATAGTAGTCATTGTCAAGAATCTAAATTGAGGAAGAGCCTTTATTTCCTTCCTTGAAAGTTGGTAATTTTTAGGGAGGATGTTCAATCACTGAAGGCCAAAAATGTCAATAGAACATCAAAACCATCAAAAATCAAGATCCTATAATAACCTTTTAATGGCTTAAACTTTTGATTGACAATTTTTTTTAAAATATATCAATTACTAAACTTTTGAAAGATCTTATAAGTTTAAAACAAAGTATCAATTGTCAGGAATTGAAAGTGTCACCTAATATTTAATATAAAATAATGTAATTGACAATGATTGTTCCCAATGATCGAAACCCAAAAGATTTAGATGTTTGTTCTATTGACTTCGAAAATCAAAAGTCAGAAAGAACCCTTATCACTAAAGAAGTATTACATTATCATTAAAGGGGAGACTTGACATATGATGAACAAATAAATTAGTGATTTTGGGAGCTTGACTTGGGAGTAGGGGGTCATTGATGAGTCTTATTCCGTTGAGAAGACTTTCCATAAGAAAATTTAAGGAATAGGCTCGACCATGAATGATTGAAACACTTAGTGAATCTTTAAATGGTAAAGTGTGATGCCATTCGAGAATCGAGGATTTTTTAGAATGCTTACAAAAAATAGAAAAGGTAAATTCAAAACCAAATGAGGTGTGGCGATGACATCAAAAATAACCTCAATCAACACGTTGGGGTAAAACAAGATCCAATAAGGGGACAAAATGAAAAGAAAAAAAGAAAAAAAGGAAAAGAAAACTGACAAAAAAACATTGAAAAGAACCAGAAAGAAGAGAAAACAACGTGACTTAAGCCCCAAGCGAAATAAAAAACATAGGAAACAAACATAAGGGAAGTAAAATTTTTAGGAAGCTTTACAAACACCTATTAAATCATAACAAATTTTCAAAACTAACATGGAAATCATGTAGACAAACAAAGGAGAAAGACACACACCAATGAAACAAAAAATAAAGAAACCTTCAAACCTCATAAAGAGCATTTTGAGCATGCCAACATAGATTAGAACACCCACGAGCCAAATAGAAGCACTAGTAATCACGCAGAGATGAGATGTCTTATGAAATAATCATGAAAAAATTGTTGAGAAATGAAATCCTTATGACCAAATGGTGCCTAACATAGTGTGACTAACCTATAAAACCCCAAATTAATCAGCACATTAAAGAAACATTAATGCATTCGAGGAAATTAAATTCTCTATCAGGTGGGAAACCCAAAATGACAAGACATCACTGCTATTGGACATTAGGTGTCAGAGTTCTCATGTAGAGCATGATGAAGTAGAAACCCTTGATGGTTGAAATGCCAACCTAAAAGAATACAAAGTGAAAGATGTTAGAGATCAATCATGAAAAAGATGGAACACCATCACAAGAAACCTTGAAACCTCGACAAAATGACAAGAAAAGTAAAGGGTAAGGAAAACGACCCAAACCCAAACAAAACAAGGAAAGACAAGAAAAATAACACAAAAGAAAATAAAAAAGAGGGGTCCCCATTTTACATAGAAAAAATTGGGTGTGAGTGCAAGACACAACAATATTTTCCTAAAATACTTCACAATCTTCTAAAAACTATTGTAATGAAATTCTCCCGGTCTCATATGGAAAATAGGATTATTCCTACTTTAGAGGTTGTAACTCTTCAAAGTGGTGCTTTATTTTAGTGGATATTTTTTCATTTGTAAATGAGATTTGATTAGTTATTAAGGGTAATTCCCTTCCTAAATTGAGCATGGCCATATCTTCTCCACATATATCTCATATTTTCTTAATTTTTGGTTTAAATAATTAACGTCAAATGTTAAAGGTTGTAACTTCTTCAATATTTCATAATTTCTCAAATCATTCATCAAATGTAATTTTTATGTTAAATAAATATTATTTCAATGTGTTCAATGGTTTAATCAAAGATGCAAGTTTTGGGACCTAAATTCTTCCACAATTTAAATATACTAGCGCTTGCACCCCAATGACGTGCAATACTTACGCCGATAGGTTGAGCCCACATTATTTACGACCGTGAAAAGTAGTGGACAACATGAAGAAAGCAATGATCTATCTCACCTATCCCTCTCTACCTCTCCCTCCCTGCCTCCTTCCCTCCCTCCCTCCCCCCTTCTCTCTCCCTCTTGCTCTCTCCTTCCCTCTATTTCTCTCTAAATCACATATCCCTCTCTACCTATCCCTCCCTCCATCCCACCTAATTCTCTCTCACTCTCTCCTTCCCTCTCTACTTCTCTCCCTCTCTCACTTATTCCTATCAACCTCTCTCTCCTCCCCCCTTTAATTCTTTATATCTCCCCTATCCCTCTCTACCTCTCCCTCCCTCCCTCCCACCCTCCCTCTCTCACTCTCTTTGGATCTCTCTTTCCTTCTCTACTTCTTTCTATCCCACCTCCCTCTCTCTCTCTCTCTCCCCCTATCTCTATCTCACTTATCCTTCTCTACGTCCTTCTGTCCCTTTACCCTCCTCTCTCTCTCTCTCACCTATCCCTCTCTACCTCTCTGTCCCTCCCTCCCCCCTTCTCTCTCTCTCTCTTGCTCTCTCCTTCCCTCTCTATTTCTCTCTATATCACATATCCCTCTCTACCTATCCCTCCCTCCATCCCACCTATTTCTCTCTCTCTCTCTCTACTTCTCTCCCTCTCTCACTTATTCCTCTCTACATCTCTCTCCTTCCCCCTCTAATTTTCTATATCCTCTCTCCGTCCCTTTACCCTCCTCTCTCTCTCTCTATCCTTCCCTCTCTACTTCTTTACCCTCTCCAATTCATTCCAAAAACAACACTTCCCATACAACTTAAGTTATACACCTTAGTGATTATTGTGCCCAGCATATGCTTGCGTGTGAAGTCTCCAAGGCTCCCTGCATTACCTTTCACATCATGGAGACAAATAGGAGTGTACAACGTGCCATGTAATAGATTTCGGTGGGGTTTCCGACACTAGAGGAGATTCCGGTTGGATTCCCTCCACTAATAGCCTATCGGCTAATTATTTTTATAGTATATATAAATTATCTTATAGTTAAATAGTTATTTTATTTATTATATAATTTTTTTTTTTATTAATTTTTTTTTATCTTATTTTATTTATTTTATGTAAAGAATCATTTTTTTTTTAAAGGGGTAAAAATTTATTGAATCAACCAGCAAAGTACAAAGAGTAGGGGCCAGGAGCCCGAAAGAGAATACAACACCAACAGAAAAGAGCCCCCAAAAGGGGCACAACTAACCATCCACATCTTCCTTGACCAGACTCTCAAGATCCAAAGCACATTCCAGAGGCAGGGGAGTCCAATCTCCCATCCTCCATCCCTCTCCACAATCAGAAGCCCACTTAGCCAGGCAATCAACTGTCTTATTCCAGTCATAGGGAACATAGCAAAAAGAGACATAATCCAAAGAGGTACTCAACCTAAGGATTTGTCTACCCACCACTGCCAGATGCCAATCCACATCTTCCACCCATTGCAAATTCAGCATATCCACCACCACCTGAGAGTCAGACTCACAGATAATCTTGCTCCATTCGAGAGCACAACCTCTTTCAAGAGCCATGAGGACAGCAAGTGCCTCCATGTAATTATTGGTTTGAATTCCCTTATATTCAGAGAAAAAGAAAATAACCTTACCAGAGCTGTCCCTACCAATTCCTCCAACCCCAGCATGCCCGGGATTTCCCCTAGAAGACCCATCAGTATTGATCTTGAGAGTCCCAAAAGGGGGGGACCACTTTCCCTCCCTACAAACCTTCCTTTTAGCTTTCTTGCTTCTGGTCTATTGTATCTTCCCAAGAGCACCACTAGAATCAACACATAGAATATTCAACTTTTGAACCACTCGCACGTCTCCAGGAGCAATATCCTTCGAGAGATCACACTTCGCAGCAAGAGTCTCCTATAACATATTTAGTACTTGCAGCCACACCTATTGTACCCTCTTTGGCTTATCCTGGAAAATCCTACGGTTCCTTTCCAACCACACCTGCCAGATAATAAATCTTGGACCAATACCCCAAGCCACCTCCAGAAAGGAAGTCTTAAAAGGGGGTCTACCAAGACTATTCCAAAACTCAACTAGAGAGTGAGCATGAATACAGGCATGCTCCCAAGCTTACCACCACCAGTGCCAAATAACCCTGGTGAAAGAACATTGGAAAAAGAGGTGTGAACTATTTTCTTCACTTTGATTACATAAAGTACAGATAGAAGGCCCATGAAAGCCCCTCTTCTGGAGATTCTCCTAGGGAAGACATTTATTCTGAACCACAAGCCATAAGAAGAAATTGCACTTGGGTCAAGCTGACTTATTCCAAACTTGCTTCCACCAAGATATGTCAATCCTGTCAAAATTTTGTCTTTCCAACTCTTGATAGCCTGAGGCAACTGAGAACTTTCCTTTTGGATTGGGTCCCCAAGCGAGGGTATCAACTCCTCTTAAAGAATTACACGATCTTCCAGCAAGAATCCCAGCAAGAGTCTCTCTCTCTCCCTCAGAACCCCTAGGAGGCCATTCTTGGGGTTCTTTCCATCTGGCAACCTCGCCCCGCCGCACCCTTAAAAACACCTTAAAATCCTCAACCTTACTCCATCCTGCTGCAAGGAAACTATCACATAAAGGTTGAAGGTGGGGGTATTGAGATAAAATAGGAGGAAAGCCATCCCAAGAATCCTCCCAAAACAGGGCATCCGAACCACTATTGCGAATCCAGAAAAGACCATTTTTAACTAACTGGGCCCCTTTCTTCAAAGTCTCCCAGATCATGGACCCCCTTCCAGTCAGGTTGTACCTTGGTACCTCTTTCCCATTCACCCCACCAAGTAAAGAATCATTTTATTTTATTTATTATATAAATTATTATTATTATTTATTTTTATAGTTATTTTGTAGTTAAATAGTTATTTTATTTATTATATAAATTATTTTATTTTATTTTTATTTATTATATAAATTTATTTTTTATTAAAAGTTTATTATATTATTTTATTTATTATATAAATTATTTTATTTTATTTTACTTATTATATAAATTATTATTTATTTTATTTATTATATAAATTATTATTTATTTATTTTTTTCAATATAATTTTTTTTTAAATACCGTAATTAATTAATTAATAAGTTAGAATTATATTTTATATATATTAATCTTAAAATAAAATAATAAAATAATTCTAATTATATTTTTAAAAATTAAATTGTAAAATTAACTAATTTACTTTAATTAAAAACTTAATAAATAGTAATTTAATTAATAATGAATACTCATTCCAGGGGACATTACCAAATTCGAATCCAGATGAAATTGATTAGGGAAATGTGCAAAGTAATCGGCGTCAAATCTTTAGCAAGGTACTCTCCGCGGGTACGCATCAAATATCCATCGCAGGTCTCTTGATTGCTTGATACAAAGGGCACGGACTGCCATCCCATCATCCTTGGCCGACATTGCCAACTTGGTACGCATGTATGTTATGAGTTTAAAGTTTTGGTACGCCTGTAATTGCCGGGACCACCGGGGTTTCCGGCGTCAAACTGCTGGAAATTTCGGTGGGGTTCCCCACTATAATTAATAATAATAATTAATAATTAATAATAATAATAATAATAATAATAATAATAATAATAAACTATCGGCTAATTACCCGAAGGCCTACCCTATTTAAGAATTGCCAAGCTAATTAGTCAAATCAACAGTGAAAAGGGGTCGTGCTACCCGATTCCTGCAGTCTAAAAAAAAAAATAAAAAAAAATAATAAAAATTAACATCAATTAAATAACCTACAAAATCACATTTGGGCGGGGGCCCTAACTTGGTTGGCTAAGTAATTAGTCGCTCGTCCTTTGAATGTTTTTTAAAAAAAAAAAATCAACAGTGAAAAGATCTCTAAAACCAATGCAAGACGGTTAGTTGAATCTCGTCCTTTGAATGTTTATCAACAGTGAAAAGATCTCTAAAACCAATGCAAGACGGTTAGTTTAATCTCGTCCTTTGAATGTTTTTTAAAGATCAGTATAAGAAAAAAAAAGCAGCGTGGGTTCCCTCCTTGATGCCGTTATTGCAGCGCACCACTTGCATATGTTCGGCTTAACTAGCCGTTTTCTCCGGCGTTACAGTCGGGGAGCTCTCCTACCGAAGAATGTGGCCGCCCGGGGATTGGAGGCAACAGAAATTCTGATTACAGGGTGAGTGGAGTTCCCTTATTGCATATTTATTTCCCTTTTAACTGCTTCTTGTGTGCATTTTTATTGTTTGCAAAATTTGATTTTAGCGGCCCTGCAGCTAGGGTAGCTATACCCTCTTTTTCTGTTGTTCTGTTGTTCATGGCTTTTAGCTGTACATTTCATTAGTTTTTGTCCATGGAATTTTGGTAGTATTGCAAGTGGCAGAGTTAGCCACTTCCGTAGAGAAGCTGTGATAGTCTTAATATGAATCTTTTTGAATGACTTATTCCTATTATGTGCATTGCTTAGATATTAATATTTCATTCTTATATGTCTTAAAGTGTCTTCCCAAGCTTCTCATAATCCCAAACGTAAGTTTAAAAGGTGAATGTTTCATATGCTGAAAATCTATGGGAAAAAATGATTCCAGATAGCAAGTAAACATTAACACTGGCTACTCAAATCTTGACAAAGAATGATAAATACAGTAACCTCTCCCAGACTCTTCTGAAGATTGTGCAGGATTGCTTTTTTTAGTTTGTTAGACTTTTGATTTTGTCTTGTAAATCTTGTTCGATTCCCTGAAAATTTTCATTTATTCCAGACACCCAAGACATGGCAAAACTAATAAATTGACTTCCAAACAAATATTTTGCATTAGTTTATCTGACTGAAGAATTTTGATTTATAACTTTTCATTGTGCAGCAGTTTTGGAGTTTGAATCTCTTCTGATGTGGCTATACTATGCTATTGATTTGTGGTATACTCTCTCAAAACTTTATTATTTTGTTACTCACGTAAGTGTGGTCAGTGAGCAAACATTGTCACAAACGACAAGGAATTCACTGCATATTTGTTATCACAAAGCAGTTGTGATGAGAGATCGGTGTTTCTCTTGCATTAAAGCAAGTTTATGAAGTACAGAATACTAATTCCTTCAAGCAAACCTGCTTTGTTATTCATCACTTGCAATTTTGTGATTGAATGAGATTAGCTTGGCTTGGGACTAATTTTGTTGTTGTGTTGATTGCTTTTTATTTTTCCTTATGTTTTATTTCAGAGGCATTTTCTACATAAGGGGGCTTGTATGGTGGAAGAAAATTCAGAGTACTAGATAAGGCTTAAAAAGAGGAGCACAGCATTGATCTTAAGCAAAGGATATGGATCCTAATCAAGGGGGTTCAGATCTATCTCCAGATCCATCTCTGTATGATCCCTTTCATCAGTTAAAATTTTTCAAATCCATTGTTTAGAAAACATAAATGACCAAGAGGCATGCATGTTTTTAGTTTGTTTTGGCAATATTTGTGTACACTCTCTTGTTCCATGTGTTAAAATGCAAGCTTAATTGAATTTGCACGACCTGTTTGAAATGTAGCACCTTTAGTAACAGAATTGTGTGTTTTCATTTTTGTTTCAAAGTTTGTGGACATCTTAAATGCTAAACTCTGGTTAACTTACATTCATGTTTTTTACACAAATTATTCTGTTCAGTTGGCTTCCATCAGTTTTTTGTGCAAAGCTATGGCAATTTTTTTCTATTGGTTTGATTTCTTTAACATTGTTTTGCAGTCCTAAGGAGGCATACAAAGATCCTGATGATGGTAGGCAACGCTTTTTGCTGGAATTGGAATTTATGCAGTGCCTTGCCAATCCAACTTACATACATTGTAAGTAGCCATGGATTTGTGCATAAAATATATGGGTTTCTATATGTAGGATAGAAAACAGACATATCCTTATGATGGTATAAATAAAAATAAGGAAATAGCTTTACATTTGTGGCAACAATCAATAAAACATTAATATACATGTTCATTTTAATTTTCAGTTGTCATGGTGGTTCTGTATGGAATATAGGGAAGATTGTCGTCAATCAGCATCCATTGTGGCCAATTCTATATGTGCATTTTCATCCTTTGTGTATGTTGAATTCAACTTGAAGGTAGTTCTTGATTTTGTTTAATGTTGAGAAATATCGCTATAGGGAGTTGTGTGCTTGTGCTGGTGATTTTCTTTCTATTTGCCTCCTTGCAGAAGTGTAATGAAAATTTTGACTGAGTTTTTCTTCCATTTTTTTATATTGTCCATTGTCAGCATTTGAAAGAGTTTTGTTTGAAAGTAAGAGTTAATTTTTTCTCCCTTCTCTTTTCTTTTTCCCTTTCAAGACTCTATTCAAGTTTGTTACAAATATTTCTGACTGAGTGAAAATGTCTTTTTTCCTCTTAGATTTGGCTCAGAATCGTTACTTTGATGATGAGGCATTCATTGGTTACTTAAAATATCTGCAGTATTGGCAGCGTCCGGAGTATGTAAAATTCATTATGTAATTTCTCTTTCCTTATCCAATGCAATTAGTACCAGGTGTGATTAAATGTGCAGGAGCTGCTTTTTTAACACACTAAAAGCTTTGATAGCTAATTGGCATCTTTGATTCATTCATGTGATGTATTCTTGTATTGTCTTTGACCATTGGACTAAACTAATAGTACAGATTAATTTGTATTTTTGTTTTCACAGGTACCCTCATTGTCTGTTTTTCCTTGAACTTCTGCAAAATGCTAATTTCCGAAATGCAATGGCACATCCACAAAACAAGGTGCTTTTTATAATCTCTAGAAGCATGTAATGCATAAACCGCATCAAATTTGAAAAACTTATTGCAAGAGCTGAATCAAGTGTATTGTCAATGAACCAAAGATGGATAATGCCAATTTTCAGTTTCATAAGGCTTTCATTCAACTAAGAGATTTTGGAAAAAACTTGATTTGAAATGATAAATTTAGTTACTCTTTCACTCTCCTTTAACTTAATATGTCTGCTCCTTTTGGTTTTCTATTTGTGTGATGGTAGACTAATGTTCGGGCCCTATGTACAGTCTCAATTGGTATTTATTGTTCTGGTATCTATTGTGTGATGCTAGAGCAAATAAGAGATATGTCTAGAGAAATTTATGATGTCAGGCTGGGGTACAGTTTCTCTTTATTTCTCAAGCTCTGAAACTTGTGTAGCTTCTGGTTCAGGTCACCCTCCCAGATCATCACCCAATCTCATTTTTGGTTTAATAGTGGGACTAATGTTGTGGTCTGATTTCCATAGAGGAAAGAGATATCTGCATGGCTTCCAGATGGATCAATGCCAGCAGAATTTTGTGCAGTTGCTTTTGATTTCTGAGTCTCCAAATCTGTGTAGTTTATGGTTGAGGCCACTCTCCCAGACCATCTGGCAATCAAATTCTTGGTTGTATGGAGAACTAATAACCTTTGTAATCTGATATTGTAGGTCGTCCTTTACATTTTGCACCTGAACAAACTGTATTATATTCAAAATAATTTCATTGTGTAAACATTCTATTTTCTTAGAGGTTATGGCAGATAAGTCACAGCTATTGGTAGGAGTGCTGATAGATGCATGTCTAGAGAAATAGAGCAAGTTGATAAGCTGCTATAGAACATTTCTTAGGATGATGAATCCTATATATGGCCATTAAGTGCAGACACTTGGTTAAGGTGTCCAAAGTTTTAGGTCAGACTCAAATTCAATTTATTGGCTTAAGGTTGGTGGCACACCGTTACAAAAATTCTAAAAATCCTTGTTGACGAATTTAAATTTGAGCACATCAAGACCATTAAAGTTGAAGATCTCTTCACTAGATAGCTACATTGTGTAGTCATTTGGGGAACTGAAAGGCTATGTATTCTAAGAACATAGTTTCTCCTTAAAATATTTTGCACCTGAATAACCCAAGTTTATTCAAGATATCAAAAGGATCTAGAAATAGATTCCAAACCACAGAAATATTAGACAGATAGAAAGGTAGGAGTGATGCCAGTGCATGAAGGACCTCTTTTCTTAGAGTTTATAATAGACAGATCATTACTATTAGTAGGATAAATGAGAGTGCGATGGATGGAGTAATACAGAAAGTTAATAAGCTGTCATAGATTCATTCTTATGATGAATTTAAGAAGGGTTGCAAAGCTTAGACACCCACCCAAATTATTTGAAGCTTGGGTGGAATAAGGACATTAATTCACATTTGACAACATTGACATATTGTTGGCAACTGATTGACAAAGAATTCATCAAGACCCTATCTGCCAAATAAATCTCTTAATTTGAAGACTTGCTACTATGCAGCCTGAATGGTGGTTAGATTGTTAACCTTTTCAAACTGGTTTTGAGTCTCAAGATATGGATGAGGAATGAAGGTTGACAACACAAACTTGGGATGATGTGGTTCCCTGATTCCTTAGACTCTTATCTTGTTATGTTTTACCACTTGCTCTTCTAGTTGAGTTTCTTGTGTTCACAGTGCCAAGGTCATGCTCTGATACCACTTGTAATGAAATAACTTGCACAAAAGAAGATAATATGAAATATGCTGCAAATATTTGATAATAATATGCCACTTCAAGGGGGATACCTCCAATATTCTTCAATAAGAACACAATACTCCACATGATGATAATAACTAACCTATGCCTCTCATATATACCATACTTATTATGCCTCATTGCCTTGGATACCACCTAGGCTGACTTAGATACTTAAGTATAACTCCTAAGATGACCTAAATACATATACATGATTATAATAATGATTGTGTAACTTATTTGAAAGTTAAGGTAGCTGCAAGTTGACTACTCATAATACAATACAAACTATAGGGTTAGGAGCATAACAAACTATATAGGAGACAAACATTGCTATTGTGATTGACACATAAAACTACAATTTGGAGACCATTGTCTAGTCTTTAACATTGCTACATGTTGTCCCACTCATGTACTACAACAAAACTACTCAAAGCTCTATGGATTTGCTCACATGTCCCAAATTCTTATTACCTATGCCCAAATCTATGCACATGAGGGAGAAAAGGGACTCTATGATGTTAGCATGTGTTTGGTCTATAGGCTCTTTGATTTACTTGTCTTGTTCTTGAATAGTGAACCATTCCAATATTTTCAAAGCTCTTACAATGAAGGACTCCACTAGCCTATGTTAGTATTTAGATCAGAAATGAATTAAGCAGAAATACAACAACACATAGGACAATGAACACAGCAGATACCCTGGGAAAACCCTCCTTCTTGAGGGAGAAAAACCCAGCAAAATATATCTCTTGTATATGTAAAGAAAAGAGCAGAAATCTGCTTACAATTCAGGCCCTACACAAGGCCGAATATCATACAAAGTGTAGAGACAATTCTCCTTGATACAAATGAATATGCTTCTCCTTGAAATCTGATCTGCTAGGAGACACCTTCTCCTATTTATACAAGCTAGGCAACCCTTCATCTTAGAGCCAACCTTGAACTAGTATAATTTTCCTAAAATTAAGGCCGACTTGCCTTGACAAGAATGAATTAAGGAGAAAATATCTCTTGAAGCTACCAAACACTAACATCCTATAACTACACTATCTCGTCTATGAGAACCAATTCCTTCACTTAACAAATAACAACAAAACTGTTTTATAATGAAATAAAACACAACAAAAAAATGATCCAGCAGTGAATAGATTCCAAAAAACAATAACTCATTGAAACCATGGAAAGTGACTCACCTTAAGATTCTGCACAAATTGTGTAGTGCTGTCAACAATGACGATGAGATAAAATAGGTAGAATTTGCAGGAAATTTTTATGAAACACTACCATGGCAGAAATTTTTAAAATGAGCAAAAAATACAATTTTCAATTTTGAAAGAACATCCACGAATGCAAAGCATCAAATTGTGCCTGCAAATTGTACTGATTTGTTCACCATTTAAGAAACGTTGTTGAAGAGGATTAACTTTCATTTTCTCTGTACAACCATAACCCCCATTTTAGATGGAGAAATCTGCAAAATGTTAAAGTGGATTGAATTGGTGCTAACACAGAAGCGGAGCAACAGAAAACCTGAATATCATTATTGGAGAAGTGTCCTCTTCTTCCTCTGTTTTTTCCTTCTGTGAGCCCCCTTTTCTCTTAAAACTACACTCCACCAGATTTGATCATTGGACCGTTCGATTTCCATCAGTTGAAGTAGAAGCAAGAAGAGAATCGCCATGATCTTTTCTCAGAAACTCAGATACCAACTACAGATCTCAAAGCCAATTTATAGAGATATGATGTGGAAAAGAAGGAAAGAAATATCTGTCAAAGAGTCCGCATCGTTGTTTATTTAGACAATGGGAAGAATTTGAGTTTTAGGGTTTGGCGACTAAAAGTTGTTAGTTTAGTGTAATGCCTGCTCTTTTGGTTAAATTTAGTGGATTTTCATGTTGCCTGAAAGTTGCGAAAATTTCGCAGGTGCTTGAAAGTAAATCAGGTGCTTGAAAGTAAATCATCAAATATGGATCGACTGAGATTGACTTGAACCTCTGATTACATTGCATTGCAGAAAGCATACTTCATAGTGGATTATCATGCATTAAAGAAGCAGTATTCAAGAAGATGAAAGTTTTGTTCCTTTGGAGGTCGGTGCCTCCTAATGAAGAGATTGGTGTCTTACTAAGTTGGTGCTTAGTGGAGATTGGTGTCTCTTGCTAAGTTGGCGCTTAGTGGTGGGGGATTGGTGTCTCTAGTGGGTTGGTGCCTACGAAGATTTGTAAAGAGAATTTTATTGTTGATTGGATTTGGATAGTAGATCCAAGCAGTCTTTTCTCCGTAGTATTCTCCCGAAAGGGTTTCTATGTAAATCTTAAGTCTCTTAGTTGGTAGATCTTGTGTGATTGCTATTTTCATCGTTGTTGGTTTTTACATAAGTAAAGACTTATCTTATACTGATTCACCCCCCTCTCGGTATAAGCGTGTGTGCTCAACATTGAAGTGATGGTTGGAACAGGAATATGCCTTTGTGGTAGGAACCATCTTTTGTGGTGAGGGTATGATGACTAGAGTGAGGGTATGATGATTAGAATGTTATTAGGAAACCTGCAAAAAAAACATGAAAGAACATTTTTGGGTATGCAGGATTGGTCTTACACCTTGGATGCTCCCACATCAGATTGACTTGTTGAATTGGTGATAAATTTAGTGTAGAGAGCTTAATGGACATTCAGGATAAGGATATGAAAGCATCTAAGTGCCTTTAAGGAATAAAAAGGAATATTATGATTTTTATCCTGATGTGTACACCAACGTATGCTTGGACTTTGAACTGTGATTCACTGATTTGTTATTTTGCAAATGGCACATGATATTGTGATTGCTGATTTTGTAGAACGGTTGTCACAGCACACAAGTTTTTTCAAACTTGGCACCAGATGTGTAATGTCCCCTTCTAGCTGACATCAATTGTCAGAGGAGATTAGCCTATAATTCTGACCCTCGTAGGCTAATGAGGATGGTTAGGGGGTCTTCTGGGGATTGTATCATCTCCAGTGTTCAGTGGCATTCAGTTTTGGCTTTCGTTTGGCGTTCATAGGACTTCGTATGCTCAACTTACTATTTATAGTAAGTTAGGAATGGATAGAGAGGGACCCTTACTATTTTTAGTAAGGTGTGTGGTCGTATGCAGTTCCATCAGCTCAGCTCCTAGTTCAGATGACACTCAAAAATAATAAGTATTCATGGAGATATTAATGTTTATTTGGCTTAAATAAACATTAATTATTTAAAATATTAATATTGAGGGTCAATTCATCATTAAAAGGGGGCCATTTATTTAATTAATTTATTGGGCGCCCACTCCAAAGTATTTATTGAAATATTAAAAGGATGAAATAAAATAATATTTAATGATATTAATTATGCTTTTTTGAGAAATTCAACTTTCTCAAGAGAGCTTATATATTTTACTTTGGAGTCATTTTATTATTCACGGATTGAACATTGGTGTTGATGAGTTTTGTCTGAGAGAGGAAGCCAAGGGTTTTTGAATCAGTTTGCCATTGGAGAATGTTCACTCTCCATTGTTGCCTCCATTTGAGGTGGTGAAATATCCACTGAATTTGGTATTTGGGGAGAGCTTCATACAAAGGTTCTATTTGTGCTTAAAAATGAGGAATTTCATCTAGGGTTTGAAGGATTGAAAGGGATATCTACAGCAGACCTATAGATTTTTTCTTGGCAGCCATTCTATACAAGATTTTAAATGTTTAATTGCTGCTACAGTAACGCGTGAACAGTAACGAGTGAACAGTGGCGCATGAACAGTAACGCGTGAACAGTAACACGTGAACAGTACGCAGGAACACTAACTCTACAGGGTTTGAGCTTATTGGTGTATTTTATGCAAGTTTGGAAGGGTTTCATTGAAGATTGTTAGAGTATATCATCTGCTGTTCTAGATTTCTGTTGTATGCACACAGCTGGGCAGATTTGAGGCACGATTCAGCTTGCAATCTGCTTATATTAGCTCATGTGATTATTCCCCAGCCTAGGCGTGTTCCTTCTTGGCCAAAGTGCTACCTTCTTTGGGCTGCTTTCTGCATTAATCTGGCCATGAGAGGAGTTTGAAGCATTGTGAAGGGTTTTGAGAATGGAGAACAAATAATTTGTTGCAGATCGATTTCATTATCAGAATTTCATGTATTCAAGCTTTGGACCATCAAGTATGCTAAGTTGAAGAAATTAAGCATTGTATACCTTCTTATTTATGAATACAATCATTTGCAGCTCTATATCATTTTAAGTTTGTTTCAGACTATTGTATTTTCTTGCATAGTATATTTCTTGCCTGGCATTTTGTTGAAACAAACAAACAATATCATAAATTGTTGAAAATACAAAGGAAAAAGCATAAACCCTCAAAACACAAAATTGCAAAACAAGCAAAAACAATCAGTCCCCGCAATCGAGAGAAGACGAGTCCTTACAAAATGAACCAACATGATTTGGTCAAACCTCTTAAAGCTTGTTCAAAATGTGGTCACAGATGATTAACTCATGGGTTTACAAAAAACTCATGGGAAGTTTTATATTTTTAAAGTTAAACCATTTTTTCCATTATGAACTACCACCTTTTTCAGAATAATCTCCGTTCTTTTGGCCATGCCAAATCGATGCCAAGAGTCGTGTGACTTTGCATAGAACTTTCATCTGAAGGCTTGAGGTTTTGATATCATCAGTATGTTTTTAACTTTTTAAGTAAGCTCTTTTGGACTGCAAGCGTCCATCAATGTGGCATTGCCATTCTTCCATTTGGCTTTTGGAATTAAACAGTATGACTTCTGTGATAAAATCTTGTCTGATCTGTATTTTTAGTTGAGAATTCAGACTCTGTATACACCATCTTTGGCTATATTTTAGGGACACTTCTATAATATACTTAATATCCTTGACCAAACACTTTGCAACGATAGAGATACATCCTCAACTTCTTTTACATAAACGGAAGTTTTGCAAGCAAATATATGTATCAATCTCATAGAATGACATAATAGAAGACTATACATGTATTTATACATTTTCAATTTGGAATATGGCCTTTGCGCTTGGACCTTGGCAGATTGACTTGACAAAGCTTCTGTCTGAAAACCATGTTCAACCACAAGAAGGTGACTCAATTGCAGTAAGGAAAGGACCACCCTTAAAGTGACTATACATATCTGTTTACTGTTTACACGTTTTCAATTTGGAATTGTGGCCATTGTCCTTGGCCTCTCTACACATAAGAGCAATTTTGGTTAGCAGGGGAGATCTTAGAGCTATTTGACATGTCCCTGGCAAATTGAGAAGGGAAGGACCACTCTCAAAGTTCCTGAATGGCCGCTCTAGGCCACATGGAGTGGGGGAGACCTTCAAGCTACCACAGTACTCCAAGATAGGGGTTGAGTGACTGGTGGTCCCCACCACCTTGGGACAAAAATGTTTAACAAGCTGACTGGCTATATTTTAGTGTAATAGAGAACAAGCGAAAGATAATAGCTAGGAAGTTGACATGCCAAGATCGGGGTTATTACGTGCATTTGGTAGGAATATTAATTATCTTCCATGGTTTGATGGATTGCCTTGTGAATGTTATTGGATGCTAATTCTTGCAACAGGGTTTATCGCAGTGGCCATTTGGTTGATTCTGAGCCTTCTATCAAGGAGGTGGTTTATGCTAACTACCGTGCCTTTTGTTCTTGAATATTTGGGGGTGTCTGTTCACTGCTAGGTTTGTAACCTTTTTATAATGACAATCGAGATAGTAAATATGTCATTTTGTTTATGGTCATAAAAAATATACCTCATTGATTTATTTATTTATTTAGAGCTGGTGAAGCTCAGCCCTAGGCCATTTGCACCTGTACATACATGTTCCGTATGTAACATGCTCATCTGTGCCTTGTGTGTGGAATGGTTACATTCCTGTGCAATCCTGCCAGCCCCAAGTATTCTTCAAACTGCAAATGAAATTTTGCAGGTCCATTACTAAATATCCCCTCATCTGCTAATGGTAACAGCCCATCACATCTCTGTGTGCCTGGCAAAAGGGTCTTACCCACCTGCTTAGGTGTTGGTTCAATCCTGCTGGCATTTTGGGGGAAATGTCTACTGCATTGCACTTTTTCTTTCCCCCTCTTCAAAAAGTTTTTAACATACTGCCTAGTAATAGAATTGATGAGCTTTGTTATCAAAATGAAAATATTGAAGTTAGTATTTTTTTTCTCTCCTACCAGGTTTTACACAATTGAGAACTTATGGTAGCTGAGATTAGTTTGCACTTGCCCAAATGGACATGTACTACGGCCTGCAGTCTATTGCACAGCGTGTTTTTGATGGTTGCCAGTTTGTTGTTTCTGCCTAGTAATAGAATTGATGAGCTTTGTTATCAAAATGAAAATATTGAAGTTAGTATTTTTTTTCTCTCCTACCAGGTTTTACACAATTGAGAACTTATGGTAGCTGAGATTAGTTTGCACTTGCCCAAATGGACATGTACTACGGCCTGCAGTCTATTGCACAGCGTGTTTTTGATGGTTGCCAGTTTGTTGTTTTAGAGATTGCTCGGAAATTAGACAACCTGTTATTTTACTTTTTGAAGTTTGAGGGTGTCTTTCTCATGAAATATGCTAATTGGTTTGGTAGCTTTCTTTTATATGTGCATGGTCTTCTCAGAAACAAAGTCAGTTTGAAATATTACTGCAGTGAAAGAGAGAATCATTGTATTTTTCTGTTATTGCATTTGTATATTTGTAGAGAATGCATATTTTTGGCAGGGAGAGGACCATGGGTTCTCAACACTGGTAGATTTCTTGAAGAATTGACTGTAAGAAATCAAATTTATGGCTTTGTTATGTCACAAAACAGGCACCGTTTAGGGTTAGTACAGATGGCAGCATTGCTCCCTGCTGTATCTTATTATGTCCATTTGCATGTTTGTACCTTTATTGGAGGGAACAGGATGGTGCTAAAATTTTCATGAAACAAATTTTTTCATTAAGGGTTGTTATTTTGATATACCAGGATAGAGAGAGAAGTTACTACTACAGCTACAAAGCAGGTGCTTTTACTCTAAAATTCATAGTTAATTTTTTGTATGGTAATATTTCAGGAAGGTAATATTTCAGGAATTGGCCCATCGACAACAATTTTATTTCTGGAAAAATTATAGAAATAACAGGCTAAAGCACATCCTGCCTCGCCCGCTTCCTGAAGCAGCACCCCCTCCCCTCCCTTCTGAAGCAGCTGCTGCACCAGCTCCTGCACAGACAATGCCACCTGCAGCACCAGCTATGGCTGGTCTCCCAAAGGTGGAAAACGTACGGGTTAGTGGTGCAGACCGAAGGAAGAGAAAGCATGGTGGTAATTAATGTTGAAGACTTACATTGTTGCAGGTTGTACATCAGACCATTATGTCTGAAGGTTATCTATAAAATGCACCAGCTCCTGCACAGACAGTGCCACTTGCAGCACCAGCTGTATCTAGTTCTCCAAAGGCTGAAAGTACACAGGTTAGTTGTGGAGAACGAAGGAAGAGAAGGCACATTAACTGATGTTAAAAGCTTAAATTGTTGCACGTTATACATTGAACCATTATGTCTGAAGGTTATCTATAAAATGCAATGTATTTTGTATTAAAAATTATTACATTTGGAAATGTCCAGAATCATGCAGGAAGTAAATAAAAAAGCAGACATTAATTGTGCCTCATTGAAACTCAGAATCTATCTTTCAAAGTTTCTTTCAAAAAGATGAATGGCATTTGTTTGCAGAATCAGGCCGAAGATATTCAGTATTTACATCTGAAAGTTAGAACTATACATTAAGTAGAAGGTGTGTGCAAGTACCAAGGGATCCTAAAAACAGCATAACATATCTAGATTGATATTTATGTTTATGAAGATGAATTGACATTTCTTTGTATTAGAGCCTGCATAAACAATTATAATCTTAGACTAAATCTTCACCAAAAATGCAACGCTTTTGAGCTCGGTATGTCATAGCAATTAAATGATAAATGTTGTACAGACACCTTTACCACTTGAGAATTTCTTGTTACAGAATACCAAATTGGAAATACGCCAGAAGAGAGATGCTTGATCATCCTTTAGTCACTATTACAAAGAGTCGCTGCAATGGTACCTTGCCCAAAACAAGGCTTACAAGGACTTATTGCCTACAACAGCAATGCTCTACGCCATAGAACTCTCCAATGCTTTGATACTCCCTAAATCGATACTACACTTCAAAAGACTTTGGTTACCAACACTAAGCCTTACAACCAGTTTTCTTTGTTAAATTTTATGATCAGATTAGAGACAGAATTTAATTAAAAAAAGACACAATAACACAGCAGATACCTTGGGAAAACCTTCCATTTGAGGGAGAAAAACCTAGCAACAATATATCACTTATATATTGAATCAACACAATGATGTCGCCTTTACAATGAACCAATATGAAGGCCAATCACAAACATCACAAGCTGATGCGCACATAGAAATATAATGCTATCTTCAGATGATAAAACTCAGCTTCTAACTATGCCGAACTGCCTTGAGGAATGACACACACTTGACAAAGAATGGATATGTAACAAACTTGATGATGAAACAATGAGAGGTGGTGCAAATATATACACAAGCGATAGGTCGTCACCCTTCAAGAAAGTCGGTCCTTCATAGGAGATAGCACCCTTTTAATAAATCACGTCCAATGGTAAGCAAGTCAGCCTCCTCATAAATTGCGTCTTTTCAAGGATCGAGCCAATAACAAATATAAACTAATATTTATCAAGGGACGTGACCCATCATAAAATACACACTCAACAATTAAATAGACAAAAGGCTAATATTTAGTTCTTAAATGTGCGATCTACACCATGGCTACAACCATAAGTGGAAAAGAAGAATATCACCTCATTGTTATATTAGATATCACCTCAACATGATATCAACCATAATGGTTACAACCATGTATGGTATGTACAAGTATTCACTTGTGTGATATTGTCACCTCAACATGACTTTCACCATGGCTCTCCCAGAGGATGAAACACAAGTACAAAAGTCATCACGGACTCTCTCACGTGATGCTATCATGGAGTCATACACATGACATCCGCCATGACTCCCTTAGAGGGTGGAATCAAGGGATTTCACCTCGAACTTCTCTTTTAAGAGAAGAACTCATTAATCAAGGGATTTCACCTCTAACTTCTCTCACAGAGAAGAACTCATTACAGGCTATCACTGATACTGAGACTTTTTCTCAGTTAAGGCTAGATTCTCCACCATACCAAGCTTATCTCAAAAGTACACAAACTTTATTCTGGAAAGGGGCTTGGTGAGAATGTCGTCTGCTCATAAGTGCTGATATACTTCAATTGTATAGCCTTCCTCAATACCATATCTCTGATATGGTGGTATTTGATCTCAACATGCTTGGTTCTATCATGAAACACAAGATTGAAAGAAAGCTTCACACAACTCTGGTTATCACAATGAATGATAGTAGGCTCCATTGATTGTCCAAACAATCTTGCAAGGAGCTTACAAAGCCACACTACTTCCCGAGCTGCCATACAAGCTGCAATATATTCTACCTCTGCTGTACTCAATGCTATAGATGACTGCTTTCTGCTGCACTAGGAAATCATAGCAGATCCCAAGTTGAAGCAACATCTAGAGGTGCTCTTCCGATTTGTGACACTCCCTACCCAATCAAAATCAGTATAACTATATAGCTCCAAGTCTGCATTTGAAGAATATCTCAGCCCATATCCAACTGTGCCACACAAGTATCTCAAGATATGTTTAGCCGCAACAAGATGTATTTGTCTCGGTTCACACATGAACTGACTAAGTGCCCTCACAGCATAACAAATATCTGGTCTAGTGTTAATTAGATACATCAAGGACCCAATCAACTGCTTGTACATTGTAGGATCCACCAAGTTTGAACTAGCTGTAGCCTCCTTCAATTTATGTAGGTTGGTCTCCATACGTGTAGACATGGATTTGCAATCCATCATACCAAACCTCTTAAGTATATCAATGGTGTACTTCCCTTGACTTAGAATCATCTCATCTGGTTTCTGCCAAACTTCTAAGCCAAGGAAGTAATGCATAAGCCCAAGGTCTTTCATCTCAAACTTAGAGGCCAATTCTTTCTTACATTTGATGATTAAGTGCTCCTCCAGTAAGAATCAAATCATCAACATACAAAACCAAAATCAATGCTTCACCATCAATTACCTTAAAGTGCAGATTAGAGTCAACATCATTCTTCAAGAAGCCCAAACTTGACAGGTAACAATCAATTCTTTCGTACCATGCACAAGGAGCCTGCTTAAGACCATACAAGGCCTTTAGCTTGCAAACATGAGACTCCTTCCCATGTACCTCGAACCCATCAAGTTGCTCAATATAAACTTCTTTTTCAATCACACCATTTAGAAAAGCTGTCTTCACATCCATTTGATGAATTTTCCATCCTCTAGATGCAACAATGGCAATGATGGTTCTGACAGAAGTATAACGAGCAACATGAGCAAGTGTTTCTTCATAATCAACTCCCTTTTTCTGTAAGAACCCTTGAGCCAAAAATCTTGCCTTGTACTTCTCAATGCTCCCATCAGCTGCATGCTTGATCTTGAAGAGCCATTTCAAAGATACCACAGATTTGCCTTCGGGTCTAGGAACAATGTCCCAAACATCATTCTTGAGAATTGAATGGTACTCCTCTGACATAGCATCTCTCCAAACCTATTGACTGGAAGCTTCCTCCACACTAGAAGGCTTAGATTCAATAATCTGACTCATCAAGGCAACATAACTGAAGAACTTATGTGGCCTTTTACTTTCTCTGAGTGTACCTCTAGGGGCTACAAACCTTTCAGCCTCTTGCATAGTTTGTCTAGCCCAAAGAGGTCTCTTTCTTCTAATCACTATATTGGTAGGCCCATCAGTAGGTTCCAAGGGCTCCACTAGATCAATGTCTTCCTTAGGTTCTGAAGTCTCCCTTTGGATCTCAGGAGTATGGTCAACTTCCATATCTTGAGGAGACTCATCATTGTCAATCTCCACATGAGTTCCCTTGGATCTTTTAAATGCAACATCTTCTTCGAATGTGACATCTCTACTGATCTCAATCAATTTCTGACTTGGAACATATATCCTATAGGCTTTTGATGTCTCACTGTAGCCCACAAATGTTCCCTTCTTGCCAGAAGGCTCCAACTTAGTTCTCTTTTCCTTTGGAACATGAACACAGACAGGACATCCAAAGATCCTCAAATGACTAACCTCAGGCTTCTTCTCTGTAAAGGCTTCTTCTGGAGTCATATTCTCCAAGATCTTGTGAGGACTTCTATTTTGAACATATACTGCAGTCCTAGAAGCTTCTGCCCATAAGAAGGTTTGCAGATCCTGGTCATGAATCATGGCTTTCGCTGCTTCCATGATTGTCTTGTTCTTTCTCTCTGCAACACCATTTTGTTGAGGATTATAGGGGACACAAAACTCCCTCTTAATTCTAGCATCAACACAAAAATTTCGAAAGCTGCCATAGGTGTATTCTCCTCCATTATCAGATCTGAGGGCTTTGATTCTTATACTAGAAAGATTCTCTACTAGAGCTTTGAGCTCTTTGAACCTTTCTAACACTTCCTCATACTCTTTAGTTTTCAAAAAATAAATCCAAGTTTTTCTAGAGTGGTCATCAATAAAAAGAACATAATACAAGAAACCACTCGAAGAAGGAACAAACATAGGTCCACATAAATCAGAATGAATAAGGTCTAAAATACACTTAGATCTATTTTCTCTACTATGGAATGGAGTTTTTGAATTCTTACCCATAACACATCCTTTGCAAGTTCCTTCATGCTCTTGATTGAACTTAGGAAGTTCCGTGACCATCTTCTCCATGATAGGTAAGGCTCGGAAGTGTAGATGAGCCAATCTTCGATGCCAAAGATCACATAAGCTTGAAGAATCATGAACTAATGCCTGTAGAGGACACGTACATAGCCTATAGAGGCTTTCATGTCGAACACCAATTACTTGAGCATCCTTGAAACTGGAATTCTCCATCCACACAAGAACTTTGCCTTTAGAGAAGGCAACTTGATATCCTTTATCTTCTAGAGCTGAAATGGAGATGAGATTGCGCTTGATTCCTGGAACATAAAGAACATACCTCAATTGAAGTGTAATGCCAGAATCCAAATGAAGAGTAGAGGTCCCAATCCCTTTCATGGAGTAACCAACATCATCTTCGATAATGACTTGTTCGGAAGAATCTTTCTCCACCAAACTTGATAAGTGCTCCTTAAATCTAGTGATGTGTTGAGAAGCACCACTGTCGATCAACCAAGTGTTGGTATCTGTAGGTACATTGCTTGACAATGCTGAATAGAACAAGTATTCACATGAATCCTTCTGCGGAGAAGCATCATCAACATTTGCAACGGTGGCTTGTTGCTTAGGTCTAGATGGACAATGCTTAGCAAAGTGGCCAAACTTATCACACCTAAAGCATTGAATCTTGGACATGTCTCTCTTCTTCTTGAAGGCAGGGGCATCATCATTTCCCTTATCTCGATTCCTCTTGAAGAAACCTTTCTTTCCATCTTTTCCTTTCTTCTTTGAAGCATGGGAGGCGAGAACATGAATATCTTTATTCTTTGAACTTTGACCAATGCCTCTAGCCACCAACCTTGATTCTTCTTGAATGCAGTCTGCCCTTAGACGATCAAACTTCGGAAATTTTGATCTTGCACTGATTCCTTGAATGTAGGATTCCCAAGACAAGGAAGACCATTGAGAGCAAGCATGGTCAAGTCTTTGTTGTCAATCATATGGCCAATTGTTGAGAGCTAATCTCTCAAATCCGAAATCCTCATGAAGTAGGCAATCACTGATTCTCCTTTTGCCATCTTCACATGGTGTAGTTGTTGCTTCAATGCAAGTGCCTGGCTGGTATTGTTGATTTCGTACATTTCTTCCAATGTTTTAAACATGTCTCTTGCCGTCTTTAACTTAGAGACAATAGGAATGATATGATCCTTAACAGAATCAACCAACATTTTCATTGCCTTGATATCTTTCTTCTTCCACTGCAACTTCTCTTCTTCCTCCTCAAGTTCAGGAACATTGGACTCTACAAACTCACCCAAGTCATTCTCTTGTAAGGTAAGCATGATCCTGAATCTCCATGATGTGAAGTTGGATGCTCCTTTGAGTCTATCCTCAATCTTCAGCCCATTCACCATCTTGACTAAAGTAGAGATAGACAAAGAAATATAAATAAGAGAATAGAGTGTCGCTGTAAGGACAAATCTGATCACAATCTTCTCAAACCTGGCTCTGATACCATGTTAAATTTTATGATCAGATTAGAGACACATAATTTAATTAAAAAAAGACACAATAACACAGCAAATACCCTGGGAAAACCGTCCACTTGAGGGAGAAAAACCCAACAACAATATATCACTTATATATTGAATCAACACAATGATGTCTCCTTTATAATGAGCCAATATGAAGGCCAATCACAAGCTGATGCGCATACAAAAATATATTGCTATCTTCAGATGATAAAACTCATCTTTTAACTATGTTGAACTGCCTTGAGGAATGACACACGCTTGACAAAGAATGGATATGTAACAAACTTGATGATGAAACAAGGAGAGATGGTGCGAATATATACACAAGTGATAGGTCGTCACCCTTCAAGAAAGTCGGCCCTTCATAGGAGATAGCACTCTTTGAATAAATCGTGTCTAATGGTAAGCAAGTCGGCCTCCTCATAAATCGTGTCTCTTCAAGGATCGAGCCAATAACAAATATAAACTAATATTTATCAAGGGACGTGACCCATCATAAAATACAAACTCAACAATTAAATAGATGAAAGGCTAATAGTTAATTGTTGTTAAATGCGCGATCTGGGCTAGAATATATGATTGCCATTGCCATAGAACATCAACATTCTTCAACAAAATGAGGGAATTTAATAGATGGGATGAGAATCTTTTGTAACGATGAAGGGTTTCACTAGACATTGAAATCTTGCTAATGTTCATTTTTATGCCATCACATCCAGCTTGACACTTAATAATATTCATTCATTAAAATAAATTATCTTATATTAACTGATCTATTTTATCAAAATTAAATTGATTAAATAATTTTTATTATTTTAATAATTTGATTTTGTTTAACAAATATTTAAAATAATAAATAAATTCATTTAAATTTATTATGCACAAATAAATTAATAAAAATTATAACAAATTAGTTAAATAAATCAATCAATTAATTCATTGATCAAAATAGTTAACACATTTTCGAAAAGGAAAAAATAATTAATAAATCAAAATTATATTAGTTAACTTTTTGAACAAAATAATTATATAAATTCATCAAATCAATAAATGAGCTCATTAACTAATAATAGCCACCACCTATTTTCATTCACTCTATCTTAAATGGGATAAGCTTTGGATTTGAGTTTAAATCTTAGTTGTTCAACCATACCTTTTAATTCATAGAAATAGAAATCACATCTTCACTTCAAATCATGATCTTGGTTTGAGTAAATACATGTTCGAACAAGCAACAAATATACAATTATAATCAAGAACATACCCATGTAGTAACTATTTGAAGTTTGTATTGACTTAGACTAATATTTTTTAATATTGTTTTAAATTTTTATTTATATTCTAGTTTTATAATTTTGTGGGAGAGCTGATGATGGTCGTGTATACTCGTAAGGTTGATTTGATCAGGAATTTAGCAAAATCCAATCTTAATGAACTTTCCACAAAACTTTTGTTTGCACAAATTTGGGACAAACATGAATTTGGGTGAGTCTACATTGATTAATATTGCTTTTGGATTAGATTGTGTTGAGTTTTTTGTGCATCAACGTTTTGGATCACATTTCCTGATCTATCATCAGGATGAGAGAGAGCAAGAAAAGAAAAAATGAATTGACCAGAAAAACTCAACACAATCTAATCTAGAAACAATATTAATCAACATTATAGATTGTTAAAATCTGATATCATGAGTCTCCCTTGCTTCTCCGTAAAACTTATCTAGCTCAAAATTCCACAAAACTCAATCATGTGAATGCTCCGTGAATTCATGTGATAGAAAATTTCCACATAGTTAGAAATGTCAAAACTCTGCAAAGGCTCACCATGCTAAGACTTTCCGTAGAATTATGCTTAGGTGATTTTTCCACAAACTTTAGTTTGCAGAAATTTGAGGGGTATTTGACCTCATCTTGCTTCCTTTAGTTTTTCACTAAGGTTTTCCTGTGCATGTTTTCGTAAGGATTAGCATATCCAATTTTTTGTAAACTTTAGATTGTGGAGATTGGGTGTATGCATGAATTTTGAACATTATATGAACATTATTCTACAGGATCAAGAAGATGAAATTTCTGCAAGGTGGTAGGCCCGAGTTTTTCGCAGAAGAGATGGTGATGAGAACTATTGTTTTTGCTGCAAAGGTTTGTTGTTCCAAAATTTTCCGCAAAGATCACTCTGCTTCAAAATTCCGTAATTTAACTATTAAGTGTTAAAATTTAATTTTCTTATGTGAAGTGAATTGTGGATGTTTTTTAGGGCTTGTAAGTAATTAATAATCATGTCAATAGCATATTTTCTTTAATTACTTTAAAGGAATTTATCTAAGCTATCTCTTTAAAGAGTGTAAGTAAGGATATGCTAAAAATTGTCAATTGCTTTACCAAGTTGTCTGTTTTGCAGGTTTATAAGTAGAACAATCATAATGAAGTTTGAATTCAAGGGATTTGATCCTCCTTTGAGGATCACATCCAATTGGCTTCTAATCAGTGATACCAATTTGGGTCATGTGGATATGGAGGAGTTCAAAGAACAAATTTTTTGAGATAAAAGGATCGAAATAGCCAAGAAAATCAAACAAAGTGGGATAACAAAAGCAGTCAAATTTCCTTCTTTTGTTGTGACTAGAGTTGATCATGGAGAGTCGAGAGAACTATCACAAAGACTCCCAAACGATCACAATTGTAGAGGGGAGAGTGATATAAAACCTTTCTATTGACTCTATTTCTCGTACATTTGGGATCTTTTCATTCTCTAACATGACCATTTCCACTAGGGAGAACAACACCAAGGTGTGTGATGTAGATCCCAACGCCTACATGGACGTTGTTAGTGACATGGGAATGAAGCATCCAAAGGGGTCTACGAATAAGCTTCCCAAGCATTTGTATCAGAGTGACTTAATAGACGAGGTCAATGATTTGGTCACCTTATTGAGTAGGGTAATGGGGATTTTCTTAGCCTCAAGATTTGAGAACTGGATGTTCTATTTCTTGGAGGAGATATTGAGAGGTCTCACTAAGTTCTCATGTGAATAAATGATAAGTGAAAATTTGCACAATTGATTCTCCATAGTAAAGAAGTCGACAATATTCAATATGACTTCATACATTAAGTATCTACTTGCTGCCAACTACAGATATAAAGGGTTGACTTGTTTGGGTCCCATCGACACTAATCCAAACTAGTACAAAGTATATGACTGTTACCCTCAAATCCAAGCACAAAATGATAAGAACCATTACAAGTGGGTGAATGATGCATTCATCATGTTCATAGTCAGAACCCTACAAGGAGATCTGAACAAAATACTTTCCTCCTCTACAATGGAAATGTTAAAGAGATGTGGGTATTGGTTCATCTAGTTCCTGAAATACACATACTTTAGAATGGAGGGATTCTCAAGGGGTCCATACAGGTTGCCAAAGTATCCCAACAATAAAATCATAATGTTGGAAATGACAAGAGAATTGTGTGCTTCTCACCAATTGTTAGAGTAAACACCGACTGGAGTTCCCTATCCTCTGTCCTTTGGAAGAGGTTTGTATGCGCGTCCTTCAACCCCATCGGCTAAATACTCAAATGTAGAGATACAAACCTTCAAATTTAACTTACATAGTCTGAGAGAGCTCATTTTTATCCTTTCAAGAAGATGAATAAACAAGTAGGGAAGTAGTATGGCCACCAATTGTACATTGAATATATCTAGGCTAACTACAAGGATGACTTGGAGGTTAGGAAGATAACTTTTTCTAGGTTGATGGTGGACTATATTAGGACACTATTCCTAACCAAATACAAGAAAATAGTCAAGTAGTGGCTAAGGATGAGTATAACCAAGTGGCCAATCAACCCATCCCACTTCCTAATTGGATGGAGAGGTGATTGACCTAGATGTCATCAACAAGCCCATCTTGAGGAGGACAAAGAAATGGATGGAAACACATTCCTCTGCTCTCTTAGCTCAAGGAGTACAATTTACATACAATAAGGTCTAAGAGGAGGTTTCTTCTATTGAATAAGAGTAGATAGAAGGGAAAACTAGCCCTAGTGAAGGGTCTATAGAGGAAGAAGCTGGAACTCCTTCCAAGATTAGAGGGAAGGCCAAGAAGATAATAGAAGAAAGGTAGTCTACTACCAAGTTGAGAGTATATAAGAGAAAGGTTGGTGCAAATGTGAGAAGGCCTCAATCCAAACAAAACAAAAGGACAAGAATAATAACTTTAGAGCCTATAGAAGAGAAAAAGGGAGTCTCTTCTCCTTCACCCCATCCTTCATCTTCCTTGCCTCCATATTCTCCACCCATTTTCACATCTTCCACTACCTTCACCATCCCTTCTTCCACATTTGAATCACCTCCTCCACTTGATATCTTAGTGGATATAACCTCTTCCATCCCAACACCTTTCACTGCTCATATTACCATCGATTCATCTCCATATCTCACTTCTCTTCCTCCTTCTAGATCCATTTCCCCTCCTTAGTTCACCATGTCCACCATTACCTCTACTATACCTTCTACCTTTACCCTTCCTACTTCATTAGACCTCCCTCAAACTTTTATTTCCCATCTTTCCAATCTACCTAAGGAAATGGTTGCTACTATGATTTCCCAAGTCAATAGATCTCTACTAAACTAGTTAGCACAAACTACTTCGCCTTCCTCTTCACAAGAAGTAATTCAAAATGCTTTGCAAAAATTTATGGTCCCTCCTAGTGCACAAACAAATGATGTAGCAACCTTAATTGAAGGTATGAATTCTGTTAATATGGATACTGTCTTCCATCAAAGTGAATTATCTCTAGAAACACAAGAAAAAATGATGCTTTGATGATATTGGTTGTTATCAACAAGGTGGGGATTATGCGTACTCTTATTGATAATGGTTCAGGGCTTAATGTTTGTAGTGTAAATCTTTTGGATAGAATTGAGGCAAATAAGACTAAAATTCAACCAGATAACCAGATTCTTTGTCCATTTGTGGTTTTGATAATGTGGGAAAGCAATCGCTTAGTGTGATAGCATTAGTTGCTAAAGTTGGTAAGGTTACATTACAAAATCCTATCCATGTCATGCTCCATGATATTTCATATACTCTTCTCTTGGGTAGACCGTGGATTCATGAAATGAATGGAGTGCCTTCAACACTTCATTGTTTAATGAAATACACTTACAACAATAAGGTTTACACAAAAAAGGATGATCTAAAATCTGAAAATTGTTTGCAAATAGAGAAAGGATTAAAATGTCCTTTGAGAACATTGATACCAAACTCAAAAGTGGAACCTTTACAAAATGAAGATAAAGATGAGTTTCTTTCATTGGTGACAAAATTATTGGAATACGATTGAGGTTCATTATATTTTACACCTATGTTCATGGGAGAACACAAGATCACACAAAAAAAATCAGGAAAAGAAAAAAAAGTCGCAGTGGTATCAACACAATCTATCACTAAATCATCAAAAAACATCTAAATTTACAACTTCTAGCAAACAGGAAGACACAGGTTACACATCCACTAATGACGAAATTGATTATTAAGAAACCACCTTCCTTGAAAGAAATGGAAGCCATTTACAAAAGAGGATATCAAATTTTGAAGCAATATGGCTATAATGGAAAAGGATGTGGTCTAAAATAACAAGATATATGTGTCCCTATAGAGCCTAACATGCAATAAAAAACAAGAGGTCTTGATTATTGTCCTTCAAAGATAGCGAAAGCATCAAATAGACCTTCACTTAATGTCAATGCCATCACACAAGATTCCCCTAAGACAACTCTAAACTTGGTGCATCTTGAATTGATAGATATCACAAGCAATGATATGCCATTGGACATCTTTCAAAATGATGAATCCCTAGAAGAATTTTTGGAAGTGTATGATAATTTTCCAAGTCACCATCATAATCGTAGATTTACCTATGTTTTAAATGCTAAGGGATACTTTGGAGAAGAAACTAAATCATGTAATGATGAACAAGATGAATCTAAAAAATTCTTGATATTCCAAATCAAAATGTGTTACTTGTAGGAGACACCATAAACATACCAATGTGTCCATCCAATGAGGAGAAAGTACTTCAAATTGGAAAGTGTCTTGATGATGATGAACAAGAAGATCATGCAACATTATTACATACTTTTCCTGAAATTTTTACTTGGACTTATTCAGATATGCCACGTATTGACCCTAACAGAGTCACACACAACATTGTTCTTGAGAAAGATGCTAAACTCGTGAGAAAAAAGATACACAAGATGAATCCTAAGATAGATTTATTGGTCAAGACTGAGATTGAAAAGCTCTTACAAGCTGGTTTCATCCACCCTATTGATTATTCACCTTTGATATCTAATATTGTTGCGGTGGAAAAACCTAATAATTGCATTAGGATGTGTATGGATTTTCATGAACTTAATAAAGCACCTTTAAAGGATAGTTTTTCCCTTCCTAATATTGAAATGATAGTGGATTCAATTGGAGGACATGCCCTATTATCATTTATGGATGGTTTTTCGAGGTATAATCAAATTTTCATCAACCCTCAAGATCAATATAAAATAGCTTTCAATACACATTGGGGAATGTTTTGTTGGGTTATTATGCCTTTGGATTGAAAAATTCTATAGTAACATATTAAAGAGCTATGACACTAATATTTCATGATTTCGTACATAAAATCTTGGAAGATTATGTTGATGATATTTTAGCTAAATCTATAACACGTCAAGACCATGTCAAAATCCTTTGTAAAATATTTGAAAGAATTCATAAGAAGAACATGAGGCTAAATCCGAAGAAATGTTTCTTTGGTGTGGATAGTGGAAAACTATTGGGATTTATAGTATCACATAGAGGCATTGAGGTGGACATAAAGAAGATTGATGCTATAATAAACATGCCACCTCCTAAGAAAATTTCACAATTGTGTAGCTTACAAGGAAAGATTCAAGCTATTCATCATTTTATTGCATCATTGGCGGATAAGACTCTTCCCTTTACCCAACTCCTTAAGAAAGATTATAATTTAGATGGAGTGAGGATTGTCAAAAATATTTTGATAATTTGAAACAATACTTAGCTAATCCCCCCCATCTTACAACCAGACACAAAAGGAAAACCTTTTATCTTTTACATCTTGGCTTCAACCCATGCTCTTGCTACATTATTGGCACAACAAGATGAGAATGGCAAGGAGCATCCCATTTACTACATCAATAAAACATTGATTGATTATGAAACCCATTATATAACCATAGAAAAACAATGTTTGGCTCTTGTGTTTGCGACTAACAAATTGAGATATTATTTTTTAAACGTAGAAGTGCACATCATTACAAAATTTATCCTTTAAAACACCTCTTCACTAAAACGGATTTGTTTTTGATTAGAGGTAAAAAACGGGTTTTGAAGGGGCCCAAAACCCTTTACAAAAGAAAGCAGCTGAAAGAAAGATAAAAGAAATACATCAACAACCAGCCCCAAAGCAGCGACCCATCAGCAAAAAAGCAGCCAAAAAGGAGGACCAACCAACAACACTACATACTTTTTAGAATGTCTACCGCCTCCACGTGGTAGTCGATAACTTTTTGTGCATCATCAAAAACATCAGAACTTTCCTTTCTAGATGCCCCTCCTTGAGCTTTAGTTTTGTTCCTGGTACGTGCTCCAAGATCACCCGTATTTACCTCTGAAATCAAAACAATTCCTTTTTCACTACTCTTCCCAGCAGTAACAACTTCACCCATCTACTTACCAACAACAACACCCTCATCATCATGGGCAATATCTTTCCAATTCTTAGCACTAACTAGAGGAGAAGCAACAACAACAAACTCAAAATTACCAACAATTTTATGACCCTCCCCACCTCTCATCACAAAGTACCAAACTTTCCCCATTTGTTCCACAAGAATGAGGATTCTTTCTTCCATGTTCTGCTTCATTTTGAGTGTTTCCTCCGCAACCATGTCCACCACAATGTTCAAGGAGTCAAACAACTCATCTATCTAATTTTGAACAGAGGAACCCTCAGCCTTGTTAACCATACCCCTAACTCTGACATTCGTTTTATTGAGATCATGGAAAATCACTTAAAAAGCTTAAAGAGAACAATAGACCCCTCACGTGCAATGCCAAGCACATTAGACAAATCATCTCTATCAATATTAAAGACCCCTTTTCGCAAGGCATCCTCCTCCACAGAAGAACTAATCATATCCTTATCAACAGGGGGTTCCTTACCTTTTTCCACAACAGCTGAAGTCTTAAGCTTGCAGATGGAGCTCACAATTCCCTCAGCCACCACTTTTCTCTTCATAACCCTCTCCAAGTCCTCACCCTGGGTCTCCGAAGCACCAACAACAACCCCATACTTATCTTTCATCTGTATAGTCAGTTGAACACTTGGGGAGTCATTAACAAAGAGGCCACCCGCAATTGTGAGAGGGCGACCTTGCTCTAGAATCTGACTCGTAGATCTCAAAACCCTTTTCTTCCTATTGGCATCCCCAATATCCTTCTTCTTGGTAGCTAGAGGTGGCGAGGAGGCCTCTCCATACAAGTCATTCCTTATCTTCAAACCCCTGCTTGACACCACAACAATAACTTCATCACTACAGGTTAAATAACCACCACTATCACAAGCTTCCCCTTTTTTCTTCTTTCCCGAGGGATGGCAATGTGGACCCCCTTCCAGAGAAGCAAGAGAATCCAACATGAACTCCACATCATCCTCCAACTCATCCTCTTTTCCCAAAATCAATTTCCTTCTCTTGGCCCTTTGACTAACAAGTTCATCTTTGGAAGCCGTATCATGCCCTTCAGCAGGTTTATGCTGTTTACCCTTCGAGGTAGCCATAGGTTTGGGAACCTCAAAATATTTTGCATAATCAGAAATCAAGAGAATTAACCCAACATGTAAAATGATATTTTTTGGGTTCTTCTTGTGATCTTTAATCCCCGCATCAAGAGACATGAGAAGATAAAACAAGAAAGAAACCCTCCTCTTGTGACGAAAGTGATTTAACATAATGAAATGATAGTTACTCACCGTCGAGAAATGACCTTCCAAGGTAATGTAGTGCATCAATTCCTCTGCAACATCCCCCCATAAGGCCTTAAGGGAGCTACGCTGATATCCACCACTCTTAGTAGTTTTTAAGTCCTCCTCATCATCTTTGAAGAAAATTTTCATTGTAGTCTGCACCCCCTTTTTATCCCTAAAAACCTTCATATCGTCCATAGGCAGTCCAGTAATTCCAGCGATGAATTCCTCATTCACCTCAAACTTAGTCCCATAAAGCTTAAGCACTATGTCATTCCAACCCTTAAGAAAGAGGTTCGTAACCTGAGGGTTGTTGCCATGAAGTTTCTCCAGATAGGGAGTTAAACCACCCTTAACCAACACCTTCCAAACCTCCTTCTTCTCCTTCGTAGCAGCACAAGATTTGGGTTCAACCCAATTTCTATCACCCCCCATCTTACCGCAATTCTCACCAAGAACCAACTTACAGACACTAATCCCAACACCAAGAATACTCTAGAAAGCAAGGCCAAAACTACCCAGAATCTGTGTGAGGCTAGAGTTGGGACAAGGGAAAATAACAATCCTTTGTCTACGACACCCTGCACTCATACAAATCTCTTGATTCAAATATTGCACCCCATACTTATTCATAACATTCCGCCACGTGATGAGAAGCATGCACGTCGCCCACCATAATAGGAATTTAATCCAAATGATCTCGACACTCATTATTTATCATTGTAATAGCCTCTATAGGAAGAGGGTCATTTTGACCCCTCACTAAAATCTCTTACACCAATGTTTGCAAAAATTTCCGCAAGCCCATTTCCTTCTCTAAGGATATGTGAAATATAAACCTCATCAAAAGACTTTAAAATATCTATTGAATCCTTTATTAAGAACTCAATAGTCCAAGAGGGAGGAGTGCTATTTTTCAAATTGTTTATAATATTTAGAGAATCCCCCTCCAACCAAACTTTTTTATAACCTTTGGATTGAGCCAATTTGAGACCATGATAGGCTATAGCCGCTTCTGCGTGGTGGTTTGTCTGGGTTCCTAAAGGGAGCGCTACAGTAGAAACGAGCCTACCATTTAAATTTCTTATCACTCCCCCACAACCAACAGGTCCCATATTTCCTTTAGCAGCCCCATCAAACTTTATCTTCACCTAACCTTTCAGAGGAGTTTTCCAAACAACATCTTCTCTAGAAGTTTTTCCTTTAGTAATCAGGAGGGAAATATCACAAGACAACTTCCACTTTTGAGAGATGGTGATATCATAGGAGCTAATATTTATTTTTGGACCATTTTGAGAAGTTAACCTAGCCAAGAAATTTTCTTTAATAGCAGCACAAATCTTGCAAGCCATAGAAATAGTAGGGAGGGAAGAATTCTTGGAAATTCTGTTATTTCACTCAAGCCAGATTCCCCAAGCTATATGAGGAAGGGAAAGAGACCAGAGTAACTAAAGAGCATGATTGGACGAGGGGCCAATCCATTGATCCCACAACTCATTAATAGAACCAGGGAGCACCCAAACCAAGTTCCATAAAGATAGCATATGGGCCCAAACCATTCTCACAAAACTACAACCAATCAGTAAATGACAAGCATTTTTTGCCTCCTCTTCACATAAAAAACACCTATTAGGCATCACAAAACCTCTTTTGACCAAATTGTTAGTAGTTAATATTTTATTCTGGCAGAAAATCCAAAAGAAAATATTAACTTTGGGAATCAATTTAGAAGACCACAGAGAAGCCCAAAATGGAGCTGGGCCAACATAGGACTCATTAGAGCGAAAAGCCAAAGCCACAAAATATATACCATTAGAGAAGGTCTTCCAAACAAATTTATCAAGAGAAGGGGAGGAAGGAATATGTACCAGAGATATAGCCTTATACAAGTTCTCCAACATAGGGTCAACCTCATACAACTTCTTCCAACCACCTGCCTCAATATAGTTAGCAACCCGTCTGCCAAACTGTCGCACACAAAGATCCATAAGAGGTTGAGCCCATGCCTCATCTTTGAGAGGCCTATTACCAAACCAGCTATCCTCCCAAAAAAAGATATCTCTTCCATCCCCCAAACACCAAAAGAGACCCTTGGCCACAAGCCTACGAGCCTTAACAATGCAATTCCGTAGAGTAGAACTAGAAGGGGGGTTAAAATCTTGGGAAAAGAACCCCCTAATACCATCAACCTCATGTAAGTATTTGCTCCAAGAAATTCTTTCCCATTCACTCTTAGCCATCAAAAGGTTCCAAATTTGCTTACCAAGGAGGGCAAGATTAAAAGCTCTGATTTTACGGATCCCAAGCCCACTAGCCTTCTTCGGTCTACAAATATCATTCTAGGAAACCAAATGAATCCTTCTCTTGTCCTCCACCCCAGACCACAAGAATTTTTTTTGAATATTTTCCAAAGTATCCACAAACTTCCTAGGCATATAAATAAGACTAAGAGCATTAACAAGAAGATTATGAAAAGTAGAATTAATCAATTGAACTTTTCTAGCCTAGCTTAACAGAGCACCCTTCCAACCAGCCAATTTTGAGTTGAATTTGTCAATCATACCCCTCCAAAAAGAGTCAGGAACTTTGGAGCATAGGGGAAAACCTAAGTAAGAAGTAGGAAGTTCACCAATCTGACACTGCAGAATTCTAGCAATTTTAGTCTGTCTATGGATCAGAGTGTTGAAAAAGAAAAGAACACTCTTAGGTAAGCTAACCTTTTGCCCCGAAGCTACTTCATACTTTTGTAAAATCGACTTGACAGCCTTAGCCTCCTTAATGGATGATTGCTCAAGCATAAGAGAATCATCCACAAACTATTGATGAGAGAAAATAAGGTTACTAGAAGAAGGGGAAAGTCCAAACATAACCCCAGAATTAACAAATCTCTGAATGAGTTGACCCAAGAATTCCACCACAATTATAAACAAAAAAGAAGAAATGGGATCCCCTTGCTGCAAACCTCTCAAATAGTCAAAAAGAGGAGTAAGGGACCCATTAATGAGAACACATAATCTCTGATTAGTTATAAGCTGAAGCACAAGGGTCACCCCTTTCTCTCCAATACCAAAAGCAGATAAAATATTAGCCAAAAAACCCCAGTCAACCCTATCATAAGCTTTAAGTAAGTCAAGTTTTAGGATAAAAATAGCTTTCTTATTAATAGATAAAGAGTGGATATTCTCATGAACTGAAAGAATAGAGTCCAAGATTTACCTTCCAGCCACAAACCCATTTTGCCGAGGAGAAATGATTAAGAGGAAAAATTATTTGCAAATGAACCACCAGAACCTTGGATATAATCTTATAAAATGAATTGCATAAGCTGATAGGATGAAACTCATCAAAAGAGGAAGCTCCCAACTTCTTAGGGACCAGGACAATAAAAGAGGAGTTCAATTCCTTAAGAAGGGATCCTGACATGAAAAAATCCTTAGTAGCTGCCACAACATCTCTAAAATAATTTCCCAAAATAATTGAAAGAACATTGGGAAACCATTTGTGTAAAATTTATGATTAGATTTAATGCACAAAATTTATTTCGAAAAATCAACACAATGACACAATAAATACCCTGGGAAAACCCTCCTCTTGAGGGAGAAAAAACCAACAAAAATATATCACTTATGTATTTTATCACAAAGAGAATCTCCTTTACAATGAAGGCCAATAATGAGGCCAAGAGTATGCACCACAATCTGATGCAATCACAGATACAACCAAATGCAAATCACTGATAATGAAACTCAACCTTCAACAATAACAATTTGCACTTGATGAAGAACTCACAGTTCTTTTGAATAAAACTGAAGATGAATATGGAATGAATGCAAATGAATTGATGATAAACAATGAAATATCATCAAGTATATATACAATATAAGAAGCGAGGACGTGACTCTTCACAAACATAAGTCGACCCTTATAGAAGAATGTGTCTCCTCAAAAGATCGCGCTCAAGAAGTCAGCCTCAACAAGAATCGCAACTCTCCATTAATTCGTGCCTCTTGGTAAATATTAATTAATAAAATAGTCGTGCCTTTTCATAAATCTCCAATTATAAATTAAATAGCCATCGGCTATTATTTAATTTACCAAGTGTAAAGGAGATCGGCTAGATCGGCTAGAAGTGTCAACCGACGCTGTATCATCAACACTCCCTCTCAGCTAAGGAGGAAACTTCCAGCAACACAAGTCATATCACCTCATCGTGATGACAACCACAATGGCTACACCCATATGTGGAAAGGAAGAATATCACCTCATCGTGATATCAGATATCACCTCAACATGATATCAACCATAATGGCTACAACCATGTATGGTATGTACAAGTGTTCATCACTAGCGTGATGTTGTCACCTCAACATGACTTTCACCATGGCTCTCCCAGAGGGTGAAAACACAAGTATGAAAAGATCATCACGAACTCTCTCACGTGATGCAGTCATGGAGTCACACACATGACATCCACCATGACTCTCTCAGAGGGTGGAATCAAGGGATTTCACCTCAAACTTCTCTCACATAGAAGAACTCATTAATCAAGGGATTTCACCTCGAACTTCTCTCACTGAGAAGAACTCATTATAGAGGATCACTGATACTGAGACTCTTTCTCAGTTAAGGCTAGATTCTCCACCATACCAAGCTTATCTCAAAAGTACACAAACTTTATTCTGGAGAGAGGCTTGGTGAGAATGTTTGCTGTCTGCTCATCAATGCATATATACCTCAACTTTATTGCCTTCCTCAATACCATATCTTTGATGTAGTGGTATTTGATCTCAACATGCTTGGTTCTGTCATGAAACATAGGATTGACAAAAATATTCACACAACTTTGGTTATCACAATGAATGATAGTAGGCTCCATTGATTTTCCAAACAATCCTGCAAGGAGCTTACGAAGCCACATTGCTTCCCGAGCTGCCATACAAGCTGCAATATATTCTGCCTCTGTTGTACTCAATGCTATAGATGATTGATTTTGACTACACCAGGAAATCATAACAGATCCCAAACTGAAGCAACATCCAGAGGTGCTCTTCCGATCTGTGACACACCCTGCCCAATCACAATCAGTATAACCATGTAGTTCCAAATCAACATTTGAATAATATCTCAATCCATATCCAACTGTGCCACACAAGTATCTCAGGATATGTTTAGTTGCAACAAGATGTATCTGTCTCGATTCACACATGAACTGACTAAATGCACTCATAGCATAATAGATATCTGGTCTAGTGTTAACTAGATACATGAAGGACCCAATCAGCTGCCTGTACATTGTAGGATCCACCAAGTCTGAACTAGCTGCAACCTCCTTCAATTTATGTAGGTTGGTCTCCATAGGAGTAGACATGGATTTACAATCCATCATACCAAACCTCTTAAGTATATCAATGGTGTACTTCCCTTGACTTAGAATCATTTCATCTAGTTTTTGCCAGACTTCTAAGCCAAGGAAGTAATGCATAAGCCCAAGGTCTTTCATCTCAAATTCAGAGGCCAACTCTTTCTTACATTTGATGATTAAGTGCTCTTCTCCAATAAGAATCAAATCATCAACATATAAAACCAAAATCAATGCTTCACCATCAATTACCTTAAAGTACATATTAGAGTTAGCATCATTCTTCAAGAAGCCCAAACTTGACAGGTAATGATCAATTCTTTCGTACCATGCACAGGGAGCCTGCTTAAGACCATACAAGGCCTTCTTTAGCCTGCAAACATGAGACTCCTTCCCATGTACCTCAAACCCATCAGGTTGCTCGATATAAACTTCTTCCTCGATAACACCATTTAGAAAAGCTGTCTTCACATCCATTTGATGAATCTTCCATCCTCTAGATGTAGCAATGGCAATGATGGTTTTGATAGAAGTATAGTGAGCAACAAGAGAAAACGTTTCTTCATAATCAACTCCCTCTTTTTGTGAGAACCCACGAGCCACAAATCTTTCCTTGTATTTCTCAATGCTCCCATCAGCTGCATGCTTGATCTTGAAGAGCCATTTCGAAGATACCACAGATTTTCCTTCGGGTCTAGGAACAATGTCCCAAACATCATTCTTGAGAATTGATTGGTACTCCTTTGACATAGCATCTTTCCAAACCTATTGACTAGAATCTTCCTCCACACTAGAAGGCTCAAACTCAATAATTTGAATCATCAAGGCAATATAACTGAAGAACTTATGTGGCCTTTTACTTTCTCTTAATGTACCTCTAGGAGTTGCGAACCTTTCAGCCTCTTGCATAGTTTGTCTAGCCCAAAGAGGTCCTTTTCTCCTAATCACAATATCGATAGGCCCATTAGTAGGTTCTAAGGGTTCAACTGGATCAACATCTTCCTTTGGTTCTGAAGTCTCACTTTGAATCTCAGGAGTATGTTCAATTTCCATATCTTGAGGAGACTCATCATTGTCAATCTCCACATGAGTTCCCTTGGATCTTCTAAATGCAACATCTTCCTCGAATGTAACATCCCTACTGATCTCAATCAACTTCTAACTTGGAATGTATATCCTGTAGGCTTTCAATGTCTCACTATAGCCCACAAATATTCCCTTCTTTCCAGAAGGCTCCAACTTTGTTCTCTTTTCCTTTGGAACATGAACATAGATAGGACATCCAAAGATCCTTAAATGACTAACCTCTGGCTTCTTTCCTGAAAAGGCTTCTTCTAGAGTCATATTCTCCAAGACCTTGTGAGGACTTCTATTGTTAACATATACTGCAGTCCTAGAAGCTTCTTCCCATAAGAAGGTTTACAAATCCTGGTCATGAATAATGGATTTTTCTACTTTCACGATCATCTTGTTCTTTCTATCTGCAACACCATTCTATTGAGGATTATAGGGGACACAAAACTCCCTCTTAATCCCAACATCAACACAAAAATTCCTAAAGCTACCAGAGGTTTATTCTCCTCCATTATCAGATATGAGGATCTTGACTCTTTTACCAAAAAGATTCTCTACTAGAGCTTTGAACTCCTCGAACCTTTCTAACACTTCCTTAGACTCTTTTGTTTTCAAAAAATAAATCCAAGTCTTTCTAGAGTGGTCATCAATAAAAAGAACATAATACAAGAAATCACTCAAAGAAGGAATAGACATAGGTCCACATAAATTAGAATGAATAAGGTTTAAAATACACTTAGATCTACTTTCTCTACTATGGAATGGAGCTTTTGAATTCTTACCCATAGCACATCCTTTGCAGGTTCCTTCATGCTCTTGATTGAACTTAGGAAGTCCCGTGACCATCTTCTCCATGATAGGTAAGGCTCAGAAGTGTAGGTGAGCCAATCGTCGATGCCAAAGATCACATAACCTTGAAGAATCATGAACTAATGCATGTAGTGGACACATACATAGCCTATAGAGGCTTTCATGTCCAACATAAATTACTTGAGCATCCTTGAAACTGGAATTCTCCATCCACACAAGTACTTTGCCTTTGGAGAAGGCAACTTGATATCCTTTATCTTCTAGAGCTGAAATGGAGATGAGATTACACTTGATTTCTGGAACATAAAGAACATTGCTCAACTGAAGTGTGATGCCAGAATCCAAATGAAGAGTAGAGGTCCCAATCCCTTTCACAGAGTAGCTAGCATCATCTCCAATAATGACTTGTTTAGAAGAATCTCTCTCCACCAAGCTTGATAAGTGCTCCTTAAAACTAGTGATGTGTCGAGAAACAACACTGTCGATCAACCAATTGTTGGTTTCTGTAGGTACATTGTTTGACAATTCCGAATAGAACAAGTATTCACAAGAGTCCTTTTGAGGAGAGGCATCATCAACATCTGCAATGGTGGCCTGTTGCTTAGGCCTGGATGGATAGTGCTTGGAAAAGTGACCATACTTGTCACATCTAAAGCATTGGATCTTGGACATGTCTCTCTTCTTCTTGAAAGAGGGAGCATCATCATTTCCCTTATTTTGATTCCTCTTGAAGAAACCTTTCTTTCCATCTTTTCCTTTCTTCTTCAAAGCATGGGAGGCTAGAACATCAATATCTTCATTCTTTGAACTTTGACCAATGCCTCTAGCCACCAACCTTGGATTCTTCTTGAATGCATTCTTCCCTTAGACGATCAAACTTAGGAATTTTTGATCTTGCACTAATTCCTTGAATGTAGGATTCCCAAGACAAAGGAAGACCATTGAGAGCAAGTATGGTCAAGCCTTTGTCGTCAACCACATGGCCAAATGTCTAGAGCTGATATCTCAAATCTGAAATCCTCATGAAGTAAGCAATCATAGTTTCTCCTTTTGCCATCTTCACATGATGTAGTTGTTGCTTCAGTGCAAGTGCCCGACTGGTATTGTTGATTTCATACATTTCTTTCAATATTTTAAACATGTCTCTTTCCATCTTCAACTTAGAGACAATAGGAACGATATGATCCTTAATGGAATCAACCAACATTTTCATTGCCTTGATATCTTTCTTCTTCCACTGCAACTTCTCTTCTTCCTCCTCAGGTTCAGGAACATTGGACTCCACAAACTCACCCAAGTCATTCTCTTGCAAGGTAAGCATGATCCTGAATCTCCATGATGTGAAGTTGGATGCTCCCTCGATTCTATCCTTAATATTAAGTCCATTCACCATCTTGACTAATGTAGGGATAGACAAAGAAATATCACGAAGAGAATAGAGTATTGCTGTAAGAACAAATCTTATCACGATCTCCTCAAACCTTGCTTTGATACCATGTTAAATTTATGATCATATTTAATGCACATGATTTAATTCAAAAAATCAACACAATGACACATCCGATACCCTGGGAAAACCCTCCTCTTGAGGGAGAAAAACCCAACAATAATATATCACTTATATATTGAATCAAAAAGAGAATATCCTTTACAACGAAGGCCGATAATGAGGCCAAGAGTATGCACCACAATATGATGCAATCACAGATACAACCAGATGCATATCGCTGATAATGAAACTCATGCTTCAACAATAACAATCTGCACTTGATGAAGAACTCACAGTTCTCTTGAATAGAACTGAAGATGAATATGGAATGAATGCAAATGAATCAATGATAAACAATGAAATATCATCAAGTATATATACAATATAAGAAGAGAGGATGTGACTCTTCACAAACATAAGTCATCCCTTATAGAAGAATGTGTCTCCTCAAAAGATCGCGCTCAAGAAGAAGTCAACCTCAACAAGAATTGCAACTCTCCATTAATTCGCGCCTCTTGGTAAATATTAATTAATACAAAAGTTGTGCCTTTTCATAAATCACCAATTATAAATTAAATAGCCATCAGCTATTATTTAATTTACCAAGCATAAAGGAGATCAGCTGGAAGTGTCAACCAACGCTGTATCATCAACAATTTGGACCTGATGCTTTGTTACCTTCAAAGGAAAAAATAGCACTATGGATTTCATCCACCGAAGGAATACTAAACCAACTGTCTATTCATATCATCATCCACCAACCGAGGGATATCCATTAAGAGGTCGTCTTGACAAGCCAAATCAAGCTCCCCCTCCTTTGATAGCAACTGGGAGAAATACGAGGAAGCAACAAGCATCAAATCAACATCCTTTTCCAACACTTTTTCATTGAAGTTGATCAAGTTAATTTTGTTAGTAGCCCCATGTTTCAGAGTGGAAAGGTGAAAATTGGTATTCTGGTCCCCACTTTTAAGCCACAATATCCTCGACCGCTATTTCTAGAATTCCTCCTCCTTAGCCACAATATTATACAAACTGGAAAGAAAAATATTTTCCTTCTGCATCAAAGCCTGATCATACCCGAAAACTTGGATCAAGTGTTGCACATCCTGAAGTTCCTTAGTCACACCCTCCTTTTCCGTAAAAATATGACCAAAGGAGGTGCGATTCCACTTTCGAACATTATCCTTAAAATTGGCAAATATTTTTAGCAACTCTAAACATAGCCGAACCATCCACCTAGATGTCCTACCATTCATGAATCAAATTCCCTAGGTCAGGGTGAGACATCCACATTTTTTCAAATCTAAATGGAAAATTCTTCTTGCCTCCCAACAAGTCCACCGACAAAGCAAAAGGGAAGTGATAAGAACCAAGTCTAGTAAGAGCGGAAAGCGAGCAAGAATAATGTACCAACCAATCAGGGGAGATAAGAGCATTATCAAGCTTCACTTGGAGCAAGGCATTCCCAACTCTCCTGTTCGACCAAGTAAAAGACGCACCCTTCAAATCTAGATCTAGGATAGCAAAGTCATTAATGAGACTCATAAGATCATATTTGCTCATATCCACCACCTGGGAACCACCCAACTTTTCATTATCATGCAAAGGAGTATTAAAGTCTCCCATAACCAACCAATTCTCAATATGGTTCACAACTTTAAAAGAGGAAAAATTCTCCCAAAGTCTTTTTCTAGCACTCTTACAATTCAGAGCATAAATATTAGATAGAGTCCAAGAGAATCTATCTCGCATATGAGTAAAGGAAGTAGCCACATGATTACAATCTTTAAAAAGTTCATTTCCGTGGATCACTCTAAGATTCCAAAAAGTAATAGTTCCTCCCGATGCCCCCATCGCAATCAGAACAATGCATACCACAATTCTTAAAGAGCTTATTCTTCAATCTAGACAATTTATCCATTCCCATTTTAGTCTCTTGGATTAACACAATATCAAGGTGATGATCTCTTACTAGATTAGCAGGAAGATCATGCTTGTGAGGGTGATTTAATCCCCTCATATTCCAGGAGATGATCTTCATAATAACTTATTGGAAGTGCTCTTAGAGCACATATCCAATAGGGTTCTTTGCGTCCCATCAACAATGTCCATTCAACTCTCCTTTTCCCTGGTTACATTTGTAGGAGGCCTCCCTCTTCCACGCGGCTTAGAACCACAATCTAAACTTTGTCGATTCCTTATCACTACTCCCAGTGAAGGAGAGTGTTTTTTCTTGTTGCGTCCACAAACCTAAATGTATGGAGAATTATCCTGATCCTCATGTTCCCCAAAATCCTTAGATTTAGACATCTCCAGTCCCTTAACCTTCAAACCATCATCTTACACTACCCCAGAGGGCGAATATCTAACCTCATCACAAACCTTATCATCATGAGCAACCTCCATCCTCATTGTTTCCATAGAAACTACTGACTCACTAGCAGGGGGAGGCATAACCTCATCACCTTGACCTAAAGCCTTGTTCTCTTTTCCCAAAATCTCTAGGTCTTCTGGAAAAAATTCCTTATTCTCTAAAACATGAATCTTTTCAACATGGTCAACCACCCCGTTCTCACCCAGGGCCACCTCCCCTTTCTCCATAGGCTCCACAACCTGTTCTAGGTCTTTCTCCTTCTCTCTCCATTTCTTAGTTATCTGTTTAGGCACCTTAAGAGGGCATTTTTTGGCCTAGTGGCCAATTTTTTGACAATGGAAGCACACAAAGGGATTCGATTCAAATTATATCATTTTCTCCCATACCCCAAATTTAGAATTAATTTTTATGACAGATGAAAAATTAGCTGATTGTTCCACATTTACAAAAAATATGGAATAAACCAACCTCTTCCTAGATGTCGTCATCAGGTCAATTGATATTAGACAACCTAAGGTGCTTGCTATCCCTTTAAAAACTTCCTCATCCCATAATTCCATTGGTAGGCCTGGAAGACGAACCCACATAGGAGCAACCGAGAAAGAGCATAAATTCGGGTTAAAGCCTGGCTCCCACTTTTTAAGCATCAGAGATGACTTTCCAATAAACCAAGGGCCACTAGTAAACACCAAAACTAAATCATCTTCACAGTTAAAGGTGAAAGAGAAGAAACCTTTAGCCATAGACGCAACATCAATCTATCCCTTAGGTTTCCAATGATTTAAAGCAAACTTACGTACCAACTCAATATGGGGTCGGGGACCAACAAATTTTCCCAATAGAGCCATATCCATATTGGACATGCTTTTATCAACAATACAATTTGGGACAAAAATAGAGTACTCTCCAGTTTTCACATTAGCAGTAAACAACACCGGAGGAGACATACTCTTACCTTTAGGCTTAGCTCCAAACAAATTCTTCCACTTAAGAGAAGAGCTCGATAGGAGGTCAGACTTGGTCTTATCAACCCCAAGGCTAGCCATATCAGAAGTCCCATCACAACCACCAAAAGATAGGTTTGCCCTCAACTTTTTAGTCCCAGGAATCTCTTTTTCAAAGGACACCGAGGAATGAGGACACACAACCCTCAACGTCCCATTCCTAGAAGAACAAACATTAGAAACTAAAGGGGACCCACAAATATTATCTGCGAGAAAGGACCCACCTGACAACACCCTCCCATCAGCAAACTATCCACCATTAACGCTTGTAGCATCATCAAGAAATCTCGCCTTTTCGAAACCTAAAAATCCACCACCTCCATCGCCACCACCCGAGGAGCTTTCCATCAACATGAATTACTAAAACGGATTTGTTAGGATGCCCAACTAAGTGATTTATGTTGTTAACTAAGTTTTACCTTAAGTTTTTTCATTAAAAAGATATCAAGGGCCAAGTGTTGACTGACCATTTGGATGAGACACCTTCATCATTTGCATTACCAAATCATGACTCATTTCCCAATGAAAATGTGTTGAAAATTAATAATAATGAAACATGGGAGCTATCTTTTGATGGTTCTAAGTGTAGAATTGGCTTCAGAGTAGGGGTTATACTAATACTTCCTTCAAGAAAGCCAATTCCCTTATCTTACCATCTAAATTTCATATGTACAAACAACACTGTAGAGTATGAGGCTCTTGTCGTTGGGTTATGTGCAACCTTGTCTTTAGGTGTTCAACATATTCATATATTTGGTGATTCTCAATTGATCATTAAATAAATCAACGAATCTTATCAAGAAAAACATGATAAGTTATCTCGATATAAGGACTTCATGATATCATTATTAGAATGCTTTATATCATACATTGTTGACAATGTTCCACGAAAGGATAATCAACATGCAGATGCGATGACAAGCGTTGCTTCCCTTGTTTCTCTTGAAGATTTTTTTATGGATTTCACATTCATTTTCCACACTCTCACAACACCATAAATATATGAAAAGATGAAGGAAACATTAGTGTCCAATATTGAAACCTCTAGTGAATGGTATATGCCGATATTCAAATATCTATAGAAGGTACCTTTCTTGAACAAACCACTAAGAACACTAGAGCTCATATTAGGAAAATTGTAGCTCGATATATAATCCTAGAGTAGACATGTTTTATAGGTGGTCATTCAATGACCTTCTCCTTAAGTGCCTTAAACAATCCAAAATCTTGGTAGCCCTTGAGGAAGCTCATGCGAGGGGAATTTTGGAGGAAGATCATTAGTTCAAAATTAATTTGTATAGGGTATTATTGGAAAAATATGGAACAATTTTTTTTTTTTTATCATGCTAAGAAATGTCCTAAATGTCAAGAACATAAAAAAATTATTCACACTCTTGCTTCCGAACTTCATGCTCAAGTTGTCATTTGGCCATTTTCAGTGTGGGGCTTGGATCTTATTGGAAATATTTCTCCTCCTTCTTGTTCAAGATATACATTTATAATCACTACTACAGATTATTTCATGAAGTGGGTTGAGGAAATTCCTCTTCGTTCCACAATTGCTGATGTAATTTGTTGTTTTATCTTAGAAAACATCATTGCACAATTTGGCCTACCTTCCGCCTTAGTTTTTAATAATGGGACACCATTTAAGAACAATGAAGTGAAGAATTTATTGGAAATATTTCACATTAAAAATTGATTTTCTACACCTTATTACCCACAATCTAATGGTCAAGCAAAAGCAACAGACAAAACATTTGAACAAATCTTATGAAAAAATGGCTAGCAAACATAGCAAGGACTGACACACTCAACTCTCTTATGCATTATGGGCTTATCATGCAAGCATTCACACATCTATAGGAAATACACCATATAACCTTGTTTACAGTGTAGATGCAATAATTCCCTTAGAGTTAGAAATTCCCTCTTTGAGAATCTCTCTTAGTGACCTTACTGATGATAACACATATAGAGAAAAACGATTGCAAAAACTTGAAATGCTCGATGAACAACATATAAATGTTCTTGAACATCTCCAAGCTTATTCCAAAAGAATGCAATGTAAGTATAATGATAATGTCATTCCTCATTCTTTCAACAAAGGGGATTTGGTCTTGTATGAAAATCAACACAATGTCAATGTTGCTCCAAACAAGAAAGGAAAGTTTAGCCCAAATTGGTCATGGCCCTATATCATTGATGAAGTCTATGGGTCTGGAGCATATAAATTTAAGGAAATAGATGGTAAACCTCTCTAAGAACCTATAAATGTTACACATTTTCATAGATATTACACTTAGCAATTCTTTTGAATGGTATGTGTGATAAAGCATATTGTTAGATTAAGTAGATGGTTTCTATTTTATCTCGCATTTCTTCATTCTTGATTAACATATTTGTGTCTCAAATTATTTTGATTAATTATTCATTTACTTGAATTATTACTTCTTTATGCATATCTTTCAATCATGTGTGTTATGTGCTAAATTAGATCATTATATGCATTTAATTTTAAATTTAATTAGATCATAAGGGAATCTAGTTTAACATGATTACATTACTAAAAAATGTAGCATCTAAGTAGACATAATTGTTAATTGGATCACATTCATCACATAACAAATTAGATCATGGAGACATTTATTAAATAATCTTACCAAGATTGCTTAATAGATCACATTGACATTTAATTCAAACAAGATACAAATGCATAAATCATAAAAATAGAAACATGCTCATATATAGATCATAAGGTTTATATAAATTATGGTCACCACAATATGGTGCATAATAAAAAAATACATCTAAGTAGGTCTATGACTACTGGACTCCTTGGGTCCCGATGGTAGTTCCCGTTGTGAGATGGTGGATCAGGAGCATCCTTTGGATCTAATCCCCTCTTGTAGACACTCTGAATATCCTACTATTTTAGCCTTGCATATAAGTGTTGCAATGCGCTTCTGCTCGATCCGATCTCTGTCTGCTCACACCTTGCTTAATTCTTTCCATAGAATGGCCTATGCCTCAATCTCGATAGAAATTGAGTGTCTCTAAGCTCCTCATGTGCAACACTAAGCTCCTCATGTGCAACACTAAGCTCCTCATGTGTAGCTCTAATCTCCTCTTAGGCGGCTCTCACTTGCTCCTCTCTAGCTCTTGCTTTCTCCTCTCTAGCTCGAACCTCCTAATTTTCAACTCGAACCTCATCAATGGTCCTCATCGCATCATCATAAGATGTCCACCATGATAGGGGATCAAATAGGTCAGTATTGTGCCCCACACTTGGTGATGGCCTATGCTCAACTTGTATCGGTTGGTGTGGGGGCATAGGTGGAACCATGTTTGTAGTGACTCGACTGAAGGAGTCGAGCCAATCTTATGTCATAACTGTAAAAAAGAAAACATAAATTAAATCATAATGAGATATAATGCATAAACATAACTAAAGATAGTCATATGAAAAAAGGATAAATAACATATCACATCACTTGGATTACCAAGCCGCCAATCGGGATCTTATAAGACATTATGGGCCCTATATCGAGACTCCTTTGATGGGCTAGTGGTGTGGCAAGAGTTACATGGCTGCTCCCTCCATGCTCATGGGATTGGATTCCCTTTAAATAGCTATAGAATGTGCTTGGGTGATGTGAGGATGAGATGTAGGTCTCTCCTCAAGGTCATCTCGAGCCTTTGTTGGCTCCTTGGGATCCTTTCCTGCTGACTGTTGATCCTCCTCCTCCAAATCCTCTACATCATCATCGTCATTATTCATCGAATCCCCATCCATGTCCTCATCCTCTCTCTCATCCCCTTCATGATGTGGCCAAGGCTCAGGATCGCCTGTGGGATGATCGTCAGAGAAGACGTGAGGATGTTGTGCTATCCTCCACCACCTATCATAAGAAGCTATTGTGCCAACATCATCCTTGTTAGATGTTGGATGTGCATCTCACCTCTCATCCTTGGAGTCACTATAGGTGATGTCTATGAGTGTGGGATGGCAGATGTCCTGTGGTCTAGTACCACTACGTGCAAATATCATATAGGTAGGCTGCGAGATGGGTGCTATCTGTAGCTGACCAAACTATCTCATCACATGATCATAGTAAAATGACATGATGATATAGTCATCTCACCCAACCAATAATGTATCTCACTACATCATTCCTAGCTATTGTGTAAGACCTAGCCATTGTTGTAGAGTCTTATATGGTCTCTATATGATGCCATCATCCTTTAGATGATTGAATCTAACTCTCTAGTATAACAAATCTCCACATTGCTAGGGTCTCTTGAGTGTGTAAAAAAAGACTTGTGGATAACTGTAAGGTGTAGGCCCGAGAAATCTAATAGGCATAGTGCATGTGATGTGCTCAAATTCCCACACATGAAGAAGGGTGCAAAGAATAATATTGTGACCCTCTTGATAGATGAAGCAACAAGGATCATAATATAAATGTGCCAACATACTCTATCCTCAAGTATAAACTATCTGATGTTGCTCCATAGCCCATATCATGTGAATTAGGCCCCCATCAAGGTGTGTGCCTCATCCATCAAAAACTAGAGGTAAGGCCACAATAACAGACATAATGCATCGAATCAATGGAACAATAACATGTAGAAGCCACTTAAGCTTGATACGACCCCTAGAGTAAGAATCTATGTAGTGGCTAATACAATAGTGTATATCTCTCTTCGTCTCTCATGGAGTCCAAAACTCATTAAAGTGTACATCCTTACCTTACACGGGAAATATGAAGATACAGTGTATGTCCTCAAGCATAATTGTCATCTTCCCCATTGGGAAATGAAATGTGGAAGTATCTGCATTCCACCACTTGATGAGTTCCATTAGCATAGCATCATGATATCTCATCGGTGGCATGAGATACACCCAAAATGGTTTGATAGTGTGTAAAGTCTGGTCATCCTCTTGTGATAGTCACATAACCTGCTCTCGAAGTAACAAAAATAAGTGTCATCCTAAACGTTGTTGGGCACATGGCGGGACCTATAAGAAACAAAAGGAATCATCAGTCATACAACAGAGTCAATAATAAAACAGTCAAAAGAAAACAAACTATAAAGCAAGGTATAGGCGCCAGTCTAGGACTGAGGTACCATCCTAGGACAGGGGTGCCACTTTGGGATAAGGATTCCCAAAGTGGACACTATTGCCCAGTTTAGATAGGGACGAGATGATTTTTGGAAAACTTTGAAAAACACAAAAATAATGAAATAAACTACATGGAAAAGGAATAGGTAACTCACTATTCATGCCACTACACCTCATGTAGAGTTTTCTCCCAAGATCTCAATTCTTGAGGGCTGGTATGGTCGTTATCTTAGAATATTTGCTCCTCAATTCAATGGTATCTCTCTCTAAACCTTCAAACAACAAAACTAAAAATGATGGTCAAAAAGTTGATTTTTCTCTAACATACTTAATACTAGCTCATCTCATTCGATTCACAATAGTGGGGGCTAGCAAAATCTGATTTTGATATCATCTATTACGTTGGATTCATGGTTCCATCCTCGATCATATCTAATGTTTAATGATAGTTGGTATTGTGATCTTATGACCCTATCGAAAGTGTTTCCATCACCAAGCTTGGAAATTCGATGCAGTTAGATTGCCACCTTGATTCCACCTCCATAAACCAAGAAGGATCGAAGCGGATACATCTACTCTTGAATTTGGTTCTCCTTAGAAGTTGACATGTTTGTTCAAGATGATTTTTGAATATCTAACAAATCATTTTTGCAAGATGTGGTTCCTAACATTGTGGTTTTGTAGATGACTACACGTGGGGCTTGATTCTCTCATTCATGAATGATTCATAATATCTATATATGAGTATCCTTTTTAAAAAACATGATTTACTTTCAATACTTTAGCTTATATATGAACGTAGTGTCATATGGCTACCAAAGTGGGGGCTAAATGTAGCTCAAAAATTATACTCCCTTGTAGGTGATAGCAAAATTTCATGCTTAGTTTGGACCTATCTTAGTGACCCTTGAGTTTATACATTTTCAACACCTCCTAACTAGGCCCTAATCTCCTAAAATTATGCATTATGAGGCCTATTTTATCATTTTTCAATAAATTGCAAGCATTGGAAAAATGCATTTAGTTGATATTTTACCCTTGACACTTAGTGTCCTAGAAAATAGGTCCAGGACCCATAAGCCCTTGGGCATATGGGTCCCACTATTTTTTTGGGGACCAATTTTGGATGTCGGTGTCGACATTTTAACATTCAAAATTTAAATTGTAAATGTCGGCTATCATGATCTAATTTTTGGGAAATTAAAGAAATGCTTATAAATACCTAGTACTTTCACCATTTGAAAACTAGAGAACACAAGCAAGCAATAATTTGAATCATGGATCAATAAGAGATCATTACATTCTACCAAATGTATTCTGATTTGTAGGTTTTCAAGCTCATTTAAAGAATTTGATCAAGCCATATTCTGTGATTGAAGTTTGATACTAGTAGAAGAGCATGCTAGTTTCTAGGTTTAGGAGATGCATTTGGATATTTCCTTCAACCTAATGACTTGTTTCCTAGTGTTCTCATCTTCAAGCTTCATCCTACTTGTAGCCTAAAGCAAGGTATTACTATGTTTCAAATTTCCTAAGGGTTTTTAACTTCATCTTAGGTAGATCTTACCATTTTCATATAAGAATCCTTCTCTAACACACTTGAGCAGGGTTTTACGCATTTTTAGCTCATAACAATCTTAGATGCACTTAAGGTTAGGGCATACACACTGTTATCAATCAATTTTATTGGCTATTGTGGAGGCAGGTATACAAAAACAAGGGTTTGACTAAGGAAAACTCCTATATATCCACCCCAACATATCTTTTATAGATTTATTGCATGTCTAGATCTGAAGATGAAGATTTGCAAGGAAAAAATCAAAGAACATACATAGAACTACAAGATCAAATTTAAAGTTTCAGAAAAGGCCTATAAGGACTCATATTCCCCTGAGTGACTTTTTCCTCTCTTTCATGTCAGATCCAACTTTCTATGATAGATACACATCACTCAAGACTTCTTAGATCTACCTGCAAGTTGTCATTTCAATCTGTTAATCATCAAAATATTATAATTTTCATATTAGGGCACATAGTTGAATTAGGTTAATCAAAGAAAATCAATTTTGATCATTTTCTAAGGCTCAAAAGGATCAAATCTAGGTTTGATTGACTCACCTTCATGGTTGAAATTCAATATATAAACACCTTATTGATTTGCATCCTAATGCACCTTTTAAAAGGAGCATAACTAATCTTAGGTTTATGTACTAAGCTTAGGGTTCCCTTTTTCATATGATATAGAGTGTAATTGATTATCACTCAAATAGAAATGGTACTCCCTCAAAACATTCTATTATCTTTTGTACTATGATTTGTATGTCTATATACAATATAAACAAACATGGCCACCTACATTGAATTATAATATCAGGATTGAATTTCCTCTTATGGAGCAAGAGTATAGTTTTATGCAAAGTCAACAACTGATAATGTAGTTCCAATTGGAAATATGTTTTTACATGTATGAAATTGATCATCAAGCCATCAAGCATATTGAGAGTGGTTCACATATTTGGGTACAAGCTTATCTTTAAATTCTGTAGCGAATGTATGCATAATAATTTTTTCTATGATTACCTCACAATATTTTCCAAATTTTCCATCCTTTAAAGAATATTCAATATGTTTGAGTCTTTTAACATCCACTAGCTGTCTAAAATCACGTAAATTACTTCCATGCATACATTATCCTACCAATGAAATTTTGCCACATCTATTATATTGTCTAGAAATACATGCATTTAAATAAAATAAGTGTCCATCAAATGGTTCATAAAATAAACCTACTATAAACTCCTTGATTGATTCACGTGGCATATTAATACCACATTCTTGCATAATTTTGTTAGTATGCAAAGTACAACGTATATATATATCAAAAAATATCATAATAATAACAAAATTGTACATGAGTTTTACAACAAGAGATTCATTGTTTATTAATTTTCACATACCAAGGTTTACATTTTTCAAATGATCATTGACTTATGCTAATATTTGGTAAGATTGAATCATCTAATTTTTTTATAAAATTTAGTTTGAGTAATTTATAATAGATGTTTTGGATGAGGGTCATGAATTTCTGATCCCATTCTTAATTTTAAAACATCTCTAATATTAGATGATACTCTTGTATTATCATGCGAATATTTTTCAATTAAATATTCAATTTCATTATTTAGTTTCATGTCATGCCTTGGGAGTCTACACCTAAAACTCCAACATTGGTTAATTGGATCATTTTCTATACTTTCTCTTCTCTTTTCCGCTCTTATCAAAGTTTTAGGATTTACTTTTATAAATTCACTAATCTTAACATTATTTTATTCAAAGTTGATTTATTAACTAAAGTAGTTGTTATAGCACGTTGTGATGCATTCTTATCTTTAAATCAATTTTTTTTTCCTATAGAATCAATAGCATTAGCAACACTAGATATGACATGTTTTATTGAATCATCTTTCTTTTTAGGTTTGAAAAAAAATCCTAATTTTTCATAACTTTTCTCATTTTCCACATTTTCATCAATTGCATCATGAGTTGACATTGAAATCCTAGTTTTTTTTAATATTTTATATAATCTATTTCTATGGGTTCTCATTTGTCTCCAAGAAATTTTACTAGGAAGGTTATCTAAGACGTTGTGATGCATTCTTATCTTTGATCCCATGATTACCAAACCCTCTCGATAAAAAAAATGATTTTAACTTATTTTCAAATTGCTACCTCCTTGAAATTTTGAAATAAAACAATATGCAGATCATTTGTTGTATAAACTTTGAAGTACAAATAAATATGAATATATCAAAAACCCTTTTTTTTCTCTTGAAAAAAGTCCTTGTACTCAATTCCACCTTAGAATAATCAACTTTTGATTGAATCCTTCAAAAAATTGAATAGAATATGACTGTTAAGAGATTGCACAATACAAAATTGAATAAAAAATCACAGAAAATGTCATCGTCGGCCCGTATTGCATGAAGAGAATGTTGCAAAAAAAAGGTGGTAAGTCATTTTTTTTCCAAATTTGAAAAAAATTGGTATAATAGAAATGGTACTTGTTTCAAAATAGGTACTCATTCCATTTTCCAAATAGGAAAATTAGGAACTGTTGGTATGTGGCGACTTTGTAAAACCTTAATTCTAGAAGCTTCTAAAAGGCTTGTAATAAGTGGTTGGGATGTGAGTTGCAGTAGGGCATTATTCACGAGATTATAATATGTTTTGCATTGGATAATAAAATCATTGGTTGGTTGTGGTTTTGTGGATGTAGCCCATATTGGGTGAACCACATTAAATTGTCTGTGTTGTCTTGTTGCCGCTATAATTTTTTTTTATGTGTTTTATTTCTCTATTTTATTGATCAAATCTGCATTTAACTGCTAGATATTTGCATTCTAACCCTAATAGGATCAGGTACCTATTTCAAAATGAGTACTTGTTCTATAAAGTTAGAATTTACAAGCCACTTTTTGCTTTGGCTTTAGGCTCAGGAAAGGTTTGGTAAGCCAATCCTTAGCCTTGGACCTACAACTAAAAGACTAAGACAATGTCAAGAGAAATAATTGACTTTGGCAATATGGCTGATGAACTTTTTTCAGAATTAGTTTATGAAATTAAAACCCATCACGATGTCTAGTTTTCAAATATATAATTTTTGTATGATTATATTATGTTTTCTATTTTTAATTAATTTCTAAATAAATTAGCCCATAAACTTGAAATGTTAGGCATTTTTAGTTTTTTAATAATTTCTAATTTGTTATTTTTTGTAAACTTTATATGACATCAATATACAAACAATTCTCTACAAAATAAAAAAATTCAAAAAATGATTAGTTTAGGTCAAACTTGTTAGATACACAGGACAACTGAGAGGGGGGGGTGAATCAACTATGCATTAAAACCTTTAAAACCTCATTAATCTTCAAACCCTTATTAAGCATTAGCATGAATATAACCAAATGAAAAATCAACACAACAAAAACCATACATAATAAAACACTAGATTTTATGTGGAAAACCCTAATTAGGGAAAAAAAGATTGAGGATTAACTCACATATATATGAATATCACTACTAAATGCAATAGGATCACTATCAAGAGATCACTGCCCAAAAGATTCACTATTCAAAAGAAAGAAAGTGGTGTAGGGGCACCAAATCAATTTTGGTCATTTGATGTCATTAGGTGTCTAGGTTGGTGATTTGTTTGTTTTTTCACTTGGTTGATGTAATAAGGTTGAATGGAGACCATTTTCAATTTATTTGTGTCATGTAGGGTCATTTTGGTATGTTTTGTAAAAATTGTCAAAATGATGTAAAAGTTGCTTTGCAACTTGACAATTTTTGCTTTGTGGGGAATATGAACAGTCATATTTTTGAATGGAAGTTGTAGACCATTGGAATTCAGTTGGAACTTGTTTAAAAATCCTAAAAAACATTGAGGCAATGTTGTTGAAGCATTTGGAGGACAAACAATAATCAATAACTCTATTTTTTTTTGCATATTTTCAGTGTTTTTTGTAGTTTCTTGGTTCTGTACGGCCCAGTATAGTTGTGTTATGATCTAAAACTCATGTAATTTGTTCAAGCTATGAATCCTCTATAATTTGGTCATGGTGTGGTTGTATTTCATTGAGAAATAAGTGTGTTTGAGAGATTTCTTTGAAGACCGCCTAAAAACCCTAGTTTCAAGGGTTTGAAGTCAAGAAATGTGAATAACAACCCATTCCATCGTTGAATCTTGGAAAAACTCAATGGAATGGAGACTTTAGGTTTTATTTTCATGTTTTTGTTTTCTTTTGGAGCAGGGGATGGAGTTTGGAGGGTTTTTGTCCCAACCCTAGCCTAACATCTTCATGTGTTAGGCTTAGGTAGAGTAGTGATAGTGTAGGAAAACAATTTGTAAGTGTTGGTTGATGATGAAATCTATTGAATTGGACCTTATGTGACATGTGAAGACTACTGGTGTAGAGTTTTTGTGTTTTGAGATAGGATTTCTTATAGATGATTTGGAAATTTGGCCTAATTGGCCTTGTTTTTGGCATAACAGACCTAATTTGGTGAGCTTGGTCCAAAACAACCCTAGTCACAAATGAGATATGTCAAATTTAAGCCTAATGGGTTTCTGAAAAGGTGTTGGTCTAGTGGAGAAATGGACTTCTCTAAAATATGTGTTTGAAGAACTAGGCTTGGAGTCTTAGAAGTTAAAAACAAGTGATATTGTGCAAACCACCATTGTTGGGTCGTGAGACTTGAAGAGGTGATTGAATTGTGATATTTGAACCTATTCCACCCTTTCTCTGCATCAGGTGGTATCAGAGCATAGGTTTTGATTGAAAGTGGGAAAGTGAATGAGAATTGACATAAGAAAGATGTCTCCAAAGAACAATCCAATGACCAAAGATGTTAAAGAACTGAAAGAACAAATGCTCATTAAGGAGAGGCTCTATAAGGAGTCTCAAGAAGCAGCCCTAGCTAGAATAGCAGCCATAGAGAAGAATCAGAGAAGAGGAATGGTTAGTGGTGACCAAAGTGATAAGGAGGATGAGGGTGAGAGTGAGAACCCTCTAGTAGGAGTCCATGATGAGGATGAGGACTTGGACCCTAAAGAAAAGAGAATGGTTAGGATGCTAAAGGCTATCAAGGGGGATATTACTCCTAAAGTGAAGGTTGAAGTGCTTATGTATGGTGGAAAGATGGACAGTGAATAAGTATTGAGTTGGTAGATGCTCTTGATAATTTCTTTGAGTTTGAGGAGATAGAAAACAATAAGAAGGTGAAATTTGCAAAAACCAAGTTGAAGGGCCCTGCCCTAACATGGCGAAACTATGTCCAAGAAGAAAGATTCAAGAAGGGAAAGTCTAAGGTAAGTTCATGGGACATAATGGTAGCAAAGGTGAAGGCACAATTCCTACCTGCAGATTATGCAATACTAACCTTCAGGAAGTTGCAATTTTTTTTAAAAAAGGAGTTAGATGTGATGGCATACAATGATGAATTCCATAAATTGAGTATAAGGGCATGACATATTGAAGATGAGATAGAAAAGGTTGCAAGATATTTGAATGGGCTTAGGTTCAATATCCAAGATGAGATTGGTCTCAATACACCAAAAATAGTTGAGAAGTGTTTCCAATTGGAAGTCAAGGCAAAAGAAAGAATCAAAAGAAGAGAAGAGCAACAAGGAAGAGGTAGAGGGAAAAATTTCAGAGGTAGAGGCAACTTTGGTGCAAGAGGGCAGTCACAAAACAAACAAGGTGAATCAAGCAACCACTAAGAGAAAAGTGGTGAGTCAAGTGGTAGAGGTAACTTCAGATGAAGAAGATTTGGTGGTAGAGGAAGGTTTGGTGGACAAGGGAGAGGATCCAATACCTTCTTAGGTAGATGTTACAACTGTAATCAATTTGGACACCCAACATGGAAGTGCCAGAACAAACAAGCATCAAGTTCACATGGTGGTGAGTGAAGGACACAAATTGTGCATGAAAAGGCTATTGAAAGTGTTAATTCACCATCTCAGCATGCTTCCCCTAAGGTAGGTGAGTCATTGATGATGAGGAGAACACTTATTAAGGTACCTAGAACCAAATAACCTCCACAAAGGAAATCCTTATTCAGGACTACATGCAAGTCACATGGAAAGGTATGCAAAGTAGTTGTAGATTCTGGTTCTACTGATAACTTGGTTTCCTTAGAAATGGTTGAAAAATTGAATATGAAAATAATTCCTCACCCCACACCATACAAAGTGTCATGGTTAAATAAAGGTCAACAAGTCTTGGTAAATGAGTAGACACGGGTAGAGTTTAATTTTAGGGGTTATAAGGACAAAATATTTTGTGACATCATCCCCATGGATGTTTGTCATTTGCTGCTAGGAAGGCCATGGAAGTATGAAAGAAAGGCCAAGCATGATGGCCATAAGAATGCCTATGTGATAGAATAAGATGGTACCTAATTTACTTTGACACCCCTACAAGATAAAGAGTTTGACAAACAAGTTGGTTCTAGTGTCATGGTAGTGGGAGAGAAGGAGTTTTTGAAAATTTTGAAGGATGAAGGAGGTCAAGGATTTTCCTTAGTTATCAGACCTAAATCCAAATCTATTTTAGCAGCAAATAAGGTGAAAGACATACCTAGTGAAGTTCAAGCCTTGCTAGATAAATGCAAAGACATTGCGGTTGATGAATTGCCAAGTTCCTTGCCTCCCATGAGAGATGTCATTCATCGTATAGATTTGATCCCTAGTTCCAATTTTCCAAATAAGGTTGCATATAAGATGACTCCTAAACAAAATGAAGAAATAAGGAGACAAGTTCAAGAATTGTTGGATAAAGGCCTATTTAGGGAAAGTTTGAGCCCTTGTGTCGTCCCTATAGTTTTAGTACCTAAAAAGGATGGGGATTGGAGGATGTGTACGGAATCAAGGGAAATGAACAAAATAACTATCAGATATAGATTTCCAATACCTAGAATGGAGGATCTAATGGACTGATTGGGAGGTGCATGCTATTTTTCAAAGATTGATTTAAAAAGTGGTTATCATCAGATTAGGATAAGGGAAGGTGATGAATGGAAAACTGCATTTAAAACTAATGAAGGTCTGTATGAGTGGATGGTAATGCCCTTTGGACTGTCAAATGCTCCAAATAAATTCATGAGGTTAATGAATGAGGTTTTGAAGCCTTTTATTGGGAAATTTTTTGTTGTATATCTAGATGACATTCTTGTGTTTAGTAGGACAAAGGAAGAGCACTTGCAACATCTTGATATGGTTTTGTAGAGATTGAATGAGGAGAAGTTGATGATAAATCTTAAAAAGTGTGAATTTGTGAAAGAAGAGTTAGTGTATCTTGGGTTTGTGATCGTCAAGGGCTCATTGAAGATGGATCCCACCAAAGTAGAGGCAATGCTCAGTTGACCAACTCCAAATTTAGTAGGAGAGGTAAGAAGATTTTATGGGATTGCAAGTTTCTATAGAAAATTCATTAAGAATTTTAGTCACATCTACTCACCCATCATTGACACCATTAAGAAAGACAAAAGAAATAAATTTCAGTGGACCAATGAGGAAAATAAGAGCTTTGAATATATGAAAATTAGACTGACACAACAACCAATCCTTGCTTTACCTGATTTCAACAAGGTTTTCACCATAAAGTGTGATGTAAGTGGTTTTGCAATAGGTGCAGTGTTAAGCCAAGAAGGAAGAGCGGTGGCTTTCTTCAGTGCAAAGCTTAATGAAGCTAAAAGAAGGTATTCATCATATTCAATCTAGAGTTGTATGCAATGGTGAAGGCCCTTAAGAAGTGGAGGCACTACCTTTTTCCAAAGGAATTCATAGTGTTCACCAACAACCATGCCTTGCAATTTCTGAATAGTCAAGACAAGTTAAATCACATACATGCAAAGTGGGTTGAATATTTGTAGAGCTATACATTCAACATCAAACACAAGAAAGGCAAAGCCAACAAGGTTGTTGATGCTCTAAGCTGAAGGTCAATTCTGGGACATGAAATACAACTTTAGAGTGTGGGAATAGATGCATTGAAGGACATGTATGCTAAAGATGATGACTTCAAGGAGGTATTTTCTATTTGTAATCAGTTTAAGGATACTTTCCATGATAAGTATTCTGATTTTTTGTTTCAAGATAGTTTGTTATTTAAAGGAGCTCAATTATGTATACCAAGGTGCTCTATAAGAACAAATTTGATAAAGGAGAAACATTGTGGAAGTCTTGGAGGTCATTTTGGGGTTGACAAACATTGGATCAGGTAAGAAGGTTCTACTTTTGGCCAAAAATGCAAGTAGATGTTAGAAAGTTTGTTGAAGGTTGCACAATCTGCCAAAGAGCCAAGGGTTCTACTTCAAATGCAAGACTATATCAGCCCCTACCAATTCCTAATAGGCCATGGGAGAGTTTAAGCATGGATTTTGTATTAGGATTGCCAAGAACTCAAAGGGGTTATGATAGTGTATTTGTTGTGGTTGATAGGTTCAACAAAATGGCTCACTTCATTCCTTGCAAGTGTACAAATGATGCTTCTCATATTGCAAGGTTATTCTTTAAAGAAATAGTGAGGATTCATGGTCTTCCACTAACAATTGTTTCGGACAGGTATTCTAAGTTTATTGGCCACTTTTGGAGGAAACTTTGGAGAAATCTTGGAACCAATTTAACTTTTAGTACTTCCTATCATCCACAAATAGATAGGTAGACTGAGGTGGTTAATAGATCACTTGGAAACCTCTTGCGGTGTCTCACAAAGGAGCATGGGCAACAATGGTACTTAGTTCTTCCTCAGGCTGACTATGCCTATAATGATTTAGTTAATAGGAGAATAGGAAAGAGTCCTTTTGAAGTGGTATTTCTGAAGATGATATCAAGAAGCATGGATCATCAGTGTAGGAGTTGATCTCAGGTGGAACCTGAGAAATTTTCCTCTCCAAGTGTATGGTGTAGGGGCACCAATTCAATTGTGGTAATTTGATGTCATTAGGTGTCTAGGTTGGTGATTTTTGTTTTTTGTCACTTGGTTGATGTAATAAGGTCAAATGGAGACCATTTTAAATGTATTTGTGTCATGTAAGATCATTTTGGTATGTTTTGTAAAAGTTGTCAAAATGATGTAAAAGTTACTTTGCAACCTGACAATTTTTGCTTTGTGGGGAATATGAATGGTCATGCTTTTGAATGGAAGTTGTAGACCATTGGAATTCAGTTGGAACTTGTTTAAAAATCCTCAAAAACATTGAGGCAAGGTTTTTGAAGCATTTGGAGGACAAACAATAATCAATAACTCTATTTTCTGCATATTTTCAGTGTTTTTTGTAGTTTCTTGGTTATGTACGCCCCCATATAGTTGTGTTATGAACTAAAACTCATGTAATTTGTTAAAGCTATGAATAATCTATAATTTTTTCATGGTGTGGTTGAATTTCATTGAGAAATAAGTGTGTTTGATGGATTTCTTTGAAGATCGCCTAAAAACCCTAGTTTCAAGGGTTTGAAGTCAAGAAATGTGAATAACAACCCATTCCACCATTGAATCTTGGAAAAAATCGATGGAATGGAGGCTTTAGGTTTTATTTTCATGTTTTTTCTTTTCTTTTGGAGCAAGGGATGGAGTTTGGAGGGTTTTTGTCCCAACCCTAGCCTAACATCTTCATGTGTTAGGCTTAGGTAGAGTAGTGATAGTGTAGGACAACAATTTGTAAGTGTTGGTTGATGATGAAATATGTTGAATTGGACCCTATGTGACATGTGAAGACTATTGGTGTAGAGTTTTGGTGTTTTGAGATTGTATTTCTTATAGATGATTTGGAAAAGTGGCCTAATTGGCCTTGTTTTTGGCGTAGAAGACCTAATTTGGTGAGCTTGGTCCAAAACAACCCTAGTCACAAATGAGATATGTCAAATTTAAGCCTAATAGGTTTCGGAAAAGGTGTTGGTCCAGTGGAGAAATGGCCTTCTCTAAAAGATGTGTTTGAAGAACTAGGTTTGGAGACTTAGAAGTTGAAAACAAGTGATATTGTGCAAACCACCATTGTTGGGTCTTGAGACTTGAAGAGGTGATTGAATTGTGTTTAATTGTGATATTTCAACCTATTCCACCCCTGCTCTACATCAGAAAGGCTCATTTCCTAGGAAGATCACTTTTTTTTGATGAAATACCAAAAAATATGTTATGTGGATGAGGGTTCTGTTGATGAGTGCTTTTTTACTGCACAACATAGATAAAACACAAGTGTTTTATCTCTCTTGAAAGGTAATTTTCCTTAGGAAACTTTAGAAAATAGCCCCAAGGTTCTGGATGTTAGGTCTTGACTTGTAAAAATATCTCAACAGTTGATGTGACTTGCTAGTATCACAAAGGGAATTTATGGTTTAACAAGGCTGGAAGCTATATAAGACTCAAATAAAGGTTTCATGAGATCTTAAAAATAGTACAAATCTTGACTATATTTCTAGATCTAAAATCTGAAAATTATTTTTATCATCATATATGACAAGTAAAATGATGCTTTTACACCTAGAACCAACTCAGATTCAAAGAAATATCAAAATATTTAAGGGTTTAGAGATATATCCTAAAACTAACACCTAAGATCAATCATAATAATGACAAATATTCCAAATTGATAAATCCACATGATACCTATCTCTGCTTAATCAAGGTTAAACCTACAACTCCACATAAATGGTGCAATCTTCAAAGGAAAGTGAAATATTTTCAAACTATGAGCAGTCATTCATATACCCAATTATTGACATGACATGAACAACCATTCACAATTGAACTTAATGCAATATTTGGTTCAAACTAACCATGCACTATGATTTACATGTAGTAAACCCCAAATAGTATGATCAACAGATTCATCAAAACATCTTTAACATTTCATCGTAATTAAAAATGAACTAAAACTAACATCTGAGAAGAAGAAACAAGAAACCATAACACTTTCAAACTTAACACATAAATTCACCAAGTCAATTATCTAATTGTATTAATTTCTCCAGCATTTTGCTAACAATTTCCAGTCCTCTCCCCCTTTACAAATGAAAAGGCATAGGCCTTTTATATAAATTACATTTTGAATCAATGGCTAGGATTAAATCCAATCCAAGGGCCCATATTGCACCTCTAAAAACCCTAAGGAGGCTTACATTTAATAATTTTCTCCTTTTTCCAAAGAAAGACAAATGACACAAATTACAAGGAGAACAAAACAAATAATAGCTTCCAAGAGAAGATATAACTGTTTTGCACAATATCTAATTCAAATTTGTTTTAAATGTAAAAAAAAGTTGCAATATTTATTACATTTCTCCAATTGCCTCCTTGATTTTTGAAAAGCCATAAATTTATCTCAAGATCTTGAAAATTAAATACCAACATTAGTAGTTCACATGATAAAACAAATACAATCCCTAAAACATAAAAAATAAACCCTTTTTGAGACTTTGGTTCCATCATAGAATTTCAGAATTTAGCCCTGTCCTGAAATTTCAGAGATTTTAGGCAACTTGGAAATTTCAAAGATTTTAACTTATGAAGAAATTTTCCATTTTGAGAAATTTCCTTTTTTTAGGGAAATTTTCCATTTCAAGAAACTTCATTTTTTGGAAATTTTCAGAGTTTTCATGGGTCTTTGAAATTTTTGAAAATGGAAATTTAGGGGATTTCCAAAGGTTAGGAAATTTCAGTTTTTTGAATTTGATTTCTTAAGGTTAGGAAATTTTTGGATTTTGAATTTTGGGGTTTTCTTAAGGTCAAGAAATTTTTGGATTTGAATTTTGGGGTTTCTTAAGGTTAGGAAATTTCCAAATTTTGAGTTTTGGGGATTTCTTAAGGTCAGGAAATTTTTGGATTTTCAATTTTGGGTATTTCTTAAGGTCATGAAATTTTTGGATTTTGAATTTCGAGGATTTCTTAAGGTCAGAAAATTTTTAGATTTTGAATTTTGGGGATTTCTTAAGGTTAGAAAATTTTTGGAATTTGAATTTCAGGGATTTCTTAAGGTTAGGAAATTTTCAGACTTTGAATTTCAAAAGTGTATGAAAACCCTGGAATCCATGAAGATGGGAAATAACTGAAACTCCATAACTTTTGATCTAGAAGGAATTTCCCAAAAATTCAAAAAGCAACCTAGCCTAATTTTTCATTCTCTATCTATAGGTGTAAGAAAAATTTACACATGAAATCCCAAAATTTACTTCAAGGTCCCTAAGATGCTTTAAAACATTGCCTATTCAAATCAAATCCAAATTTAATCTCAAAATAACCTCTCATCATAAAAATTTCCCAAAGGAGCAGGACTAGAGATCAACTGATGCAAAATATAGAGATGTAAAAAAGAAAAAGAGAGGGTCCTTGCCTTTAGCGAGGTGTGTGTGTAAAGCACAAAAAATGGTGACTCTGTTGGGAAAATGCTCCAAAGCATTTCTATGATAAACATGAATCACAAACCTAGAATCTCTGGTTCCAGTCTCCACACCAGACCAAACAAATTTGAATATACGATCAAAGAATCAAAACCAATAGTAGATATAACCTTCCATATGCTAAAGATCCAAGTGTGTGCAAGTGTATTCATTTCCCTCCTTAAGATGACCACAGGGACCTATTCTCCATCATGTTAAGCTATGTGAATGATTCTACTTCAAAAGCAACCTAGACATTGCCTCACTTCCAGTTAGGTGGTTATAGCCCTGAAGAGGTTGTCATTGTGATTCTGTCAAACATAGCTCTACTTCCAGTTGATTGTCCATAGCCTCACTAGAGTTATTTGAATCCCTTTGAAAGTTGAATTTCTTTGATTGTTCATATTTTTCACTTTCAATTCTTCTAATTTTTATTTTATTTCTTTTCCTTTCAACTCGCAAGAATTGAAGCTTGCATTCAGGGCTGAGAATCATAATAGCATTGAAGCAAAAAATTAATATTTTCACTCCACATGACTTCACAGAGAAACCCATAGTGACCTCAGGATTCTTAAAATACACGATTTCAAAATACTTCAAGTCAAATCAAACCAATGGCTCATCTTCCTTCATAAAATAACCCAACTATTTGATGCTAATAGAAGACCTTCACCGTCCATTCCAAAAACATGATTAAAGTTTCTCTAAGAAATACTCAGATAATTTGTAGATAATTAAAATATTATTGTGCACGCAAGATTTCCCCAAAAGAAAATGAGGAAACCAAAAACCAAACTCAAACCTAAACCTAAAGCAAACTAAAGCAAACCAACCTACAACAAACCTAGACCTATAACAGAATGAGAAGTAGAACAAGAAAACTAAACCTAATCTAATTATTTACAAAAAAATCTGAGTAAGAAAGTTTCAAACAACATGGAAAGACACATGACCTCACATGGTTCCTCAAAATATTTAGCAATAACAAGGCACAAGTTATGGTTCTAAACTTGGAAAATTTATCCTTATACTAAAAAGATGTATTCTTGCAGCAATATTTTCATATTCAATGGAAAAACTGAGCAAAATTAGCAATTGAGGAAAATCCTTAGGACCATGATCAATCCATATGCAATTTGTCCTTCCTAGATATCCATAATCAAATTGATAAACTTCAAAGTTCACAGTAATGAAAGAAACAACTTGATGTGTTGCCTGTTCATGTGAAAGGTTGTATTTATCATCCACTAATGTGTCTCAAAATCCATGATCAATATCACCAGTGTCGGGAGGCTGTCATTTATGGTGCAACATTCCCCTTGCTCTCGAAGCATGTAAAGAAAATTCATGGTCATCAAAAAATAACTTAGGATGAAAATTAGATTGAATGAATTCAGATTGAGAATCATGGAACATTTCATCTATTTGTATGCCTTTGTGTGGTATTGGCAATGAAATCATATGAACATATTCATGTGCAACAACACCCTCAATCAGATGTTCATCAAGAGCCATCATAGGTTGATCTTCAAACACCTTTCCTAATGTAGCAGAATGGTCATATCCATCAATTATAATTGCAAGATCATTTTTCTCAACATCATTTAATTTTTTTTGCACATTAGCATAATTTAGATAAGGTTTATCATCATCAAATTATGACACATGTGAATCTTCTATGCCAAGCTCATTAGAATGTAAAGGGGAAATATAATTTGATAAGAAAGAAAAATCCCTAATTTCATCCTCTATTGGCCTTGGCTTCGACTCTTGATCACAACCATCAAGAACATCAAATTCTTCATTCAATCCTTCTTTTTGTTCTTTGAGACATTTGTCAACAACTTGTTGAAGTTCCTTCATTAGAAACTCATTAGATGTATTTTCCTGTGCATCTTCTACAAGAAATGTATGGAACTCTATTTCAAGCTATTTTGACAATTCCACTTTCTCTTCAACTTTTTTGATTGCTACTCAGAATTTGGGTCAAATCCCTAGACATATCATGAAACATAAGTATTTCCTCCTCCTCTGCTACAACAATGAGAATATAGATTCTTGAATTTGCTTCTGAGAATAATACTTAGTTGGTCTTATTGTACTCTGTGATCATATGCTTCATTCCAGGTTCTTGTTTGATACAAATCTAGTTTGGCATTCGTTTCCAAGGAAGCCACATGTGTGATAATTAGTGTGTATATATCCATTGAGAATCTTAGTCCAATCTCTACTCAAGATTAAACCATAGGTATCTAGAATATCAACCACTTGTATTTCAATCACTTATTGAACTCTAGGCTTCAATGCCACTTGCATGGGAATCCTGTTTAATTCTCCAACGATGTTCACTTTGGTTTTATCCAACTGTGAAACTTTTCTATGAGATGGGGTGGGAGTAAGACCAAAGGCCTTACATATTGCAAGAGGCATTACATTCGTGGAAACACCCAAATCAAGCAAGAAATTGTGCAAAAAGATCTCAAATATACGCAAAGTTAGCAAGAAAGGAGGGGTTTCATGCCTATCTCAGAACAAATTTACCAGAGTATCTACTTGAGAGACTTGGGAATTTTCATTTTCTTTGCCTTTATCCAGGGTTTTCTGGATCACTGGCTCATTATCAGTTGTGTTAGATGGAACCTTTTTCGTTGTTGTGTCTTGTGAGGCTTTTGGCTAAGCAGTCCCATGCATTGATCTAAAAAAGGCATTCATAATTTTAGGCACCTATGGATAGAAAATGAAAAATTAGGCTAGGTTATTTTTTGAATTTTTTGGAAATTCCTTCTAGATCAAAAGTTATGGAGTTTCAAAGACTTCCCATCTTCATGGATTTCGGGGTTTTCATACACTTTTGAAATTCAAAATATGAAAATTTCTTGACCTTAAGAAATCCCCAAAATTAAAAATCTGGAAGTAAATTTTGGGATGTCATATGTAAATTTTTCTTGCACCTATGGTTAGAGAATGAAAAATTAGGCTAGTTTTCTTTTTGAATTTTTGGGAAATTCCTTCTAGATCAAAAGTTATGAAATTTCAAATATTTCTCATCTTCATGGATTTTGAGATTTTCATACACTTCCAAAATTCAAAATCTAGAAATTTCCTGACCTTAAGAAATCCCCAAAATTCGAAATCTGAAAATTTCTAGACCCTAAGAAATCCCTGAAATTCAAAATCTGGAAATTTCCTGAGCTTTAGAAATCCTTGAAATTCAAAATCCAAAAATTTCCTGACCTTAAGAAATCCCCAAAATTCAAAAATCTAGAAATTTCCTGACCTTAAGAAATACTCAAAATTCTTGACCTTACAAAATCCTCAAAATTCAAAATCCAAAAATTTCCCGACCTTAAGAAATCGCTGAAATTCAAAATCCAAACATTTCCTGGCCTTAAGAAATCCTCGAAATTCAAAATCCAAAAATTTCCAAACCTTTCAAAACCCATGAAAAATCTCAAAATTTCCAAAAGGATTTTTTGAAATGAATTTTTTTTTTCTAAAAAAGGGAATTCTTGAAATGGAAAATTTCTTGACAGGTCAAAATCTTCGAAATTTCCAAGTTGCCTAAAATCTTCAAAATTTCATGACAGGGCTAAATTATAAAATTCTATAATGGAACCAAAATCTCAAAAAGGGTTTATTTTTTATGTTTTAGGGATTGAATTTGTTTTATCATGTGAACTACTAATGTTGGTATTTGATTTTTAGGATCTTGAGATAGAGCCGTGGCTTTTCAAAATTCGAGGAGGCAATTGGAGAAATGGAAAATATTGTAATTGGTTTTGGCATTTAAAACAAATTTGAATTAAATATTATGCCAAATAGTTGTATCTTCTCTTAGAAGCTGTTATTTTGTCTTGTTCTCCTTATAATATGATGACAAGAAAGGTGGTGGTGACTCAAGCCAACACAAAATGATCAGGTTCACACAAGCAATCAACCTCTTCAACACTATCCACTCAACTTATCCCAAACAGACACCTAATGGCTTGTACCTCTCAAATCTGCGTACTTGGAGATATCTTTTAGAGAAAGCCATACAAAGACCAAATAATCACCTTTTGAGACTCACTTCAAGACCTAACATAACATACCAAAAGATCCTAAGAGGTTTCTTTGGAACAATATTGAGAAACAATAGACACCCCTATTTTTAGGCCACCAAATAGCCCTCTTTTACAAAGGAGGTACCTCCAAAACATCTAGTTATCACCAAAAATCAATTGACATACCTTATTTGTGTTACAAAACATCAAATTCCACCATCATTTCTCAAAGCCATGACCGTTATGACACTAAATCACAAAACCCTCACTCTTTAAGAAAATGGCAAGGGTTTATTGAAACTCCTATCACCTGGGCTTATTGAACCTAACCAATGCCACCAAAAGATCCCAAATGGTCTTTACAAACTCAAAAATCCATCACAAGATTAGTTCTATCAACATTTTGACAAAACCTTGTTTCAACACCTCATTTTCAGTAGAAAAAAATGCAATTCTACCCTAGGACATCACCCAAAACCAAACAACTCTCTTCCTCTGCTTCTCTAGATCATGTGAACATATATCCTACCATGTAAGAAGTCATTCCACCAAGTTACATGCCATGACAGTGGGTGGAATGACTTAAAGCATCATTTAGACTCCAATCAAACCCTTGACTAGTTTTTAACAGGTTGTTTCAGAAAATTAATGAATTCTCCCACAAATCATAATAAAAACTCTCACACTTGCTTCAAATGAAAGCTAATACATGTCCCTACAAGATAAAACAAGATTCAAGGCAAGTACATACTGTACGGGGTTGTACAAATCCTAGAAAGTGCAAAAAGATAGTGAAAATGCAGAAATAAACGTTATTCTTGATATAGAAATTTCAATATAGTCTTCAACAACATCTGTTCGAGCCTTTTGAGGCTTTAAATAATTATTCTATTCAAAAATAACCATCCTAAAACCTATAACTACCTTTTGAATTACTATGACCCTTCATATTCCTAAAAGTTGCATAAGTTGCATTTTTTGCCCTTAACAACTTTTTACATCTTTTCAACTTTTGACTCTTTTACACAAATGACTCAAAATTGATCCCTATTACATGTAAATGGTCTCAATAGACCTTATTGAATGAAAAAAGGACCCTAAACACCTATTCCTAACATACTGACCCCTAATGTAAAGTTCATTTGATTGGTGCTCCTGCACCATAATCTGTACCATTTGTCTTTATCTGGAAAACAGAGAAAATTATTAAATGTAAGCCTCCTTAGGGTTTTTTGACATACAATCTGGGCCCTTGGATTGGATTTAATCATAGGAATTGATTCAAAATGTAATTTCTATAAAAGGCATATGCCTATTCATTTGTAAAGGGGGAGAGGACTTGAAAATTTTAGCAAAATTTTGGAGAAATTAATACAGCTAGATCATTGACTTGGTGAATTTCTGTGTTAAATTTGAAAGTGTTATGGTTTCTTGTTTCTTCTTCTCAGTTGTTAGTTTTAGTTCATTTTTAATGATGGTGAAAATGTTAAAGATGTTTTGATGAATCTATTTCTCATACAATTTGGGGTTTATTAATTGTAAATCACAGTGCATGGTTAGTTTGACCCAAATATTGCATTAAGTTCAACTATGAATGTTTGTTCATGTCATGCTAGTAATTGGGTATATGAATGATTGTTCATAGTCTAAAAATATTTCACTTTCCTTTGAATATTACACCATTTCTATGGAGTTATAGGTTTAACCTTGATTAAGCAGAGATAGGTATCATGGGGATTTTTCAATTTGCAACATTTTCCACTATTATGATTGAACTTAGGTGTTAGTTTTTTGATATCTCTCTAAACTCTTAAATATTTTGACATTTCTTTGAATATGGGTTAGTTCTAGGTGTAAAAGAATCATTTTTCAGATTTTAGATATGGAAATACAGTAAGGGTTTGTACTAGTTTTCAGATCTCATGAAACCCTTATTTGAGTCTTATAGCTTCCAGGCTTGTTAAACCATAAATTCCCTTTGTGATACCAACAAATCACATCAACTACTGAGTTGTTTTTGTAAGTCAAGACCTGACATCTATAACCTTTGGGTTTTTTTTCTAAAGTTTCCTAAAGAAAGTTACCTTTCAAGAGACATAGAAAACCTCTGTTTTATTTGTGTTGTGCAATGCAAAAACACTCATCAACAAGTTCACCAAAATAAGATGATGACCTACAATACCCACACTTATATTTTTCTTAGTTTCATTAGAAAAAGGAGATCTCTCCCAAGGATAGGATTGACTTTCAACCTTGAGGTGAGTCAACCCTATTAGGAGGATCTTAGTTTTCTTAATGATAGGAAATAACAAAAATGACTGAAATGCACTTTTAGAAGATGAAAATAAATACCTAATAAACTCAATTATGTAATGCAAAACATGAAATGTAGATATTAAGGATAGCATAAACATAAACTATAACTTTCATGTAGATTTGAGAAGGGTAGAATGGTGTGTACTTGACTCCAAAAATGAGTGTTAAGTGTCTTGCTAGGATAGATTTTCCCTAGGGTGAATGGGTCTTTGTACAAGGGTGATCCTGGATCTAGGCTCTCGATTTGTGCAGATTCCATCGTCAGAATGTCGGAAATAAATTATGTAGGTGAGTTTCCGTATCTTGACAACTTTGATGACAACTTTGACAACTTTGCAAAATTGCACTTTTGATCTTGAAACATAGAAAAATGGGTTTACCAATATGGAAAGGGGTAAACATGGATTTGATGCACCTATCTTGCTATTTTCATTAGGAAATGAGATCCCCACAAAGAATGGACTTACAACCCTTAGGTGAATCAAATCAATGAGGGAATCTGTTAGTTTCCTTATGATTGAGGATGAGGGTATCAGCCTAAACAACACTTTTAGGAGAAAAACTAAATATAGAAAATCACCGCAATCATGCAAACTAATACATAGATCTTCATTTTAAAGCATAACACAGACAAAAACAACAAAGTTTTGGAAGATATGAGAAGGTCTGAATATTGTGCACCTATAAAAAAAGCTTATTTTGGAGGGTTGTCAGGGACTCATTTTCCCATGGGTGAATGGGTCGAAGTCTCCCCTTCTGAAAAGTTAGAAACTAAGATCTGAGACCTTTTCTTGTACATCCTTCCCACACTTTTGAATCTTCACTCTTGGATCTGTACTTGTGATAAATCTGCAAAATAAAAAAAATGTTATTTTGTGGTGGATAGGGGTTTGCTTCAGTCAAACCCCAAGTTTGGTAATTAAACCATGATGAAAAGTACATATTTGAAACATGAAAGTGTGTGTAATCCTTAATCTTAAGTGTGTCTAAGGTTATTAAGAGTTTAAATGCAAAGAAACCCTATTCAAGTGTATTAGAATAAGATCCCTAAATGAAACATGAACAATGGTAAAGACCTACTTTGAGAGATGTCAAATCACCCTAATAGATCATAAATCCGATTATTCCTTCCTTTAGGTAGAAAGTAGAATGATAATAGAAGATGGAACCACTTAGGAAACAAGTCATTAGGCTTGGTTTAATGGCTTGGTATATCTCCCAAAACCTAGAATCCATCATGATCCTCCATAGGCATCTATCATCAATCTTTGACAATACTTGATCTTGTTGACAAAATGAGCTTGAAGACTTGCAAAAACAAATAGAATTTTGCTCCAAGACTTCAAATTTTCTTGTTTGAATGTTCTCCTTGAACTTGAATGAAAATATTGTAAAAATATCCTTAATCTCTTTCTCAACCTAGTGAAAAATAATTGAAAGACTTAGTTTTATAGGATTCCTTTCTAATTTCCCGTTTATTAAATCTTGATGGCTGACATGTAAAGTTTGAATTTGGGACTAGGAAATCCCACCAAAAACATATTTTAAATTGAGTTTAGGAACTTAAAGGAATAGGTCTTGACCTAAAGTTCTAGGACTTAGATTATGTTGGGGGATTAAATCAATTAATTGCATTTATTCAATGCGGGTTATATTTTCAAAAAATAATTAAAATAGGCCTTTAGATGCATAATAAAGGGTATTAGGGGCCTATTAATGAGGTTTAAAAATTCATAAATGAAAGGTCACTAAAATAGGTCCAAACTAAGTGTGAAATTTTCCTTTCACTTAGAAAGGGGTACAATTTTCTACACTACAGATCCAATTTTAGTCCTTCTTCACCTACAAATCTGCACATACAAAGAGAGGGAAAAATTATTTGTTTTTGGTGAATAGAGGTTTGCCTTGGTCAAACCCTAGTTTGGTAATTAAACCTTGATAATGGAATAATGACAAAGTATAAGGAATGATGAATGAAAAAGACTTGTTACAACTCACCAAACCCATTAATGATTGCCCTTAGAGGATTGAAGTCTAACACATCCCTCTAAGGAGCTTGATCTTGCTTGATTTGATTCTTGAATGCTTGAAACCTACATTACAATGTTAGCTCCAAAACATAATACGAACACACATGAATCTTGACATGATGATATGATCTTGATTGCTACTATAGATGACTGATAAATCTACTCTTCAATTCTCTTAACAATAATATTTTCTCTTGTGAAGAATGCCTTAATGCTAGATCTTTCCTTCTAGGTTTGAATTGATAAAATAACTATGTACTAATAGGTGTTTATCTAATTTCCTAAAAATTAGATTCCACAAGCTAACATTTGAAACTTGAATTTGAATCATTAAAATGCCGCCAAAAGCATATTGTAAATTATATCTTAGCACTTAAGGAGGACCCATTCGTCCTTGGGAAATGGGGACTTGGGACCTAAATCCAGGACATAATTTCCAAGGAAATTAAAATAATGTTGGCAATTGTTTAATTGTCAGTTTCCCTTTCACAAAATGGGAATAATAAGGCTTAAGAATGCATAATTTAGGTAATTAGAAGCTTAATTAAGTCCAATTAATAAAGGGACCCAAACATAGTGTGAAAATGTAAAGGAGTGCATTTTCCTACACTACATTTAGCCCTTACTTTAGTGAGAGGATGAGCCCTACGCTCAAACTCACACTAAAGTAGACAAATAAGTCAAGAGAGGTCTAATTGTACCATCATAGGAAAGATGAGACAACAAGGATCAAGGAGGATGATCAAGCCCCTAGGATCAAAGACCCCATGGAAAACCAATAGAGGCATAAAGAGACATACGAATGCAACAACGACACATGATACAACATCATACAATGTAAAAATTAATGCCAAAAAGATCAACCAAAAAGTTGTATTATGCTACGTCCATCAAACACACTATCATGGCTCCACACACAAGCAAGTTGTGTTATAATAGGTGGCCATGAAAAACATGCTCACAAGTGTACTCTGATATACACTTGACAAGAAAAAACAATTGAGAAAGACACACTAGGTCTACAGAGTGTGAACCCATGAAATAAGTGGTAATGGGAAAGTCATGGTAGGTCTACAAGCTCCCATACATCAACCATAACAAAATTTATAATCCCTGATAACTTTGATAAGGCACCACACACGATAATAAAAAAGCTAGCAAGGTGCGTTATGCTAGACACTTATGAAAAAAAGGCAACACAAAGTAGGTTGTGTTATACTTAGTGGCCAAGAGTTTTGTTTATGATAGTCAATGAGGTTTTTCTTAGTTCTTGAAAGGTATCACTTTAGGGAACATCACACTCGATATAACCATCAAGAGAGGAATACTCGAGAGATAAAATATTCACACCTTAGGAAATGCACGCTATAAAGTTTCACACCTAGGGAAATTTGTTGTTGTAGGGATGAAACATTTTGCAAAATTTGGTTAAGGATCGATTCATTGGTTGTATTCTGAGATGGAGATGAATAAGGGGGAGGTGTATATGTGTTTGGAGGACAAGTGAATTGAAAGTTTGTGAGAGGTGATGGATTAGGAGATATGATGTTAGAATTTACAAAGCTAAAAGGATTCCCAATGGACATACCTAAAGTTGGATTGAATTTTCTAGTTGGATGAGTGTGTGTAGGAATAGAGGCCACAGTTGTAGGAGGAGGAATTTTGATTTCCACCTTGACTTTGAGAATATCCCAAAGTTTGAGCACAACTAGCCATTGTAGGAACATGATCATCAATGATATGAGCTAAGCTTCGCACAATTTATATTCCCAATTCATTATCAAGAATTCTCATCATGTTATCTATGATAGGAGCCATAGTACCAACAATATATTCAACACTCACATGATTTTGAAGCTTTTCTAAGGATTTATCCATTTTTTGCAAATTTTCTTGAGGAAAATGAGAAAAAATGGTTTCAACATTAGTGGGATTTGAAGTCATAGGACATGCTATTTTAGGCATGGATTCCAACATTGGTTGACTAGTGTCAACACTATGAGTGAAAGAGTTAGAACCCAAGATACACACCAGATGTACTAGCACGAGATGCCATGAGTCTCAAACTATGTCTCACTAAAGTATTAGCAATAAGACACCATGTTGTAATACTCATGCAAGTTTCACCAAGCCAAATGTGTTCCCAAAATGGATAAAAGGCACTCAAAAAGTGTAGAAAACATCCACAAATAGAAAGCACAATGCAAGTATATAAAGAGATATAGCAATTTTCAGATATGACATGCAAGAATTTTCTTATTTTTGGATGTAGGAAACTAAAAATGATGACTTTTGAATGCTAATTTAATGTTTAAACTATGCACTTGTTTTGACCAATTAACTTGAATATAAATAATTTTAAAAACCTATAATTCTAGAAATTGAAATTGAGATCTACCAATAGCCAAAAATAAAGCAAATAGAGATAAATAAATGGCCAAAAATATTAAAAATGACCTGTATAAGGAAAAATTCACCCTAGGGAGAATGGGTCCTTGCATAGGGGTTTGAAAAAATTAAGTTCTAAGTTTTTGAGTTAATGTTTAAGGTTTTTGATTCAGGTTGTAAACATACACATTCAGGTACAAATTTCCAAAAATTTATGATGAAATGCAAGTGCAATTTGATGACAAACAACAAGAAAAATGACAACTTTTTGGATGCAATTTTGTTTGAATTTTCTGATGCAAATTATTGAAAAAAATGCTAATATACAAACTATTATGTGAAATGATTGTAATGTGTATGCAATATTTTTGGATTTTTGAGATTTTAAAGGATGCAACATGCACTTTTAAAAACATAAATGAAATGTAAAATAATGCAATTTTGAAAACCCTAAATGAGATGCAATGCAAACTAATACTAAATCCTAGATCTAGGGCTTGAAAGACTACTGAATCAAAAAGCTTATAGTGTAATGTCAGGTTCACCAGAATGAAACACCAAAAAATATGTTATGTGGATGAGGGTTCACCAAAATGAGATGATGACCTAGAACACTTACACTTGTATTTTTCTTAGTTTCATTAGAAAAAGGAGATCTCTCCCAAGGATAGGATTGAATTTCAACCTTGAGGTGAGTCAACCTTATTAGGAGTATCTCAATTTTCTTAATGATATAAAATGCTAAAAATGATTGAAATGCACTTTTGGGAGATGAAAATAAAATACCTAATGAAATCAATTATGTAATACAAAACATGAAATGAAAATATTAAGGATAGCATAAATAGAAACTATAACATTTAGGCAGATCTGAGAAGGGTAGGCTGATGTGTACCTGGCTCCAAAAATGGGTGTTGAGTATCTTGCTAGGACAAATTCAGCCTAGGAAAAATGGGTCTCTATGTAGGGGTCCAAAATTTTCTTTTACAATCCTCTGATCCTAGATCTAGGTTCTTGATTTCTGTAGATTCCACCATTGGAATTTCAAAAAAATAATTTTTAGGTGAGTTTCCATATCTTGACAACTTTGATCCAACTTTAGTCCTCCTTGACTTGCAAATCTACACACACAAAGAGAGGAAAACATTGTTTTTTTTTGGTGAATAGGGGTTTTTCTTGGTCAAACCCCAGTTTGGTAATTAAACCTTGATAATGAAATAATGACAAAATGTAAGGAATGATGAATGAACAAGACTTGTTACAACTCACCAAACCCATTAATGGTTTCCCTTAGAAGACTAAAGTCTTCACATCTCACTAAGGAGCTTTCTCCTGCTTGAATTATCTTGAATAATTGCTTGATTTGTTGCTTGAATGCTTGAATGCATGCTTGAAACCTACATTACAATGTTAGCTCCAAAACATAATATGAACACACAAGAATCTTGACATGATGATATGATCTTGATTGCTTCTAAAGATGAATGATAATTTTTCTCTTCAATGCTCTTGACAATAATATTAGCTCTTGTGAAGGTTGCCTTAATGTTAGATCTTTCCTTCTAGGTTTGAATTGATAAAATAACTATGTACTTATAGGTGTTTATCTAATTTCCTAAAAATTAGATTCCACAAGCCAACATTTGAAACTTGAATTTGAATCATTAAAATTACACTAAAAACATATTAGAAATTAGGTCTTAGCACTTAAGCAGAACCCATTCACCCTTGGGAAAATGGGTCCTAGGACCTAAATCCAGGTCACAATTTCCAAGGCAATTAAAATAATGTTGGCAATTGTTTAATTTCAGTTTCCCTTTCCAAAAATGAGAATAATAAGGCTTAAGAATGCATAATTTAGGTAATTAGAAGCTTAATTAAGTACAATTAATAAAGGGACCCAAACATAGTGTGAAAATGTAAAGGATTACATTTTCCTACACTACATTTAGCCCCCACTTTAGTGAGAGGATGAGCCCTACTCTCAAACTCACACTAAAGTAGACAATAAGTCAAGAGAGGTATAATTGTACTATCATAGGAAAGATGAGATAACAAGGATCAAGGAGGATGATAAAGCCCCCATGATCAAAGATACAATGGAAAACTAATAGAGGCACAAAGAGACATACAAATGCAACAACAAAACAAGATACATCATATAATGTAAAAATTAATGCCAAAAAGATCAACCAAAAAGTTGTATTATGCTATGTACATCAAACACACTATCATGGCTCCACAGACAAGCAAGTTGTGTTATACTAGGTGGCCATGAAAAAAATTCTCACAAGTGTAGTCCGATATACACTTGACGAGAAAGAATAATTGAGAAACACACACTAGGTCTACAAGGTGTGAACCCATGAAACAAGTGGCGATGGGAAAGTCATACCATGTCTACAAGCTCCCATATGCAAACCATACCAAAATTTATACTCCTTGATAACTTTGATAAGGTTCCACACATGACAATCACAAGGATATCAAGCTATGTTAAGCTAGACACTTATGAAAAAGGGCACGAAAAAGCAAGTTGTGTTATGCTTAGTGGCCAAGAGTTTCGTTTATGATAGTCAAAGGGGTTTTGCTTAGTTCATGAAATGTATCACTTTAGGGAACATCACACTCAATATCCCCATCAAGAGAAGACTAGTCAAGAGATAAAAGACTCGCACCTTAGGGAATGCAAGCCATAACATTACCACTAAGAGGAATGACATATGCTAAGAAAGGTCACGCTCTTGAACGACATGAATCCCACCAACAAGAAGACACATAACATGAAATAAGAAGAGCACAATTTGAACAAGAGGTCATGCATTCAAGCAAGCAACAAGCAGAAAGCATAATTCCCCCCACTTTAAATAAATTGCTAAACACCATGTTGTGAGAAATTACTTTAAAGTAGAAAACAATAAAAGCCAATAGACAAAAGAGACATGATAGCTTATTTGGAAAGCCCTATGCCAACCATATGTTTCCAAATAAAGATATGTCATGGAAAGGAGGTTTCCCCCTATGTGCACTATTAAGGTAACACATAAGGGATCCATGGATTCGAGGTCAGTGTATGTATTTTCTACAGTGATATAATCAAGCTTAGAATCCTCGTCATTCCCCAAATAACTCATGCAAAAATGAACACAATGGAAGAATGAAACATAGAGATTGAAAAAAATGAGAAGCCTTTTGGGTCAACATGGAAGATACCTAAATGTCTCAATGCCGTATGTCATCTCCAAAAGGAAAACATAAGACAAATGAAAAGAAAATGGTTACATCATATAGAAGAATACATATACAAATACAAGACTGTCACGATAGGTTTTCTTCCTTTGTATCCTTGCACCAAATAAGTGACAAGGGTCATCCAAATTAGGCTCATAAACATAAAGACATGCCAAGCAACATAGTACGGGGATCACATTACGCACATGCGATCACACAAAGAACATTAATAGAAATAAAGCTAGGACTAGTATGACAAATGCGAACTGACCTAAAGCAATTCGTCTGCATCCCAATCTTGTTCACCATATGCGAAAGGTGGATGAATAACCAAAGGGACAACAACGAGTGTCATACTAGGACAATCACTATGTTCAAAATGTGGTGATGCACTCTTGCTAGGAGGATCATCATGGTTGTTATCGTCTAAGCTCATAGAAGAGGGAAATATCAAGTTTAGTTCATTATGCACTTCCTCATCAATCATAACAATCTCATCATCATCATCCAAGTTAATCACAATAGGAGGTCTAATGATAATGTCCATAGAGGTTTCATGTTTTTGTTGGGGCGAAGGTAGAGAATCATCATGCTTTGTTTGAGTTAAATTTTGATCTTGGTTTTCTGGTTTGTTTTCTTCTTTTAACTTATGAGAAATAACAGAATTTATACACCTACACTCTTTAGCATTTTGATTTCTTTTTTCACAGTTTTAGAGTTGTGATTGTGTAGGAGTGAGTTTATCAACCATAGGTTTCTTTTCTTATTGCAAGGGAGGAACATAAGGAACCATCAAGAGTTGTTCAACCACTTTCTCTTTACATTTATAAACTTGTTTGATCTTAGGAGGCACAATGAGAATTGTATGGTTATGTCTTGGTCTCTTATAGGAAATGGGTGGAGGATTTGCGATGAATTTTTATTGGTTGCTTGGAGGAGCTTTTGGTTCAATCATGATTTCATCAATGATAGGAGGCTCAATCATGGGTTGAGGGATATTGCTAAGAGATAATTATGTTATGCACTTTGATTTAAACCTTTGATAGGATTTGGAAAAGAAGTCCTCATGTGGCTTCATAGGTTCCATAGGTTTAGGCCAAAATAAATACAATGAGAAATTTCCACAGGAAGATACAAGATTAAAATTGCTATGATGTATAGTGAGAATTTCATTGCCAAATGGAAATTTTAAGAATTTATGCACTATCAAGGGGAAGAAATCCATGGAGCATAGACATGGATAGCCTAGCTTAACACATAATTGGTCTGATGACAATATGATGGAGAATGAGACATTTAATTGCTTCGGTCCAACTTTTAAGGTGAGACTTATCAAACCTATCATAGGGCAAGAAAAACCATTATGTATTTTGATACATGCTTTCAATTGTTCATAAGAGTCTTGATAAAGTTCATGCACAAACAATAACTCCTCAGTGATCACATTCTCTACACATATGAGATCAATTAATATCCCATTAGTAGGCTTGTCATTGATTATGCCGACTATGTATAGAGGAACATCAAATGCATGTTTAATTATGTCATTTTGTGAGAAAGAAATGTCAAGAGACATTTTGGTTTTTCCCTTACGAGGTTCAACATCAATGAGTTTCACCATAGTGTGTATATCATCCCCATTGTCAATCATTTCATCATTATTCATGTCTTCTATGTTGTCAATATTCATCACATCATTCTTGGTGTCACTAGCTTTAACAAACGAGATGTTATGATTTGGCATTGGATTGTTAAATATTTACAAATTTTGGTTGGGTGTGGAAACAAACTTATTTAATTGATCATTAACACCAGCAATTTGGATGTGATTAGAATCAATGAGGTCTTGCACAATGTTTTTAAGACACATACATCATTATGTATCATGTCCATTTTGTTAGTGATAATGGAAAAAAACATTTAGATTATAGTTCAAGGGTAAAAGCTTAGTAGGATTAGGGGTTCTAACAGAAGGTAAGGTAATTAAGTTATTACTCAAGATTTGCAACATGATGGAATGAAGGGTATCGTTTAATTGAGTAAATTATCTATTCCTATCCCTAAATTGATTTTAATTTTTTGTTTTTATAACAACCACTTGAGATTTAACTTGTTGATTTGATTAAGGAAAATTTATTTGTATCAAGCCCTTATTCTATTTCTTGAATGGTTAGAAGGTATTATGAGGCACAAATTTGCAATTTTTAGGATGGTTAGAGGAAATTTTTGCTTCACAATGACTAACCAATTTTTGATAGTCACGGAGAGTCATGCACAAGTGAGTGAAGGAAGGGAATCTCATCATCCCAAGCTTATCTTGAATATTGGTTTGTAATTTTTCAATGAACATTTTTTCAATATCGGCCACCTTGGGACCAATGTGCACTTGAAAATGGTTGAGGAATGCATCAACAAGTTCATTTAATGAACTAATTGAATTATTTGATAAAGAGAAAAACCATTCCAAGGCTATGTCTTTCAATGATCTAGGAAAATATTTATCCAAGAGCTTCTCTTCAAAAATGAAGTCACTACATAAGGTTGTGTATGTCGAGACATGGTTGCTAGGATCTCCTTTACCACCATATTTTAAAAATCTAAGAATCTTTATGCCTTGTGGCATTTTTTCTTTCATTATCTCCAATGATAATGGTTTTTGTTTGACATTTTGCGAAATTTGGCCATTTTTATTTTGGTTGAATGTGGAAATTTTTTATTGGAGGGATGAAACATTTTGCAAAATTTTGTTAAGGATGGAGTCATTGGTTGTATTTTGAGATGGAGGTGAATAGGTGGAGGTGTTTATGTGTTGGGAGGACAAATAAATTGCAAATTTGTGAGAGGTGATGGATTAGGAGATATGATGTTTGAATTCACAAAGCTAAAAGGATTCCTACTGGACATACCTAAATTTGGATTGACATTGCTAGTTGGTTGTCTTGTTGTAGTAAGAGTTGGATGAGTGTGTGTAGGAATAGAGGCCAAGGTTGTAGGAGGAGGAATTTTGATTTCCACCTTGACTTTGAGTATATCCCAAAGTTTGAACACAACTAGCCATTGTAGGAACATGATCATCAATGATATGAGCTAAGCTTCACACAATTTCTATTCCCAATTCATTATTGAGAATTCTCCTCATGTTATCTATGATAGGAACCACAATACCAACAATATATTCAACACTCACAAGATTTTTAAGTTTTCTAAAGCTTTATCCATTTTTTGCAAGTTTTCTTGAGAAAAATGAGCAACAATAGTTTCAAAATTAGTGGGATTTGAAGTCATAAGACATATTATTTCAGGCATGTATTACATGGGCTGACTAGTGTCAACACTATGAGTGAAAGAGTTAGAAAAGCCAAGATCCACAACAGATGTACCGACACATGACGCCATGAGTCTCAAACTACATCTCACTGAAGTATTAGCAATAGGACACCAAGTTGTAATACTTGAATGCAAGTTTCACCAAGCCAAAAGTGTTCCCAAAATGGAAAAAAGGCACTAAACAAGTGTAGCAAACATCCACAAATAGGAAGCACAATGCAAGTATGTAAATAGATAGCAATTTTTAGATATGACATGCAAGAATTTTTTTATTTTTGGATGTAAGAAACTAAAAAATGATGAATTTTGAATGCTAATTTTATGTTTGAACTATGCATTCATTTTAACCAATTAACTTGAATGCAAATAATTTTAAAAACCTATAATTCTAGAAACTAAAATTGAGATCTACCAACAACGAGAAATAAAGAAAACAAAGATATATTAATTCCCAAAACTTTTGAAAATGACCTGTATTAGGATAGATTCACCCTAGGGCAAATGGGTCCTTGCATAAGGGCTTGAAAAAATTAAGTTTTGAGTTTCCAAGTTAATGTTTAAGGTTGTTTATTCAGGTTGTAAATAGACACTTTTAGGTACATATTTCCAGAAATTTATGATGAAATGCAAGTGCAATTTGATTACAAACAAGTAAAATGACATCTGTTTGGATGTAATTTTGTTTGAATTTTTTGACGCAAATGATTGAAAAATGCTAATATGCAGACTATTATGTGAAATGAATGCAATATGTATGCAATATTTTTGGGTTTTTGGGATTTAAAAGGATGCAACATGCACTTTTAAAACCCTAAATAAAATACAAACTAATGCAATTTTGAACACCCTAAATGAGATGCAATGAAAAATAATACAAAATCCTAGATCCAGGGCTTGAAAGACTACCAAATCAAAAAGATTATAGTGTAAGAATGTCGGGTTCACCAAAATGAAACACTGAAAAAATATGTTATGTTGATGAGGGTTCATCAAAATGAGATGATGACATACAACACCCAGGTAAAAGTTGGAAGTTGGGTCCATGAAGAGGGGAAGTTTCGACCAAAACAAAAAAAAACACAAGAAACGCGTACACGTTTTTAAAAAATGCATACGCACTTTGGATCGAGTACCCGATCTTAAATCCGAATGCATATGCATTTAGATTTGGGTACACAACCTAAAATGCGTACGTGTTACAAAACGCGTACGCGTTTTACAACACATACATGTTTTGCAATGCATACTCATTTTACAACGCATACACATTTCTTAAAGCTATTTAATTTTTTAAATTAATGACCGTGTGATTCATTTTCACACTTCATTTTATTCGCGCAACTAAAGGAGAGCTCAATTTGCATACGCGTTTTGAAGGGCCCAATTCAACCAAATTTTCATTGCCACCTCCTCCCGTCGACACAACCAACCTAAGTAGCGACCTCCAGGTTGGTTAAATTCTGCTTTTTTTTGCTTTATATCTTGCATTTTTTTTTTGTAATTGTTATTTAGTTTTTGTTTGTTTTGTTTGTTTTACATTCGGTATTTTATATTTTTTAAATTATATTTAAAAAACCAAAAACATCAACAAAACCACAAACATTAAATTATAAATTGAAAACCATAAAAACTAAACCTCAATTAACTAGAATTTAACCTAAATTGGACACATTTAACTTAGAAATAAAAACCCTAAACTCTAGGTTCTAAAAAACATAGACCTAAAAACTAAAACACTTAATCCTAGGACCTAAATTGTAAAACCTAAACCTAAAACCCTAAACCCTAAAACCTAAACCTAAATTAGATTTATAATGTCTAGATTTTTTGTCTTTTTACTAGCCCTGAAATCACACATAATCCCTAGATAGGTCTATTTATAATGTCATAGAATTATAATCCCTAGATAGGTCTATTCATTCATAGGTGCACAACAAAATAATGAGGTCACATTAAAAAAAATTTAGATAACCAAACATTAGGATTGTAAGTTGTGAATTATACTTATCTTTCTTATTCTCATTGACAATCATTTTTGTGAACTATTTACTAGGGGATGTGATATTGATAGTTTCATCACACTATCTAAACCTATTTATTTTTATTAGATTTTTTAACATATTTGCAACATTCTTCATATTATCAAATTTATCTAACATTTCTCTCCCATCCCCACCACATCATAGAAAAATGATACTTTACATCAACATGCTTCATTTATATATGAAAGTTTAGGTTCTTTGTCAAGCTAATGACACACTAAATATTGTATTAATTTCTAACTACAATAGGACCGAACCCAACATCTAAACACAAGCTATAAATATAACTAAAATCCTTAAAGACAAGAGTAGCTACAACATACTTTGTCATTACAGTAGATATAGAAACCACGACGTGCTACTCACTCATCCAATTTATTGTACCACTAAACAAACTAAACAAAAACACTAGTTGACCTCCTACTATCTACATCTCATAATAAATATAAGTTAATAAATATCTAAATCTCAAATAAAATTGCAAGTGCCTCTAACCTTTGAATGATATAAGTCACCTATTGTACCATTGCCCCATTTTTACAAGAAATTGTTACCTTTAAGTTGTAAGTGATTTGTAGTAATACTACCAATTTATTGCAAGTGTCCTATAGTACCTCCTTTCTAGAAAATATAATACTTTGTAGTTACCCACAAATACATGTTAAGAATCTCTCAATTTCTACCATTACAATACCTTTAAAAATGCATTCAATCTACTCATAGATTCACATCCACCTTCTTTATTACATTAATTTACAAATTCTCACACATAAATGCCTCTTGATGAGGGCTCCTTACTATTATATCTTGAAGGAGATCAATAACTTTAGACCACCAATAGGATTCATAGGTGGGTTCTTAGCCTTCACCTCATTCCCACTTTGATGAGTGACATGATGCCTAAGAGGCATATTTCATTGACAATTAATGCATAGGTTAGGAAATACATAGAATCATCTAAAAATCATTGCTAAGGCATGGAATTCATTAGTCCAAGATAGAATGATACAATAATTTGAAATTAACAACCACACACCACTCAATTTTAACCTTGCAAGGAAAATGAAACCATATGGTTACTAGAAGATAAAGTTCTTGAATTTAACCTTGAGGGTACATGTACATGACTTTAATTGTATAGTTTAATGTGTACATGCTATGGATTTTTATGTTATCAATTTTTTAATGCTATAAATTGAACGTGTCTTCAAATGAAATGTATTTTGAATTTGTGCACATTCAATGTGATTTAAATAACTTTCAAATTGTGTACATTATTTAATTAGTTTGTTGATATATATTTTTAAATTTTTTAACATGCAGTTGCCATTTCATTGTTCACATGGATCGTGAATTTAACATAGAGGATTTTATACCTAATGCACAACCTAAAGATCCCATACATCCAGATCCACCACCACAACAAAACCCCACACCTCCACACTCTCCACCTTCTAACCTCCCACGCCCTATAGTAGATCAGGCTCAGTTAAGAGAGAGCATTAGATAAAACCTTAAATATGTGATTCAAAAAAATATAGATTTGATAAAAAATGAGCCTAATATCCCCCCCATCTTGCATGGATTGCATCTTTGATGCAAACTATTGTTGATTCTATTGGATCTATTGATGCAAACCTATATAGGTTCCATAAATGGAGAGAAGAGAGGAGACAATTCTATGCAGATGGAATGTCCCATAAAGAAATTAATGACCTTAAAATTACCAAACAATGTAAGGAAAGCAGAGGTGCGGAAGCAACTTTCCTAACGTCAAATCCACAGGGAAGAATGCAATGCAGGGCTTTTAATTTTCAAATTACAATCTAATTAAAACACACATGAAAGATTTTCAGAAATAGAACAAATACACAAAGACAACTAAACAACAAATTTACGTGGGAAAACCCTATCGGGAAAAAACCCACCACACCAAGCTGAAACTCTTTGTATTATAGTAACAACATATTACATACAAATCAAAGATACAACTCTCTGGTGTTAGTAATATTAGCTTTAATCACTGTTCACCAGTTAGAGACAATGTTGTCATCACCTCTGATTCAACTCACACTTTTTTTACATAAATCAGAATCAATCTGCTTTTATTTTATCACATTCTGATTTTGTCTTCTGTGCATCCTTATCTGCCATTGCCAATCATAGACAGTTTCCTTTCGAGCAATTGATTTTTCCTTGCATGCAGTTAAGCTCCAGTGTAGCACTGTTGCAAAAAATCAACTGCCAATCATTCGAGTTCTGCTTCCTTTGATTGGTCCACGAGATGCCACAGAGGATGGTCACACAGTCAAAGGTGTTTAAACTTTGTTGGCATATTGGTGAGACACTAACAGTTTCTCCCCGATTCCACAAAGTATTCTCTATTGATATTGACTTAAGTCCCCAACAGTCAGCAAGAGGTTTCAACGAATGCCATGAGTCATATCGGATCCATCGACATCCATTTCGTTTCTATCGACAAGAGATTCCTCCATCGACAAGACGTTTTACCGATGCTCACAAGTTATATCAATTTCACTTTGCCATCGGCAAGACTTCCCATTGGCCAAGAGTTCTCATCGAGTCTCCTTAAGCTTCACCGAAGCACCTGACAGTCAGCAAGACATTCATCTTTCGTTGAGACTTCATACCGAGCTCATCCAAGTCTTACTGAGTTGGAAAGACTTATGTCTTTCGCCGAGACCTTTCACTGAGCGCCCATGTCCTACCGAGTCGGCAAGAAATTTTACCTTCGTCGAGACCTTACACTGGCCGAACATGTCATACTGAAGCGCCCAAGAGTTGGCGAGACTTATCACCTTTTCCAAGACCTTATACCGAGGTCTTTTGTCACCGCGAAGGCACCAAGTGAATACTCCCTTCGGTGAGACCTTTCTTCATCGCTAGGACATCTCACCGAAACCTCCACCATCGGTGAGACTTTCCATTCTCATTGAGAGATCTCCTCGAGATCCTTGTGTTAGCCCGATAGCCATATGCTATCGGTGAGACATTCACCATTCGCTGGGACCTCTCCCCGACACCCATGAGTTAGCTTGATAAGATCAAACTGTCGCCCAGAGATCACCATTCGACAAAAGGTCACGCCGAACACAAAAAGTCACAGGAATAGACATTGTCGGCAAGACATCAACCCTGTCTTGGCAACATGAACTTATCAAGCAAATTTAGAACAGTTAGTCAGCCAGACATGAACAATGTCATAGCGACTTTGCTCTTCAGGAGTTCCATGTTAGTAAGGATTGAGGCACATATTCCAACAAGCTCCCACTTGACAAAGATCTTACTGACACCTCCAAAGCATAATAAAAGTACTAAAATTCATGGGCCAAGAGGCCCATCGAACTAACACACCACTTGAACTTCTTTGTGCTCACAGGCTTCATCAATGCATCTGCAACATTCTCCAGAGTATCCACTTTCTCCAAAGAGACCTTCCCATCCTCCACCATATCTTGAACAAAGTGATACTATACATCTATATGTTTCGTCCTGGCATGGAAAGTAGGATTCTTTGCTAAACATATAGCACTCTGATTGTCATAGTAGATAGTAATCTTTCCTACATCAAAACCAATGTTAGAACACAAACGTTTTAGTCATATTGCTTCTTTATAGGCATGTGTAGCTGCCATGTGTTCTGCCTCTGTAGTGGAAAAAGTGACTACAAATTTCCGCTTGCTCATCCAACTCACTGCACCACCATTCATCATGAAAACATATCCACTGGTGGATCTTCTACTGTCAATGTCCCCTGCCCAATCTGAATCCACATAACCTTGAATGCTAAGAGTTCTTTGTGATTCAACCAAGTTCCCATGGTAACACAGAGCATAGTCTAAAGTTCCCTTCAGATATCTAAACACTCTCTTCACAGCCTCCCAATGTGTCCTTCCAGGATTTTCCATAAAACGACTAAGAACTCCCACTGCTTGGGCAATGTCTGGCCTTGTATAGACCATTGCATACATAAGGCTGCCAACTACACTGGCATAAGGTACACTGGTCATGTCCTCCATCTCAGTAGGAGATTTTGGACAATCCTCAACAGATAGCTTCGTTCCCTGTGTAATTGGAACAACTAGCTACTTGCAATCAGTCATGCAAAATATCTCTAGAACAGTCATGATATACTTACTCTGACTCAGCCAAAGTTTTCTATTTTTCCTATCCCTGGTTATTTCCATTCCCAGAATATACCCTGCTGCACCAAGATCTTTCATTTCAAACTTTGCAGACAATTGAGACTTAAGATCAGAAATCATTAGCTTACTATTTCCTATGAAAAGCATATCATCAACATAGAGAGCAATAATAAGGACTTAATCACTTTCAGCTTTTTAATATACATAGTGATCATATTTTGATCTTACAAATCCCAATGACAAAACAAAAGTGTCAAATTTTTGATACCACATTCTAGGAGACTGTTTTAAACCATACAGAGATTTCTTCAACTTGCAAACCAGTCTTTCTTTACCTTTTTCCACAAAGTGCTCCGGCTGGGACATATAAATTTCTTCTTCAAGATCACCATGAAGAAACACTGTCTTCACATCCATTTGTTCAATTTCTAAGTCATAGGCTGCTGCAAGTGACAAAAGAAATCTAATAGATGTTAACTTAGCTACAGGAGAAAATCTCCATAATCAATTCCCTATACCTGGGAATAACCTTTTGCAACCAATCTTGCTTTATATTTTTCTACATTGCCATCCAGACCAATTTTCTTTTTAAATACCCATTTGCAGCCCACAACTTTTTTTCCTTTAGGCAATGGCACCAAACTCTAGGTATCATTCTTTTCTAATGATGCCATTTCTTCATTCATGGCTTCTAACCAAGAGTTTGAATCAGACATTTTAAATGCCTCTTTCATAGTCCTAGGTTCATCAGTGCTAGAAATTAAAGCATAGGCACAAGTAGATTCTATTAAAAAAAACCCATACCTATCAGGTTGCTTTCTTTCATGAGTTGACCTCCTCACAGGTTGAGGTTGAGGTGGTTCTTCATCTTCATCAAAAATTTCAGAATTACTTGAGCTCTCCTTAGTATCAGGTACATTTTGATTTTTCAATTCCTCTTTATCTGGTGTCTGAAGAATTTCTGCTACATCCTTTTCATTTTCTGATTTCTTCTCTGACTGTAGATCTAATGTAGAAGGTTTCAACTCATGAAATATAATGCTTCTAATGTACAAAACCTTCTTAGTATTAGGGTTCCAAAGCTTGTATCCTTTTATGCCAGCACTATAGCCAATAAAAATACACTTTACAACTTTGTTTTCCAACTTGGATATTTTTTCAAATGGCACATATGCATATGCCTCACAACCAAAGACACGAATATGTCTCAGAAAGTGCTTCTTTCCAAACCATGCTTCCAAAGGTGTCTTCTCAACAAGAGCAGAGTTAGGAGAATGATTTACAAAGTAACATGCTGTAGAGACTGCTTCAACCCAGAATTTCTCCTCCAAGCCAACATTGCTCATCATACTTCGTGCTCCTTCCATTACTATCCTGTTGAACCTTTTAGCAACTCCATTTTGCTGTGGAGTGTAAGGTGTAGTCTTATGTATTTTAATCCCATGATCTGTACAGTACGTTTCGAATTCATCTAAACAAAACTCACTGCCATTGTCAGTCCTTAGGCATTTTATTTTCCTACTAGTATGATTTTCAACAAGGTTTTTAAATTCCTTAAACCGACTAAACACTGAGCTAGAGATTTTTCTGGATTTGACTGTCTTTTTTTTTGCATCAACGTTTTGAATCACACTCCGTGATTCATCATTAGGATGAAAGAGAGCTGTAGGAATAGAATGATGAATCACTATTCCTAGAGCTCTCTTTCATCCTGATGATGAATCACAAAGTGTGATTCGAAACATTGATGCAAAAAACAAGACACAGTCAAATCCAAAAAAGTCTAGCTCATTATTATGGACTGTGGAAATCTAATGTCTTTGACTAAACACTTCTGATTTACTTTTCAAAAAATATACAAATGTTCTTCTAGAATAATCATCAATAAACGACACATAATATCTTGATTTAGACAAAGAAGGAACATTCACTGGACCAAACACATCAGAATGAATATAATCAAGCAAACCAGAAGATTTGTGAGGACTAGAATAAAATGAAACATGGTGCTGTTTACCATATATGCAATGTTCACAAAATTCAAACTCAAGGTTACAATCTTCAAGCCCTTCTACCAGGTTTTTATTTTTCAAGGTTTTTAAACCTTTTTCACCAATGTGGCCAAGCCTATGATGCTAGAGCATAGTCTTTTCTATTGGAAGCTTAACCTCCATGGTGTTTACTCCATCAGGAATGTTTCCCTCATGAGTAGCTTTCTATGACTTTGCAGAGACACTTTTGCATTGAATAGCTTGTGCATCCAACTTGTACAAGGTTCCAATTCGAGCACCCCTAGCCAGCACCATAGAGCCTCTAGTCATCTTGCAGCGATTTCCAGAGAACATGACCTGCACTCCAATATCATTCAGCTTACTTACAGAAAGTAGGTTTCAAGCCAGACCTGGTATATGCATCACATCATTGATTCCCTTCATTCTTCCATCAGGGAATTGAATTTTAACTCTTCCACGACCAAAAATTTTGAAATATGAATCGCTTGCCAAGTACACCTTTCCACCATTGTATTCTTCATACTTCGTGAACCAATCTCTATGAGATATCATGTGGAAAGATGCTCCAGAATCAATCAACCAGACATCATCTGATGCCCGTGTAGCCAAAGCTGCAATGAAGGCGTCTGCATCACTTTGAGAAGAATCAATACCAAAAGAGTTCTCCTTGTCCTTTCTATCCTCCTTGCAATCCTTTCGGACATGACCAGGTTGCCCACAATTCCAGCACTTCTCCTTGGAATTATTTCCAGGAGACTTTGATCTCCCTTCTAATTTTGATCTGAACTTCTTGTCCTTCTTCTTGCCTTTCTCCTTCGATCTACCTCTGACAGTTAGAGCCTCCTTTGCCATCTCAGAAGATTTTCTTCTCATTTCTTCTGATAACAGAGAAGCAACAACATCTTCCATCTTGAATGTGGATGTTGTACTCCCAATAGCCATCACCAGATGATCCCAAGAATCTGGTAATGAACATAGCAAAAACATGCAGTGATCTTCATCTTCAATCTTCACACCAATAGATGTCAACTGAATAATCAACATGTTGAAAGCATTCAAGTGATCATCAATAGACCCTCCTTCCTGCATTCTCAAAGAGTACAACTTCTTCCTCAAGAACAACTTGTTCACCAAGGACTTGCCCTGATAAATGGATGCTAATCTTTTCCACAAGGAAGATGCAGTCTTTTCTTCATGAACGTTCAGAAGAACAAAGTCTTCCAAACAGAGCCTTATCAACCCTTTTGATTTTCTATCTGCCAGGTCCCAATCCTCTTGCTTCATGCCTTGAGGCATTGTTCTAGACACAATAGTCCAAAGATCTCGGTCTACTAACAGATCTTCCATTTTGAGTTTCCACAACTCAAAGTTGCTACCATTGAATTTCTCTATTTCCATCTTCCTAGATGTGCTCGCCATCTTAATATGTAATTAAATTATCAAACCTCTAACAAACTCCCACTAAGAAATAATCGACACAAAAAACCCAACCCACTCACAAGGATAATACAACTAGCCAAGCTCCGATAACACTTGTAAGGAAAGCAGAGGTGCAGAAGCAACTTTCCTAATGTCAAATCCACAGGAAAGAATGCAATGCAGGGCTTTTAATTTTCAAATTACAATCTAATTAAGACACACATGAAAGATTTTTAGAAATAGAACAAATACACAAAGACAACTTAACAATAGATTTACGTGGGAAAACCCTATCGGGAAACCCACCACACCAAGCTAAAACTCTTTGTATTACATTAACAATAGATTACATACAAATCAAAGATACAAATCTCTGGTGTTAGTCACAATAGCTTTACTCATTGTTCACTAGTTACAGACAATGCTATCATCACCTTCGATTCAACTCACACTTTTTTTACATAAATCAGAATCAATCTACTTTTATTTTATCACATTCTGATTTTGTCTTCTGTGCATCCTTATCCGCCATTGCCAATCATAGACAGTTTCCTTTTGAGCAATTGATTTTTCCTTACATGCAGTTCAGCTCCAGCGTAGCACTGTTGCAAAAAATCAACTGCCAATCATTCGAATTTTGCTTCCTTTGATTGGTCCACGAGATGCCACATAGGATGGTCACACGGTCAAAGGCGTTTAAAATTTGTTGGCATATTGGTGAGACACTAACAGTGTCTCCCCGATGCCACAAAGTATTCTCTATAGATATCAGCTTAAGTCCCCAACAGTCGGCAAGAGGTTTCAACGAACGCCATGAGTCATACCGGATCCATCGACATCCATTTCGTTTCTATCGACAAGAGATTCCTCCATCAACAAGACATTTTACCGATGCTCACAAGTCATATCGATTTCACTTTGCCATCGGCAAGACTTCCCATTCACCAAGAGTTCTCATCGAGTCTCCTTAAGCTTCACTAAAGCACCTGATAGTCGGCAAGACATTCTTCTTTCACCGAGACTTCATACTGAGCTCATCCAAGTCTTACCGAGTTGGCAAGACTTATGTCTTTCGCCGAGACCTTTCACCGAGCACCCATGTCTTACCGAGTCGACAAGACATTTTACCTTCGCCGAGACCTTACACCAGCCGAACATGTCATACTGAAGCACCCAAGAGTCGGCGAAACTTATCGCCTTCGCTAAGACCTTATACCGAGGTCTTTTGTCACCGCGAAGGCACCAAGTGAATAATCCCTTCGGCGAGACCTTTCTTCATCACTGGGACATCTCACTAAAACCTCCACCGTCGGTGAGACTTTCCATTCTCACTAAGAGATCTCCCCGAGATCCTTGTGTTAGCCCGATAGCCATATGCTATCAGTGAGACATTCACCATTCGCTAGGACCTCTCCCCGACACCCGTGAGTTAGCCCGATAAGATCAAACTGTCGCCCAGAGATCACCATTCGACAAAAGGTCACGTCGAACACAAAAAGTCACAATGATAGACATTTTTGGCAAGACATCATTCTATCTTGGCGACATGAACTTATCAAGCAAATTTAGAACAGTTAGTCAACCAGACATGAACAATGTCACAGTGACTTTTCTCTTCAGGAGTTCCATGTCAGTAAGGATTGAGGCACATATTCCAACAAACAAGCCATTTTTCAAAATTTTTTTAGCCCCCCAAAAAATAAACCAATTCCACCCACCAAAAAACAAATTTCAATTAGATGGTGTAGGCACCCACAGATAGCTGCAAATTTTTGGGATAGATGGTGGATGGTGTTTGATACTCCACCACATAGCAATTGTGAGGTGCCCCTATACTTTTTGAGAAAGTTATGGGCTGAGTTTGAGTTGGGTTTAAAACCCAACTATTTTGATATGAGGTCATTTCAGGAAGCTGGGCCTGGCATGCCCTAACATAGATTAGGAGCATGTGTCGATCCTCAATGACGTGCTCTGATTGCTCCTATTGTTCCTCCTCCTCCTCCTGGTGTTCCCACTGCATTTCAGTAGTAGATGATGTTGTTGATATTAGGAGCATTGAGTTATCTTTCAAGACATCTCACTCATCAGACTACACACATGGCGGCTGAAGTGGGCAATAGAGAGACTGGAGGCTCAAGCTATGGGCATACTTAGGCATCCACTTTAGGTGACCCACATGCATCTTTGATGGAGTCATATATGAATTTACTATATTATGAGGATCATCCTACATAGGTATGTTCATCTTTTGAACTTAAATAATTTGTTTGAAATGTGGAAAATTCATGTAAATAATAATATCAAATTATATATATAATACAATATTAATTCAAGAACTATTCGGTGTAGATGCATGATCACATGATGCCTGAATCTCAATATGATGGTGTCTATATTTCAAATGCTATAGATTTGGGATCACCTTTTGGTTAGGTACAAACCAATATATATTTTAATTTATGTGGACATATCTAATTTAATTTGAATTTGTACATGTGTGAAATGATATATTATAACTAGATGTAGGGAGGTCATGCAATATCAAGTATCGACCAACCACAAGTTGTGTTGAGTGCTCTCGAGTCATCACGGCTTAGGTGCATGCTTTCAAAATTTTGTTAAGTTTAAATTAAATACACATCATAGATCTAATTTAATTTGAATTTGTACACATGTGTGAGTGATCTATACATTGTTGTATCTATATGTAGGGATTTCATGTGATACCCATGGTGGGCACACCTGAGATATTGTCAAAATTTATGCATGGGAAATCTCAGGTGCATGATCATGAGGTCATATCATTTGAGGTTGTAAAATTTACTAAATATCCTATACAATTTTTAGGGACCTTTTAAATAGATATATTCAAGGTTTTAACATATTGTTTGCTTTATATGAATATCTAGGATATAGCAGATCAAGCATTTGGACCTTCTCAATTGACAGTTATGCTACCCGTTGAACAAAATGTGCCAGTAGATTCACATAATCATGTGGTAATTTATGCATACTAAAAATCATTTTTATTGTTTATTAGATATTTAATTAAATTTATTTTTATCTTGAGTTTATATTTTCAAGTTTGTATGTTAAATTATATCAAAATTTATAAATAACTTTAAATCTAATTTCAAGTTTCTTGTACTCTTTTACAGCATGATTTAGGTACATCTAGTCCACATGGAGCAAAGAGGAGACTTGATTTGACTGATCGCCCTGATAGTTAGATGGTTTTAAATTTTATGGATTATAGATCTCTAGTTTTATTTAAATATGTGTTGGACTTGACATATACATTTTGAACATGTTATTTCATGGACCATTTCACATATATTATATTGATTAATATGATCATGTTTGTGTTTATTTATATCAGTTGACTTTAATATGATGATTATATATGCACTCAATTATGATCGTGTCATGTTCATTTTGATGATTATATGCACTCATGTATGTATAGATATTTTATCTATTTTTCAAGTAATATGCATTATATAAATTCTTATTTAGAATCAAATTTCATATATATATAATTTATCACATGGTTAGGTGACAAATTAAAAAATTCCTTAAATAGTTTAGATCATATTCATAATAAATTATGGCTAGGTAATTATAACTATTTTCCAATTCTAGCAAATATTTGAATCACTAAACAAAAATCTATCTCCTTGTATGTATAAAATGTATAATCTATACAATTGAACAATTATATAAAATGTGGTAAATACAAGACATGATTTGTATAAGATAAAATTGGAACAAGATATTTAAAAAGTGACTAATAAGTTCACTAAAGTTCATACATCGAACAAACATATATAATGTATATTGATGTTTAATACATCTATATAACATGATGAAACATATATGTGCATGTAGATACAATTAAAGCTTATCAAATTTTAGTTCAAGACCACAAATTGATATTTACATAGTCTCTTGATAATTTTTTTTTATAGTGACAATCACATGGTAGACCGACTTGATGAGAACCTGCAAAAATAATTAATGTAAGTAAAGTAACTATAATTTTTATGAGTCATTTAACTAAATAATTCATGCGAGAAAAGAACAATATATAGTAAAAGTTAGAAAATTGGATCTTATAAATTCTTTTCAAATTCAAGTGATGTTTTCCATAGGATGGATTAAGGGGACCTAAGAGGATATAGCTTAAGGGGGGTCCTAAGAGAATGAATTAAGGGGAGTTAAGGAATGACATAAGGGGATGCAAGAGGGTGGATAAGGGGAGTTAATAGAATGACTTAAAGGGATGCAATAGGGTGGATTAAGGGGAGTTGATAGAATGAATTAAAGGGATGTAAGAGGGTGGATTAATGGATACATGTCATGAACCCTAGGATATGGCTTAACGGGTCATAAGAGGATGGCTTAAGGGGAATTATGAGAGTGACTTAAGGGATGCAAGAGGGTGGATTAAGGGGATATAAGAGGATATGACTTAAAGGTCCTTTAAGAGGATGACTTAAGGGGATACAAGAGGGTGGATTAAGGGGAGTTGATATAATGACTTAAAGGGATGTAAGAGGGTGGGTTAAGAGGAGTTGATAGAATGACTTAAAGGGATGTAAGAGGGTGGATTAAGGGGATGCATGTCATGAACCATAGGATATGGCTTAACTAGTCCTAAGAGGATGGATTAAGGGGATGTAAGAGGATATGAATTAAGGGTCCTTTAAGAGGATGGGTTAAGGGGATACAAGAGGGTGGATTAAGGGGAGTTGATAGAATGACTTAAAGGGATGTAAGAGGGTGGATTAAGGGGAGTTGAGAGAATTAATTAAAGGGATGAATTCAAGGGATTAAGCATCTCATAAACCTTATAAACCCTAAACCAGAGGACCTAAAGCCTAAGAGATGAACCCTAAACCCTTAACCCATATAGATTTGTTATTCTAAGAATCTCATGAACCCTAGAAATCATAAACCCTAAACCATATGACCTAAAGCCTAGGAGATGAGCCTTAAACCATTAACCCATATAGATCTGTTATTCTAAGCATCTCATGAACCCTATAAACCCTAAAACCTAAACCATAGGACCTAAAGCCTAGGAGATGAACCCTAAACCCTTAACCCATATAGATATGTTATTCTAACTATCTCATGAACCCTATAAATCTTAAACCCTAAACCATAGGCCCTAAAGCCTAGGAGATGAACCCTAAACCCTTAAAACCCATATAGATTTGTTATTCTAAGCATCTCATGAACCCTAGAAACCGTAAACCCTAAACCATATTACCTAAATCCTAGGAGATGAACCCTAAACCATTAACCCATATAGATTTGTTATTCTAAGCATCTCATGAACCCTAGAAACCCTAAACCCTAAACTGTAGGACCTAAAGCCTAGGAGATGAGCCCTAAACCCTTAACCCATATAGATCTGCTATTCTAAGTATCTCATGAACCCTAGAAACCCTAAACCATAGGACCTAAAGCCTAGGAGATGAACCCTAAACCCTAAACCCATATAGATCTATTATTCTAAGCATCTCATGAAACCTAGAAATCATAAACCCTAAACCATAGGACCTAAAGCCTAGGAGATGAACCCTAAACCATTAACCCTAAGACCTAAATCCTAGGAGATGAATTAAGGGGATGCAAGAGGATGGATTAAGGGTAGATATACAAGGATGGATTAATGGTACATAAGAGGATGGTTTAAGGGGTCTTAAGAGGATGGCTTAAGGGGAATTAATAGAGAGACTTAAGGGGGTGCAAGAGGATGGATTAAGGGTAGATATACAAGGATATGGCTTAAGGGGTCCTAAGAGGATGGCTTAAGGGGTGTTGAGAGAGTGACTTAAGGGGATGCAAGTGGATGGATTAAGGATAGATATATGAGGATATGGATTAAAGTGTCCTAAGAGCATGGCTTAAGGGGTGTTGAGAGAGTGACTTAAGGGGATGCAAGTGGATGGATTAAGGGTAGATATATGTGGATATGGCTTAAGGGGTCCTAAGAGGATGGGTTAAGGGGTGTTGAGAGAGTGACTTAAGGGGATGCAAGTGGATGGATTAAGGGTAGATATATGAGGATATGGATTAAGGGGTTCTAAGAGGATGGCTGACAGGGTGTTGAGAGAGTGACTTAAGGGGATGCAAGTGGATGGATTAAGGGTAGATATATGTGGATATGGCTTAAGGTTTCCTAAGAGAATGGATTAAGGGGTGTTTAGAGAGTGACTTAATGGGATGTAAGAGGATGGATTAATGGTAGACATACGAGGATATGGATTAAGGGGTCCTAAGAGGATGGATTTAGGGGAATTAATAGAGAGACTTAAGGGGATGCAAGAGGATGGATTAATGGTACATAAGAGGATGGATTAAGGGGTCCTAAGAGAATGGCTTAAGGGGATATGAAATCAATTATAAATTTTTTATAAAATGACAATGAATTATTTAGTTTTATATTTATACTATTGTAGATAGGAAGAAATCAATAGGTTTAATGTGTTGAAAACAATAAACTAAATTAAATCCTATCAAACACCATGAAGCACAAACTAGAATGAAAATAAAAATAAAGAAAGAACGTGCAAACCGATTTTAAAACTAGAGTTGATTGATCTCCATGGCTCTTCTCCACCTACATAAGAATGCAATATTTTGAAGGTTGATTGTTGAAGGAATGTTGGTTGCTCAATTCTGCAGCATAACGACCTGATGAAGATGATAGATTAGAGATGGATGAAAGATAGAAGAATGATTTTGATAGCATAAGGATGTCTGAAGATTCGATACAAATGGCTTGTGAAAGGTTAGATTTATAGATTTTTGATGTGGACAGAGATAAGATTTGATAAGATTGATAAGGATTTGATTTTTTGACAAAAGAGGAAATACAACGAGATGAGATAAGATTTTCAAAAGATAGAAAGATTTTGATTTATTGTTTTAAAGGAATTAAAACAAGATAAGATAAGATGTGAAAAGATAGAAATATTTTGATTCTCTTTCAAAGGAAATAAATCCTGAAAAAGATGAGAAGGATAATTGATGAATTATCTAATTAAATAAATTAATTAGATACACATGAGTTCAAATTTTGGAAAGAAAGCAAGAAGATATTTTTGAGATTTTATTAATTAAATAAATATTTGATTTATTTAATTAATGTTGAATTTATGATTTCATCAATTAAATAGTATAAATTATTTAATTAACATTAGAAGAATTAATAGAAATGATTTAATTAATTAATTAAATAATATAAATTATTTAATTAACACTAGAGGAATTGATGAATTATGCATAGGAAGGGAATAAATGAAATTCGTCAAATAAATAAGATTTATTTAACTAATTAGATGATGACATGGGTACCTAGGGAAAAACATGATACAAGGTGTCTAAATGATGCAATGTTGTGACGAGGTATCGTAAGAGGACAATTTTTTGATGTCTACATTTTGCCCCTCTTTGAGATGATTTTCGAGATGATGAGATTTGTGTTGAGTAACATCATTTCAAAGAAGTCAAGGTATGGATAGAGGAAAATGGATAATGATAGAAAGATAGGATGATGATGAATTGATGATGCCCCCTCGAGAGGATAGGCGGGTTGAAAAAACACAGGTAGGCTCTCGAAATGAAATGATAAAGGGAGGGATAAGACAAATGATGCAAGATAGGAAGTGGATGAAGGAGATGAATGATACGTTATGCTACAATGAAGGTGAGCAACCATGATGTTTGATTTAGCACTAGACGTTATGCACCAAGATATAAGGACCAAGGTGATTATGTGTCTCGTGCCCCAGTGTAATACAACCTTGTCTAGACGTATGAGGAAGTAGACTTAGAGCATTAAAGTCCTAATGCACAAAAGGTATGATGTGACCTTAGATGCAAAGGATAGTGCAAGAAGCTACTCCAACATACACAAGATTTGAATATTAGCTGGAATGATATGGATTTGATACAAATGCAAGATAAAATGATAACACACACAAGCAAGCAAGCAAGCATGCACAAATGATATAGAAACAAACAAGGAATTTCCCCTGTCAAGCCGTAAACCGTTGATTGAAGGATTGATTGATGATGATAATAGTGTTGTCATTGTGGGGAGCAACATGTCCCTAGAGCAACACAATATGTAAAAATGATGATGTTTTTATTGCTTCTTTGGTCAATAGAAATAAAATTGTCTTGTCATTATGTTGATATGGATAGAAAATCTGATTGATAACTTTGTTTCCCAAAATAGAAATCAAAGAGTAGATGGCTGATAACTTTGTTTCCCTTGTACGAAAAACAAAGAGTAGATGATTGATAGGACTTCTAATAAATTTTCTTTTTGTGATAGAAAACAAATAGTAGATGATTGATAGGACTGTTGATAAATTTGATTTCTGCGATAGAAAACAAACAGTAGATGATTGATAGGATTGCTGATAAATTTGCTTTCTGCAATAGAAAACAAATAGTAGATGATTGATAGGACTGCTGATAAATTTGGTTTCTGCGATATAAAACAAATAGTAGATGATTGATAGGATTGCTGATAAATTTTCTTTTTGCAATAGAAAACAAATAGTAGATGATTGATAGGACTGCTGATAAATTTGGTTTCTGCGATAGAAAACAAATAGTAAATGATTGATAGGACTGCTGATAAATTTGCTTTCTACGATAGAAAACAAATAGTAGATGATTGATAGGACTGCTGATAAATTTGGTTTCTGTGATAGAAAACAAATAGTAGATGATTGATATGACTGCTAATAAATTTGCTTTCTGCGATAGAAAACAAATAGGAGATGATGTTTTGATTTTTGATAAATTTGCATTCTTTGAAAAAGAAAACAAATAGTAATTGATGGTAGAGCAGATTGATATGATATCCAGATAGATAGATTGTGTATTGATTGCCTGATATGAGTCATCTAGATAGAACACTTGATATGGGTCGCTTGATATGTGTCTGATGAGTATGTGTCACTGATATGGGTCATAGATAGATAGACATGAGTTAGATTGATTTAGCATGAGTGAGATTGAATCATTGATATGATGTTGATTGATTGATGATGATAGTGTTTTCATTGTGGGGAGCGACATGTCCCTAGAGCAACACAAGGATGATGATAATTGATTGATTGAGTGGTTGATTTGGTTTACAACAAGATTAGGATCAAGACCAAAGGATGTGATTGGATAATTTGACAAGATTGATCGACTTGATTGGTATGGATTAAGGATTGTATTGCATTTGGATATTTGCTTGGGATGATTGAAGATGATTTGATGTATGGATGAATGGATTTGATGAAGATTGATTTGGTTGACTGGTTGGATGATCGGATTGAGGTGATGGATTAAGTAGATGAAATTAGAAGAATTAATTGGATGGATTGATTTTATTGCTTGGATTTTTGTTGGCTATTTGAATTTTTTGGATTTTTTTTAGGACCTTTTTCCATTTTTTGTATTTTTAGGATATTTGGATTTTTTTGGAATTTTGAAATGTTTTTTTTTTTTTTGGATTTTTGAAATGTTTTGAATTTTTTGGAGTTTTGAAATGTTTTGATATGTCAAAGGATGAAAATTTGAGTAGCCTTTGTGCTAGAGACTAATGACAAGGGGAAAACCAAGTCTAGGTGCAAGGAGATAGACGAGATTGATGGATAAAGGGTGGGTGATGGAAAAAGGCTCATGATATATGGATGGATGGTATGGATGTATGCATCATAAGAGAGCAAGGATGTGATTTCCAAAGACTATCTCACATAGGAATAACATGCCCCATTCTAGGTATAATACTTAGAATTTTTCATGAAAAAACTTATGACAATAGGATAATGATAGGCTTGTTTGGAAGGATGAGGTATGTCAAGAGATACTCAAAACATGTTTCAACATTTTTCCCCTATATATTCATCAAGATCAAAAGAAGAAGGGTGGATGAATGGACTCAATATGATAGGTATGTATGAATAGACTCAATATGATGGCTTAAGATGGCAGGTAGGATGGAAATGATATGATATGAAAATGATAGGTTGGATAGATAAGACATTGTGCCCCCAAGTATAAGTGACATAGAAGATTAACCTACACATGACGCCTATTTGCTAGGTTTTCATCATGGTACTTATCCAGGGTGCCTATTTACTAGGTTTTCACCGTTGAACGAAGGGATTTCTCTTTACTTCTTTTTTTTTTGACTTTTTGACTTTTTGACTTTTTGGATAGGAGGGACTCAAGTGTCTAGTTGCATGAAAGGTGATAGTCCCACTAGATATGGATGTCATTGCATGGACCATGTCAAGTGCTCATAGATGTTGGTAAGGAATTGCATGAAAGGGAAATGGAGTAGGTAGATAATGGATTATGATGTGGATTATGGAGGGAAATAATGGATTATGATACAAATTATGTAGGGAAGATGATAGGGTTTATATGGGACTTATGAAAAAGATGAATGGGGAGGCTTAGCCAAAAGTATGGACCATAGGAAGGTGGTGGGGGAGATATGTAGGATATAGAGTGAAGGATGAGGAGATTGAGGCATGTGGAATTGTTGTGAACTGGAAGGGAACCATGACCAATGGTTGCACACACTGTGATAAACGTTGAAGCTTTGGATGTGGATGGGGTGTAGGAAGCAATGGAGATGTTTTCTTAGGAGATGGTGGATGATGTGTTTTAGGTACCCACATAGACTTAGTATTTCTATGATTTTTGTTTGGTTTGTAGGTTTTAGGAATTTGAGATTTTTGAATGGAATGAGAATGTGGGATGGAAGTGGATGGTTGGGATTTTTGTGACGTAGATGCCTCATTTAGCTTGCTTTCCTTTTTCTTAGGTAACCAAACCATTTTGTTCTTAGACTTTTCTTTTGCAGGTATGGGCTTATATAACTTTTGTGATGTATTTTGCTTTGAATTTTTATATTGATATCGTAAGGCGTGAGGACCCTTAGGATTTTTTAATTTATAGGTAGAGGCATTGAAATTCTTGCTTTTGAATCCCATGGGTATGGTGGAATGGGTGGAAGCTTCATGTTTATATAATGTGTGCATTTGTTGGTCATGATTAAGATGTTTAGAGGATTTATGGATAAATGGATAAGAGGATTGAATGGTAGGGATATTAGGTGTTGGGAGTAATGGTGGTAAAGTGGATGGAGGGATATTAGGAGTTGGAAGCAATGGTGGCAAAGTGGATGGAGGGATATTAGGAGTTGGAAGTAATGGTGGAAAAGTTGATGGTGGAAGGTGTATGGTCACATGCTTATGACATTTGCAGGATGATGGAGGGGGGATGGCAACATATGTTTTAGGGATATGATAGGCTTTATGATGGAAAGTGGACTTGGGATGCATGGAGGAAATACAAACATCTTTAGGTTGTTGTCCCTGGGGTGTATGTCCAAGGCCATAAGAGTGTGGAGGGACTTTGACATGGATGGGCTCTAAAATACCTTGTTCATGAAGGTCTAGACCTTTACCTTGGTGGTTCATGTTTTGGAGTGTGCAATGGATAATGGGACTAGGTGTAGGTGGAACACTAGACACAAGTTCCTTATTGGATGGAGAAAATGAAGCAAGGGAAGATAATGGTTGTTGGTGTTCTAAGGAGGAACATTCATGAATGAGGGTGGAAAGACCAATAGGATATGATGGAGGACTTGCAATGGGGTTGATAGTGGGTGATGGAGGACCATTAAGATCTTGATTAGCATTGTGTTCACTTAGATCCAAGGTATTTGTTTGATCTTCCATGTGTGCTTCGGAGGCAGGTGTCTCATCAAGGGAAGTGGATGTTGATAGATCATGGATAGGACTAGGTAGAGGTGAATTCGAAATATCTTTCTCATAGATGGGTATAGGATCAAGTTGCTCATGGATAGGCTCTTCATCATTATAGATATCATATTGATCATAAAAACGATATAGATTATGGATAGGTTGGATGCAAATGATTTGATCTTGATTAGGACTAGGGCTTGATGTTTCCACATGCTTGGGAGTAGACTCTTGATATAACTCTTGCATTGCTTGAATGGAAGTGGAAGGAGCTTTCTCATGCAAAGACTTGGCCTATTATTGATGTTCAACAACATAGGAGCATGAAAGAGGGTGACTTGAACTTATGACGGGAGACTCTTGAATGGGCTCAAGGGGTTGTGGATGACATGGTTGACTTGAAGGACTTGGCATGATGTTTGAGGACTCTTTTGTTTGTTCAAGTATATGTGTTGGAGGACATGGCGATGTTTGCTTCCTTGCTTGTAGCCCTTGGGTCACATCCTTTATCGATGGATGGGTGGATTTAGGTAATCCCATCAATTTATTTTTTATATAGTTATATTCAGGGGTTTGACTTGATTTAGAAAGTAAAGAGGCCAATGAATCAGGACTCAGACGTGGTGGCTTATGGATAGGATTTTGATTGGATAGTGGTATGATATACTTAGAGGGTGAATGACCTAGATTAGTGTTCCCCTTGTCAATGGTTGCATTAGAACTTAAAGGCTCTTGATTTTGTTGCCCAAGTGGACTTAAATTCACATGTGTTTGTCGCAATGTGGCTTGATAGGTTGATGTGGCATTGACATATGAAGAAGTGGATGGATTAGATTGGTATGAGGTGGAAGGGTGATAATGAGTGGATAAGGGATGATGTGGTGGTTATTGGATTTGACAAGTGGCCATGAGGTATTGGGCTTGAGCTAGGTGTTGGATTTGAGGTGACTTGTGTGCTTGAAGTTTTTGTATTATGTCATGGAATCCATGAATGATTTGTTGGGGCAAAGGTTTTTGAATTGTTTTAACCGTGTGAAGCATGTGAACAACCTTTTGTGTTATGTCTTCCAATGTTTCCATGGTGTAAAATGATGTTGATTGGATTAAAGAGATGATGATGATTAGGATATGATATGGAATGAAAAAATTGTATGATTTGGATGATGTGGCAAGTGTTTATTGGAAGTTCAACTTGGCACTATCAAACACAATATTTCACATGTAAATGCATGAACACACACACCAAACACAATGATAAATTTGTCTTTGAAGATTAGATGTTATGATTAAGCAAACACTTGAATACACAACAACAAGCCCTATGACTAGTCAAGTGGGGTATGGCCAATTAGGTCTCAAGCTAGTTTGCACAAGGTTGAATAAGGAATGATTTGAAAGAAAAATCCTGCTACACAGCCAGGAGAAAGGGGTAACCCACCCTTCACCTTCACTTCCCAAAGGTATAAAGTTCTTTGGGGCTTAGCCAAGAGTGACATGATTTTAACTTCCAAACAAGCTTGTCTTTCGATTCACACTTCGATTGAGGTCATCCCTAGGGGTGATGAAATCCCCTAGTAGACCTTCTATGAAGGGTTTGACAAAAGCAAACCAAGTGAGGTGTTTGCGATCACACATGCACTTGATTCACACTCACAATGATTAATTTCCCTTATATTAGAAATGAAATGTGTGTAAAACAATTCAAACACTTGTTTTTTTTTTTTTTTAGATCCCAAATCAAGATGTGATAGAAGACAATGGTTAATTTTAGCCTCAATTTTTTTGATATGTGATTGAAAACAAGATCCGTTTTAAGAGCCCAAATCCAAATGTGTGACAAACAAGATTAAAAGGTGAAAAATTAAACGAGTGCACCCGGAAGTTTTCACTTTCCAATCTGTTATATATGACTGATATTGCTGCTACTATAGCTCCTTATGATCACCTAGAAGATCAAACAATAATATTATAACGGAGCTAATGAAAAAAATTAAGTTCATCAAAAAATTGAAAAATTTCAGATACATGTTTTTGACATACCCGAATTATATTTCATTGTTTTATGATTTTATTGATCTGAAAAATGAAAAATCAAAGAAGAAATCCCTACTAATTTTCTGAGAGCTTTCCAGAAATGTAAAGAAGTTAGAAAAATTCCCTGTTTTTCTCTCAGAAACAAGGATTTGTGAAAACCATATAGAAAATGAAGATTGTATTTTTTTGCATTGTATTTGACTTTTAAATTAAATCTATAAAACATAGACCCCAATTATAATTTAAAGAGCTTTCCAAAAATGTAAAAATTTTATAAAAATTTTCTGATTTGCATCCAAAAGACCAATTTTGTGAAAAAACATAAAATTATGATAACTTAAACAAAAATGATGATAAAACCTCAATTTTTTTATTGTGGCCTCTTGAAATGATGTAAAATACTTTATAAAAATATTGTAGAAAAAATCATAGCTTTGTAGAAGATATGAAGAAATTGGTAAAACCTGGGGTTTTGTCCAAAAAAATTGACAGATTTGCAAAACAAGGTCAATAAAACCTGCAAAAGCACCATTAAAAGCCTTGTATGCACTACAGAAACCCTCGTATACACTAAAACAAAATTTTTTTCTGAAAATTTGAATTTCAGAATGCGAGATCCTGTTAGAAAACCTGCAGAGAAATGTTAAAAACGGGGCAAGGCCCCACAATGGGCGCTAAAATGTAGATAGGGAGAAATCAGTAGGTTTAATGTGTTGAAAACAATAAACTAAATTAAATCCTATCAAGCACCATGAAGCACAAACTAGAATGAAAATAAAAATAAAGAAGAACGTGCAAACCGATTTTCAAACTAGAGTTGATTGATCTCCATGGCTCTTCTCCACCTACATAAGAATGCAAGATTTTGAAGGTTGATTGTTGAAGGAATGTTGGTTGCTCAGTTCTGCAGCATAATGACCTAATGAAGATGATAGATTGGAGATGGATGGAAGATAGAAGAATGATTTTGACAGCATAAGGATGTCTGAAGATTCGATACAAATGGCTTATGAAAGGTTAGATTTATAGATTTTTGATGTGGACAGAGATAAGATTTGATAAGATTGATAAGGATTTGATTTTTTGAAAAAAGAGGAAATACAACGAGTTGAGATAAGATTTTCAAAAGATAGAAAGATTTTGATTTATTGTTTTAAAGGAATTAAAACAAGATAAGATAAGATGTGAAAAGATAGAAAGATTTTGATTCTCTTTCAAAGGAAATAAATCCTGAAAAAGATGAGAAGGATAATTGATGAATTATCTAATTAAATAAATTAATTAGATACACATGAGTTCAAATTTTGGAAAGAAAGTGAGAAAATATTTTTGAGATTTTATTAATTAAATAATTATTTGATTTATTTAATTAATGTTGAATTTATGATTTCATCAATTAAATAATATAAATTATTTAATTAACATTAGAAGAGTTAATAGAAATGATTTAATTAATTAAATAATATAAATTATTTAATTAACATTAGAGGAATTGATGAATTATGCATAAGAAGGGAATAAATGAAATTAGTCAAATAAATAAGATTTATTTAACTAATTAGATGATGACATGGGTACCTAGGGAAAAACATGATACAAGGTGTCTAAATGATGCAATGTTGTGACAAGGTATTGTAAGAGGACAATTTTTTGATGTCTACAACTATCAATTAAATGTATCTAGAACTATATATAGTTACTTGTCTCTAGATTCAAATTCCATTGTAATATATATGCATGTCCTCTCTTTTTTGTAATGCATCTAGTTTTGGGAGACTTGAAACAAAAAATGATATAAAACTTTAATTAAGAAACGACTAAAGACAAATATATATATATATATATATATATATATATATATATATATGTATATGTGATAAATTTTTAACTACATATCGACTATCAATTAAATATATATACAACTATATACTTACCAATATTTATTTACTCCGTTGTACCATCTGCATCCTCTCTTTTTTGTAATGCATCTATGATTGTCTCATGATCATCCATTGAAAGTGTCCATAACACTTTATTAGTAGGCCTCCCTTGATAGCTAACTAGTTTTATATTGGTTGCCAAAATCAGAATAATGTATAATCTTAAAATGCAAGCAAGCCATTCTTTCTTATCAAATATTTTTGAAGTTAGGTGCCAAAAACAACCTCCAAACCAATTGGATACTCAAAGTTGTCATCATCCACTCTAGGATGTTTATGTTTTCTCTCAACACATCTAGCCAACCAATACTTCATCTCCTCTTCATTCCCCTCAAGTGCAACAAAAAAATACACATGTCCTGCAAAAATAAATAAAAAATTCAATAAAGAGTGACTTATAGTTAATTCACATATAAACATGCATACATATAAAATTCAATTCAATTTAATGTACCTTTTTGTACAAGATCGAAAACACAATCATAATCATCTGATACGAACACTTGATTATCTTCAAATGTCGTTCCATGTTGAATATGTGTCAATGTAGGTGTTAAGGCTCTTTGTTTCCATTGTTCAACCCATTATGTATTTTCACACGCCTCCTAATCACCTACAATACAAAATTAAAAAAAGCATGCCAACTCCCTTGTCCATATTGTCTATGCGTTTGTATTCGAACTCTTAAACGAATGCCATTTTGCAAATCCATTAATTGTTTCACAATCTTGTCGAGAAAAAATATCATTTTCTTCAATTAACCAAAAGAAGCGTCGAATTATTGAGCTCTCACTTGTTCTTGTAGATAATTTGGTATTGCACCAATCTATAATTGCATGTGCATCTATGAATTTCGCAGCATCGTCAAATTTTAGTTTCTCTCTAGCAAGAGCTCTTTTCACACATGCACTGCCCCATCGTGTTCTCCCTTACCATTTTTAGCTTCAAAAAAATTCCACATGTGATGGATATTATTTTCCTTATGAAATCTACATAACCAATAAAACATTCTAGCATTCTTGAATTGACCCATGCAATTATCTGACCATATGAGATGTTCTCTCATTTGAATTCCTCTCTTTTTTAAATTTTTATAAAATATATCAAAACAATATTGAAAAAACTCAAATGAATGTAATCAATTATTAGTTACATAAAAATGGTACCTCTCAAAAATTTTCTATTATCTTCTCTACTATCATATGCATGTCTATAAACAATATGAACAAATATAGCTACTTGCACAAAATTATAATACTGTGATTGAATTTCTTCTTGTGGAGCAAGAGTATAATTTTTAGAAAAATCAACAACTGACAATATAGTTCCAATTGGGAATGTGTTTTTACATAAACAAAATTGATTATCAAGCCAATGAGCATACTAAGAGTGTTTAACATATTTAGGTACAATCTTATCTTTATATTCTTTAATAAATGCATGCAAACTAAATATTTCCACAATTAGCTCACAACGTTTTCCAAATTTTCCATCTTTTAAAGAATACTCAACATTTTTATTATTTTTACATCCACTGATTGTTGTCCAAATTGATCTAAACTACTTTCATGCATACATTCTCCTAATAATGAAAAGTTACCACATCTATCACATTCTCTAGAAATACATGCTTTTAAATAAAATAAGTTTCCAAATGTCCTGCATAATTTGGTTAGCATGCAAAGTGCATCATATATATTGAAAAATATCATAATAATAACAAAATTGTACGCAAGTCTTAAAACAACAAGAGATTCGTTGTTTATTAATTCTAACATACCAAGGATTACATTTTTCAAATGATCTTTGACTTATGCTAATATTAAATGGTAAGATTGAATCATCTAATTTTTTTTTATATAATTCAGTTTGAGTCATATCTAAGAGATGTTTTGGATGAGGTTCATGAATTTTGGAACCCACCCTTAATTTTAAAACATCTCTATTATTAGGTGATACTCTTGTATTATCATGCCAAAATTTTTTGATTAAAGATTTAATTTCATGCTTGATCTTGGGAGTCTACCACTAAAACTCCAACATTGATTAATTGGATCCTTTTTGAAATACTTTCTCTTCTTTTAGCAACTCTTATCAAAGTTTTAGGATTTACTTTTATACATTTACTAATCTTAACATTCTTTTATTTGAAGTTGCTTTATTAACTAGAGCAGTTGTTATTGCACAACGTGTTGCATTCTTATCTTTAGATGGACTTTTCTTACCTATACAATCAATAGAATTAGCAACACTAGATACATGACTTGTTCTATTGAATCATCTTTCTTTTTTGGTTTTACAAAAATCCCAATTTTTTCATCACTTTTCTCATTTTCAAAATTCTCATCAATTGCACCATGAGTTGACATTGAAATCCTAATTTGTTTCTATAAAAAAACATTCTCTATATTTTATTTCCATAAGTTCTCATTTTTCTCCAAGATACTTTACTTGGAAGGTTATCTAACACATCTTTTTCAATTGTAAAAAATACATTTTAATAGTCATCCATACAAGGGGTTTCATTTTTATTCACACATGGGGTTTCATTTTCATTTTCAAACATAAAAGGGATTTCATTCTTATTTTTATCAATATGAGGGATTTCATTCTGATTTGCATTCTTATAAGATATTTCATCATTTTTTTGTTTTTGCATTGTTTCAACCTTAGAATTATTGATACCATCAATGATGTATCCAACTCTCTCTAAATAACTAAGATCAATATTATCAAGACTTGGGGGTTTGAAGACATACCTGAATAAATTGTTTGAATAGGTGCATTTTCCATATCATTGATAGGTGGATTTGAAGACAAACCTGAAGTTGTTTGCATAGGTGCTATTTCCATATCATTCAAAGTTGAAGTTGAAGGCATGGTTGGGTTTGTCTCCATAATTGCATTTTATTCCATATTCACTATCTCCACATTTGCATCATCTACATTCATCTCATCATTCATGGTTTCCTCTTCAACATTCATGGAACTAGATGCTTCCAAATTTTTCATTTGATGAATCCTTTCTCTTCTATCCCATTGTCTTTGTGCCTCCATTTCTTTATTTGCTTGAATTTCTTTGAGTGTCATTAACTTTCTACATTTTTTTTGCCTTTGCTTTGATCCCATGGTTACCAAACCCTCTTTGATAACAAAACATATGATTCTTAACCTATTTTCAAATTTCCTTCTTCAAATATTCAAATAAAACTATGTAGTATGAAGTTCCTTTCTTCTATAAACTTTGAAGTACAAAAACATCATGAATACATCCAAAATTTATCTTTTTCCAAATCTTCTTGTATTTGATTCCACTTCAGAAAATTCAACCTACACTTGTCTCTTCCAACAATTTGAATAGAATATGCCTTGCACAAGACAAAATTGCAATAAAAAATGCAAAAAATGGCACTTTAAGACCATACTGCAGAAAAGGAATGTTGCAGAAAAAACATGCTTTATCGGTATTTTCCAAATTGGGTAAAAATAGTTATATAAGAAATGTGTACACGCTATAAAATATGTACGCGTTTTATTTTAAGAACGTGTACATGTTATATAACGCATACGCATTCCCTTTACCCAACGGGTAAATAGATAACGCGTACACATTCTATTTAATAACGTATACATGTCATTAAAAATTTGAATCTCTAACCCACATGCAACCTTGGTTTTAGGCTTGGGAAAGGCTTGGAAATCCGACCCTTAGCCTTTGACTTGCAACTAAAAAACTAAGTTAGATTGAAGAAGAATGTCCAACTTTGGCAATATGGCTGATGGACTTTTTTTTTGAATGAATTTATAAACTTAAAACCCATTAGAGAAAACAATGTCTAGATTCCATATATATAATTTTTATTAAGATTGGATTATATTTGTTATTTTTTAATTAATTTCTAAGCAAACTAGTCCTTAAACTTGAAATATCAATATTTTTTTATTTTTTAATAACTTTTTTTGGTTAAGTATCTTGTAAAAAAAATTATATGGCATCAATCTTCAGACAATTATCTACACAATGAAAAAAAAAGATTCAAAAAATATTTAGTTTAGGTCCAATTATGTTGTCCGTACATGTTGATTTTCAAAAACAACAATTAAGGCCAATAAAAATTCAATAAAAAAAAAATTACAAAAAATTTCCTCATCAATCATCATGTTGTTATCTCTCTTTCCCCAAAAGGAATTAAAAAAAAAAATTATTTGGATAAAAAAGTGGCGTTCGTACACATGCATGGTATGGTAAAAAAAAAGACTTTTAATAAGTGGTTTTCATATATCCCTTATCAAAATTTAATTTCTAGCATCTTAGTATTTGAATAAATTACATATTTGGAAACTATATTCAAAATGCTAAATTTCATATTATTGAATTTTTTAAAGATTCATTGTGTAAGTGCTTCAAATTTTTAGTCCAAGTGTGACAAATTCTGAAAAACAACAAAAACACTTCCACTTTTTGAGCTTTTTGTGGACCCAACTTCTTGCATCAACCCACCCACACTTGTATTTTTCTTAGTTTCATTATAAAAAGGAGATTTCTCCCAAGGATAGGATTGACTTTCAATCTTGAGGTGAGTCAACCCTATTAGGAGGATCTCAGTTTTCTTAATAATAGGAAATGATAAAGAAGACTGAAATACACTTTTGGGAGATGAAAATAAAATACCTAATGAGCTCAATTATGTAATGTAAAACACAAAATTTAAATATTAAGGATAGTTGTTACATGATTTTACTTCCAACTCAATTAGGTAGAGCTGTGATTGTTTTTGCAAAGTAAAGATAGAAGGTACACATTTATTTTTGCAATGTTTTATTCATATGCAAAGAATTATCAGATAGATTGCATTCCATTATGCAAATGTATACAACAGAGAAGAGAGTAAAAAGTGTTTGCATAAAAATTATATTTTATTGATAATTTCAAGTATACAATATCCCACACAAGCCGTGGGATTAACTCCTTCAATAAAATATAAAAAAGTAGAATATATATTTGAAGAAAAGAAGAGCATGTGAAAAGAAAAGGCATCCATCATTGCCTGGGTGTTGAGGTTGGATGTTGGTTTGTTGCATCTTCAGATAGCTACTGAATCCTCCAGAAGTTTGCTCCATTGCTCCTGAATGCCTGCAATAGTTGAAAAAATTTGGTGTTAGAGCTCAGGATACATTTTCTCATCATATACTATTCAATCTCAATAGACATATAGTGTACTATCATATGACATTGAAGCAGTTTTGCAACATCTCAAATATCAAAAGAACCAGAGGAGTATCGTCAAATCATAAAGCATCATATGCTAAGTTTCACTGTTTTTATCTAACATGTTTTCTCATTGTGCAGGCACAGGTTGAATATGATTGCAAGATTTATTTGTTAAACATCTCAGCATGTGGAGTAAAATGGGCTCCCACAAGGGTTGAGCCCAACATGCTACCCTTTCAATGTTTGAGAGGGATATGAAGTGTGTATTCACCATAGCAATCACATGATATTGCTCATCATTTTTAAGTACAATTTAGACATGTTTGCAATGCATTGAGCATGAACGATAAAACTACAAAGTCAAGAGGATAGTAAATAATAGGAGGGTAGTCTTGTCTTAAAATGTTTCAAGTTCCACCTGCAGTAAAAAAAATGGCATCTTTCACATTTGTGAAAGGGATATTTCCTATGCACATTGAAAAACTTGAATTATTTATTCAACATTACATAGCAAGTGCAATATCAAGGTATTTTAATGAACATGCAACTAGTTTGTTGTGAGAGTAGTCATAAAAATAGGCAAATGGTCTTCAATGGAAATGCTCATGGGTAGTAAAGATAGAATATGGCATAAGGACAATGAAAGAACTCCATAAGAACATGTGCCATGAAGTTGATGATAGTCATAGAGCATAATCAACACACAAACAATGGACAATGTCATGTAATGAGTAATCGCAATGCAAACACATTGCAGGGACATAAATAATTTTCAAATACATGATATTTTCATTGTAAGGTAATATGGAGAAGTGGTAGTTATTTGCCAAGATAGAGTCATAGTCATGTAATGACTGTCATATATCAAAGAATAAAGTCACAATATTGTCAAGTTTATTTAAGGTAGAGTCATGAAGATGCCAAAGCAACCATATGCTCAAAGATAGTCATGCTATTTGAAAGTAACCATCAAGCATAAATGATTCATGAAGCTTTATTATAACAACGATATCATAGTATGACAATGGTTTTAAATGCACAATGATATAGACTACCAATAGACAATGCTAAAGAAGCATTCATGGTGTTAAGGGAAGACAATCATGAGGCATGATATTGCAGATCTTCAAAGCTCTGTAAAGGAGATAAATCACGATGGACATTGAAAATGACCACTAAAAAAGAGGTATCAACCATAGATACCTTGAAGATTAAAGAGAACAGTTCAAGTGAAGCTAATGTGGATCATAAAGATACTCAATTTAGCTCAAGCAAAGTTTGAAGCTGCAGTGACTTTGGCAAAAACAACATCTTAAGTTAATGAAAATAGGGCAACATGTAGGATAATGAGAACAAGCACCATTTCATATGAGCATGCTTTTCTAACCTACACATTCATGGGAAACAAATAGAAATGATGTGTAGAGTCTTTGATTTATACCTGTATTGTGCAATGGCATTGAATCATTTTCCAAACCTTTTTTTTTTTCTTCGCAGGGCAGCATTTTCTGTGATATAGTTGACTGAGATAGATCTTGTTTCAGCCATCCACCCTCGCATGGAGTCTCATTCATATTATGATCTTTTTCGATCTTATCATAGTAAAAGGATTATGACAATGCTGGCGTGGCATCATGAGAACAAGGTTACTCATTTTTTTTCAAAAATCAACAGGAAAGAATGAGAGGGTCGAGTCATGGCATGGGTAAAAATCATAATAGAAGATATCTTACACTATCAAATTGTTCTTTCATAACGTGGAGTCAACTCTTGCAAAATGAAAAAAAAATTAAGAAAACGTGGAGGCCGCAACCATGGGAGATATGCAAATGAAAATGCAAAAAAAAAAAACACAAGGAGATTCATCATTTATTTTGCATATGAGCTCGAAATGAGAGAAGTGTAGAAAACCCTTGTTTTATTTCTTCTTCCACAGAAAAACTCATTTGCACAAAGAATCAAAATATATGTTAAGTATTTTTCAGTCACCGATAGAGCTCGAAGACAAGAACAATAGCATTTTTAATGTTTGTTGTGTTAAAATGAGCTCAAAGTAGTGTTGTTCCTCTCAACTTACCTTGATATACATAAGCAACTCCATAAAGCCCTCATTTCTAGAAACATCAAAACTTTGGTCTGTATTTCATCCATGGAGGTGCCCATCACAAGTGGAAATGCAAAATGAAGCATGCTCTTGGTTTCCTGTTTTAGGGTTTCTTAACCCTAAACATTGGTCGATTAGGGAGAGGATTTTTTCCTTTGTTTTATTTTCTTTCCTTCTTACCAATGCATCATGTAATATGTTAAGTGCTTTATGCCTTCTTAGCATACTTTACTTGCATTGACTCTCAAAGTACTTTTTAGTTGAATGCTTTTTATTTTGCATAAATTGAAATTTTATTTCAATTTTGAAATGTAAAACATTGTATTAAAGTGATAGTGTATAAATCACTTAAATACATGTTATATAAATGCAAAGGCAAGGAGGCGTTACTTTCAGTTTTGGCATAAAGGGAGATATGGTTGAAATTTATGATTATGCAAGCATATAGGGGAGGTTGAGGAGGTTAACAAACATTTGGAGGGAATATAGGAGGTTGTTTTGACCATTTTGGAGCAACTTGGAGCATTTTTTGGGACCCTTTATGATGGACTTGGTCAAACTTGACCTTTTCAACATTTTGGACCTCTTTTGGAGGAGATTTTGGAGCTATATTTTTGGATTTTTGGATGCATACGACCAAGGAAGCTTCTAACTCCTAGCTTGATGCAACTGCTTGGGAGATGTTTTTAGTCACTTTTTGATGCATTTACACTTAGTTATGATTATGCTCTAGTTGGTACCTAGTGACTTTTGAGTCCTTTTGCAGATTTGTGTATACTTTGTAGCTCTTTTGGACATGAATATCAGTGAAAACCTTGGATATTAGTGATTGGGGTATTTTTCCTTCTTACTCTTTTGCTTCATTGTGTTCATCTAATTGATTGATCAAATTACTTGTGAAGTCTTGTTCATTTCCTTGTAATTTTCTCTCATGCTAAGAACATTTTTGCATAAAAGTGTGTTGTTGCAGGTTACAATCTGTGTCAAAAAATTCAAGTTGCTTTTAGCTGTGAAGTTTCCTTCCTCCTAAGAGTTTAGCAATAGGGCCTCTTTATAAATTACTTATGCAAAAACATACACAAGTAATTTGTGCAAGTTTGATTTAGTCATTGTAATCAAGTGTATGTAATATGAGCTTCAGGTCCTAGTTTAGTTTGGTGTATCACCTCATTATTTTCATTATTAGTTTTTAGTTTATGCATTCTCTCTTCCCTTTTGCTTGTCAAACAATAGATTAGTTTAGGTGATTACCAGTTAGGAAGCTGACCTTCTCTGGAGGTTTGATCTCATATAAGGTACCCACACCTTGGGATCATTCCCATGTTTCAGTAGATTGTTGAACTTGAGGTTCAACAGGGTGCAAATCTAATTGATAACAATAGCATAAACGAAAACTACAACTTTCAAACAGATTTGAGAAGGGAATATTGGTGTGTACCTGACTCCAAAAATGGGTGTTGAGTGTCCTACTAGGACAAATTCACCCTAAGGTGAATGGGTCTCTATATAGGGGTCCAAAATTTGCTTTTATGGTCCTCTAATCTCGGATCTAGTCTCCCAATTTATGTAGATTCTAGTGTCGAAATGTCAAAAATAAATTTTGTAGGTGATTTTTTGTATCTTGACAACTTTGACAACTTTGCAAAATTGCACTTTTGATCCAATTTTAGTCCTTCTTCACTTGCAAATCTACACACAAAGAGAGGGAAAAATTGTTTGTTTTTGCTGAATAGAGGTTTACCTTGGTCAAACCCCGATTTGGTAATTAAACCTTGATAATAAAATAATGTCAAAATGTAAGGAATGATGAATGAACAAAACTTGTTACAACTCACCAAACCCATTAATGGTTTCCCTTAGAGGACTAAAGTCTAACACATCTCTCTAAGGAGCTTGATCTTTCTTGAATTGGATTGAACAATTACTTGATTTGATGCTTGAATGCTTGCATAAATGTTTGAAACCTACATTACAATGTTAGCTCCAAAACATAATATAAACACACATGAATCTTGACATGATGATATGATCTTGATTGTTATTGTAGATGACTACTAAATTTGTTCTTCAATGCTCTTGACAGTAATATTTTATCTTGTGAAGGTTTCCTTAATGCTAGATCTTTCCTTCTAGGTTTGAATTGATAAAATAACTATGTACTTATAGGTGTTTATCTAATTTCCCAAAAAATAGATTCCATAAGCCAACATTTGAAACTTGAATTTGAATCATTAAAATGCAGCCAAAAACATATTAGAAATTGGGTCTTAACACTTAAGGAGGACCCATTTTCCCTTGGGAAAATGGTTCCTGGAACCTAAATCCTGGACACACAATTTCCAAGGAAATTAAAATAATGTTGGAAATTATTTAATGTCAGTTTCCCTATCGGAAAACATGAATAATAATGCTTAAGAATGCATAATTTGGGAAATTAGAAGCTTAATTAAGTCCAATTAATAAAGGGACCCAAACATAGTTTGAAAATGTAATGGAGTACATTTTCCTACACTACATATAAAATATAAGAGAATAGAAAGAGACTATTACAAGGAGGTTCAGTACGTCAAAGCAATAGGAGAATCCACCACAACCATCCATACCCTTCAAATCACTACCTCTAGCTATTTCAGGCACACTTGGATGGAGGCATTGGTTGTATTTTGAGATGGAGGTGAATAAGGTGGAGGTGTTTATGTGTTGGGAGGAAAAGTAAATTGAAAGTTTGAGATTGGAGGGATGAAACATTTTGAAAAATTTGGTTAACAATGGAGTCATTGGTTGTATTTTGAGGTGGAGGTGAATAAGGTGGAGGTGTTTATGTGTTGGGAGGATAAGTAAATTGCAAGATTGTGAGAGGTGATGGATTAGGAGATATGATGTTTGAATTCACAAAGCTAAAAGATTCCTACTGGACATACCTAAATTTGGATTGACATTGCTAGTTGGTTGTCTTTTTGTAGTAAGAGTTGGATGAGTGTGTGTAGGAATAGAGGCAAAGGTTGTAGGAGGAGGAATTTTGATTTCCACCTTGACTTTGAGTATATCCCAAAGTTTGAACACAACTAGTCATTGTAGGAACATGATCACCAATGATAGTAAGTTATGCATAGGGAAAATAGTAAGCATAATAGTAAGAAATATATATTTCAATAAGTACTCAAAATTTTGTCGATAATCTCATACATTATAAGTCGTGACCTGCATCACTATTCTACTTTTTCTGATTGAATAATTTGTTGTTTTATTTTTAGATGATGGAAGCAAAATCACCTTCAGATGTGGATAGGGTAATGGAGCAAGGTGTATCTTATGCAATAGACAACTTGATGCCTCTCATGTGGGTATGAGGCAGATTAGTAAATTTCAAATTACATTCGTTGTTATAGTTGTTAGTTAGTGAAAAATCAAATGATTATTGACTCATAGTTTAATTTCTATTTGGATGATTTCTATAGGACTTGGGCATGCCACAACATGAGCATGTGAATCTTTCACGTGAGGAGAGATCGTCTAGTGGCGGTAAGTGATTATTTTGTTAAATATATCATTTTTATAATGTAATTTCTATATATGAATGTCTTTACTTGTTATTGTAATAGTTGAAGCTTGATGAGGAACTAAATAGAAGTAGCAACCCTTGAGTTTAGGGTAAATGAGTGGCATACACATCGCCATCCACTTGACCACCAAAGGCCACTTGTTTATTTCATTCACTCAGAGGGCAATTAATTTTGATTGGGGTCCTTTGTTGTATACCTGTATGGCATTTCTGGACATATTTTATATTGCATATACTTGACATTGTATGCATATATGACATTCTTGTAAGCCTATATGGCTATTTTGTATATATTTTATACTCTTATCGACATATAGATGTATGCCTACATGGCTATTTGGTTAATACACATCTTTTTTATTGATGGTGTCCATATTTTCATTATATATCCACACTTCAATAGATATGAGTTATGTGTATTCAAGTGTATACTTTACAACTTACGTGTATACTTTGTGACTTATGTGTATTCCAATGTATACTTTGTGACTTACTTATTTTCATGCGTATAATTTATATTCATATATATACTTCATGGCTTACGTGTATTTGAGCACGTGTTCTTCAATTATTCACATGTATGCTTCACTTATTCATGCATATACTTCATGTATTATGTGTATGCTTCATGCTTCCAATGTATAATTCATGTGTTCCTATGTATTCTTCATGATTCATGTTTATACTTCATGTATTCATGTGTATGCTTCATGCTTCTTGTGTATATTTCACGTATTATGTGTGTTCATGTGCATGCTTCATGCTTCCAATGTATAATTCATGTGTTCATGTGTATTCTTCATGATTCATGTGTTCACAGGTATTCTAGATGATGTCTACCCTTTCTCCTGGTCTTTGAGTGTCTTCATTGTAATATGAGATAATATGAACTCACAATCAAATTTGACTAACATCGCTATCCATGAAAAACATAGTCATAAATAACTTACAATATGAGGACCAACAAGGTCAATGTTTCACAGTCATAAAAACTTTAATCATTGTCTTTCATTTTCTCATGGTCTTGACATTTAGCATTTGGTTAGCCCTAGCATTGCTCATTGTTGTCCTTCATGGTTTGTCTTGAATATTTATTAATTGATGCTAAACAACTTCAATATTTCCAAAAATGATTCACCAAGGATTTATCATTTACTTATGTGCTAATTCAATGTTCCATGATACTGAATCAATATATAAAAGGCTACAAAATTATATTTCCCACCACTATGGATTCCATATAGATCTTATATTCATTATGCAATTGTGTGCATGTTCAAACACATGTCTACAATGCTTATAGGACAAATTTCACACTCCTTTTATGTTACTGCTGACATGTGGCCCTTGAAATCCATAAGATAGTGGTGTAGTAAATGAGCACATTGATTCTTTAGATTGTATATTAGTAAAGTCTAATGTTACTTTTGTAAGTAAGAACTATGCTTCTGATCAATTGAACATATCATTTATATGCTTTCTTATGTGATTCAATTATTGAAATAGTTGGATGAAAGTAAGAAAGTAAATAACTCAAACACACATTGAAAGACATATTTACAATTTTTTTTTTTGAAGTTGTGCTTCCTCATTTCCACTATCATCTTGCAACATTTACAAGTCAATTTGGGCTTTCAAATGCATCGGGGCCTTGTCAATTACATCTATAGTCCTATATTAACTTTCCTTCTTGTGGATTATGTGCTTATTCAATCTACTTCTCTCCTACACTCATTTGTGGAGTCATCATATATTCCTAATTTGAAACTGCAACTTACCAACCTCCATTTTTGACTTTCAATGGTTGTACTCATGCTTACATAAGAGCATCTAACACATAGAAGAATCTAAATCCCCCCCACAAAAATATATGGAAGAGAAATCAATTCAACTACATGTTTGTCAATTGGTTCTACCATTTATCTCATTTAGACTAACATCCACTGCAGCCAAACCCATCTAGGTAAGATTGTCTTTTGTTGTGTGAGTTCATCTAAAGCCAAACCTACTGATTCAGTTAAGTACAAAATGGAAATTGTCACTCATGACTTCCTATAAGTGGTATGGATCCAAGGATTTACAGATCAACCCTCGGCCTTCTAATACCAATTAATCAAACCCATCACTCATGACTATTCATGCAAGAGGTGTGAACCCTGGGATGTTTAGATTAACCCTAAGCCTCATACACCAATTCCAATATTCCTTAACGTGGTGTTTTTTGTAGATTTTCCCTTCTCCTCAACTATTTTAACACCTAGATGTTTTACCTCTTTCATGCAATCATTTTCTTTTGGTGTGGAAAACTCAGACTTGTTAACTGTCATGTGAATCTTTCTCTTTTCCTTTGTTTTGCATGCCATTTTAAGGGATTTCTCTGATTGAACATAGCTTGGATTGATTCAAAGTGTTTGGGTGTGAAAGAGGACTATTCCTAGCCTAAACATACCCATTTGGATGTGTTGGAACAATCAGTTTGGTCACATGAGTCACAAAATGAAAGTTACACCCCTTTACAATTTTACACTGCTTGAATTTGACACTTTTTCCATCAACTGAAAAGTTGACACCACAAGAAAACACCTCTAATATATAAAAAAAAATGAAAGGTTATTATAGAGGGGCCCAACACAATCCCATAGCCTTAGAAATTTTCTAGGCATCTCAGTTTTTGAGTAACAACTTGTCAAAGATTGCTCCCCTTTTGCACTTTTGATTCTTAAGGGATTTCGTTGGTTGAACGTAGGTCAGGTTGATTTGATATGTTTGGGTGAAAAAGAGGACCATTCCTATCCTAAAAGTACCCATATAGATTCGTTGGAATAGTTAGTTTTTTCACATGAGTTACATAACGAAAGTTACACCCCTTTGCAACTTTACATTGCTTGCATTTGACATGTTTTCCATCAACTAAAAAATTGACACCACAAGAAAACACCTCTGAGATATCAAAAACCAAGAGAGGTTATTGTAGAGGGGCCCAATATGATCCCATAGCCTTAGATGGAAAGTTTCTAAGCATCATAGTTTCTGAGTAATAACCTTTCAAAGATTACAACCCTTTTGCACTTTGGACTTTTAAGGGATTAAGTTAATTGAACGTAGCTCAGACTGATTCAACATGTTTGGGTGTGAAAGAGGACCATTCCTAGCCTAAACGTACCTATTTGGATGTGTTGGAATAGTTGGTTTGGTCACACGAGTTGCAGAATAAAAGTTACACCCTTTTGCAACTTTACACTGCTTGCATTTGACACTTTTTCCATCAACTAAAAAATTGACACCATGGGAAAATGCCTCCAAGATATCAAAAAATAGGAGAAATTATTATAGAGGGCCCCAACATGATCTCATAGCCTCAAATGAAAATTTTCTAGGCATCACAATTTCTGAGTAACAACTCATCAAAGATTGTTGCCCTTTTGCACATTGGACTCTTAAGGGATTTCGTCGGTTGAACGTAGCTCAGACTGATTCAACGTGTTTAGGTGGGAAAAAGGACCATGCCTAGCCTAAACATACCCATCTGGACATGTTGGAACAATTGGTTTTGTCACACAAGTTGTAGAGTGGAAGTTACACCCCTTTGCAACTTTACACTGCTTGTATTTGACACTTTTTCAATTAACTAAAAAATTGACACCACGGGAAAATTCTTGCGATATATCAAAAATTGAGAGAGGTTATTGTAGAGGGGCTCAACATGATCCCATAACCTCAGATGAAATTTTTTGAAGCGTCATGGTTTCCAAGTAATATCCCATCAAAGATTGCAACCCTTTTGTATTTTGAATTCTTAAGAGATTGAGCTAGTTGAATGTAGCTCAAATTGATTCGGCATGTTTGGGTGCGAAAGAGGACTATGCCTAGCCTAAACATAACCATCTAGACATGTTGGAATAGTTGGTTTGGTCACATGAGTTGAAAAATGAAATTTACACCCCTTTGCAACTTTACACTGCTTAACTTTTGTTGGAATTGTCAATTTAGGTCTCAAACTAGGGCATAGGCTTAACTTTTGTTTCCACCAACTAAATTTTCTCAAATTTTGGATTATTGATTCTTATAAGTGTATGGGACGATGTGCCAAGTTTCATGATTTTTCCACACATGCAAGTTCCTTTTCCATAAAGTCCTTGATTTCCTAGCTTTTACATGGAAATTTGTCTATTTGTAGTGCAAATTTGTGTATTTAAGGAATGTTCAAGACTAGGGACTATTTATGCATGTTATAAATGTCTAAATACACCTTCCATATGAATTTCAAGACTTGACTAGTCCATTTAGTAATTGCTGTTCCATAATAGTCCTTAGAAAGAGGCCTAATTTGATTGTAAGTCAGTAGTTTTGGACAATTCCGTACAAATGAACCCCATATGATTTTCACACATGTTTGATAATAATTATAAGGGTATCCAAATCAAGTTTTATATCCCTATTATCAGGTATAATAAGAAAGTTATATCAAAATCATCTCTGTGAAGAGCTACAAGCTCATAACCTACAGGGTGCCTAAGGACACTTGATATCACATGTGAACCTACATCAACCTTGAAAAAGTGCTCAAGGGAAAGTATGATAAGGGTGATTTCTATGGAAATCATACTCATGTTCAAAGATAAGACTTCTCAATATCATTTTTTGATGATTGATAACACCGATAGGGGCAAAGATAATGATGGGGTTAGAGAACAAGAAAACACGGTGCTACAAGTCAAGAACATAGTCATGTTTTTAGCGACCTACAAGTGAAGGTAGCAAGATAATGTTGCATGAAACTATGCAATCACCAGGAAAGGTATATTAGCCATGGGACAACAAGAAATTATCAAGGAGGTAGATCGTATTATAAAAGGTAGTCATATGAGCATATGCAACTATCCAAGGTGCAGATATGCATCAATGAAGAATAGAAATGGAATGACAGTGCTAATGAAGAATAATAGTGCTAACCTAGAGTGACAATGACACATGCCAATGATACTTATGATTGTGATTATGACAACAACTCACCATACCCAAATGCCAAAGAAACTATAATATATAGTCAAGGTGTACAAAGAAAATTATGTGAGGGGGCAACAACTTGATCACCATGAGACACCATATGTAGTGAGCTCACTAAATTGCCAATGCGGTAGCATTGACAAGATAGTGAGTCATTTGATAAAATACCTCTAAGAAATGGGGTCTCATGGTGATAATGGGTGATAATGTCCAATAATTAGTTGTTTGATACCTCTTGTAACATGGTCTAATTTATTCTATTTTCTCTCTTTGACTGATTTCTATACCATATTTTTCCTTACAATGCTCACTACGTTTTCAATGCATCTACATTGACAAGGTAGTGAGCTTGTCAAATTATTATTGCAGTAGCATAGAAAAGGTTGTGAGCTATTTGAAAAAATTCCTGAAAGAAATGGGGTCTCCTGGTGATGTACACTACCTTTTCAATGCATTCGCATTGACAAAGTAGTGAGTTGTTTGGAAAAATGCCTCAAAGAGACCCCATTTTTTTTGAGGCATTTTTTCAAATAGCTCACTACCTTGTCAATGTGGATGCATTGACAAGGTAGTGTACATCACTAGGAGACCCCATTTCTTTGAGGCATTTTTTCAAACAACTAACTACCTTGTCTATGCTACCCCATTTCTTTGAGGCATTTTTTCAAACAACTAACTACCTTGTCTATGCATTGACAAGGTAGTGAGCTATTTGAAAAAAATGCCTCAAAGAAATGGAGTCTCCTAGTGATGTACATCACCATTTCTTTTAGGAATTTTTTCAAATAGCTCACTACCTTGTCAATGTAATATTTTATGTATTTAATTTGAAAATAAAAGGTAGAACTATTAAACCCACTCTAGATCAGTAAGATACTAAAACCGCTTAATTATTTAAAAGAATATAATAATTTTTTAAAATTCACAAAATAAACATTAACTCAACACAAATTACTTAATAAAAAAATATTTAATAAAAAAATTCTTTGTAATAACCATATGTAATACATGATTTTTTAAATGAAAAAATCTAATAAAATAACAATCACAATTGACTTCATACTTTATTTATAAACATAAAATTAGTTTATATGATATTAATATTTTACAAATTAACAAGCAATTATTATTTTTATAGTAGAGGGTTGTCCCTGCTATTATGTTTTCCATGGCTATTTAGAAGTTATCATTTTAGTCATCCTCGAAGTAGTAAACGTTTACTGCGAATTTGATCTCTCTTTTTTGTGAAATTATAGTAAGTAAATTAATATCATATAAATTAATTTTATGTTTATAAATGAAGTATGAAGTCAATTGTGATTGTTATTTTATTAGATTTTCTCATTTAAATAAATTATTGGGTATAATTTATCACAATAATGTTATGAGTATATGAATGCAATTAAAATTATTTTGCTTTTTATTTTATATTGTAAGAGTGATAAATATAATTATAGCAAAGAAATTTGTACATTTATACTATTTTTCATTTAATTTTATGTTTATTTTAAGGAAATATTTTGATATGTATATTTAGTAACAAATATCATAATTATGTGTAAAGTTTGACTCATTCTCTTAATCATTACTCATCTCTATATACACTTATTCTTATGTACTTAGCCTCCACTTTATTTTTATAAGCATATTTTTTTATACACTCTTTTATCTTACATTTATGGCACTTATCCATACACCTACCTTCATCTATTCATTATTCATCCATATTTGATTGTTTTCCTCACCACATATCATTTTCACAATTACAAGGTCAACTACATAGTTGCATATTTGACCCTTGCCTTTCTGAAATTCAAAATTTAAATTTGACCGACTAGTGCTCTTTGATTGCCTACCTTGAGCCAACTAAATACATGTTTTATAAAATTTGATGTTATGTGCTAGTATTAAAGGCATTTAAATATATTCATCTCTCACCTTTCGTCTCTCAAGAATCCTTTCTCATCCAAGAGAATTAAAGGAGCAATTATTAGCAAAAAAAAAAAAAAGATTTAGTGTACTGAAAAGAATAACAAATTTACGTAGATCATTTTAAGGCCCTTGTCTATTGCCATCAAATTTTTCTATACATTTATTAGGGTTGATCTACGAGAACTTGTCTCCTTGTAATAGAGTGGTCCTTTCAAGGTATTCTTAAATTCTACCAATCATTGGACATAAAAGAAGAACAAAGTATACAAAAATCAACTAGATGAGCAACGAATCAAAGGCACACATTGTGCAAGGTCAAATATGGACACAAAGGACGAATCTATAGTCATTGATTGAACAAAACCTGAGAACTTGATCACAGATAGATTAGAGATTCAACACAAGATCCTAGGCATAGAGCCACTATTTCCATAGCAGAAAAATTCTAAAATTTTCAACAAAAATGATTATTCTACGATCAATAAATTAAATGCCCCTATTCATTACATTTAGTTTTCTAATACACTAACCCACAACAATTGCCTATTTAATTTAAGTTAATTTGCGCTTATTTGTATAATTTTTTTAATTTAACTTAAATCACCCTATAAAAAATATTTTTTCGTTTACAATAATATATTTTTGAACTCCCATAATTTTTAATTTTAACTTTTTTTTTACAACCAATTTTAAATTTATTATAAACTAAATATTAACTTATTTTATAAAATGTTTGTAAATTTTTTAAAAATGAAATATAAGATTATAAAGTACAGATACCTTTACTATTAAACCTACTAAAACTTTACACTTTTCAATATTACATTATTGTCAATGATTTTGTCCCCTAGCTGTAATTCATTCCACAACATGAGGTAGGAAAGAAGTTCAATCAAGTTCTAATATGGCCCCTACACATATAAAACAAGAAATGATCAAATCAATACTGTTACTCTAATGCCCACTCACTTTTTCTTTTCTTTCAAGATTACCAAGAACACTTCTGTCACACTTTCCCTCTGCTCTAAAGATTATAGCCACTGTTTTCAATTATTTCACCATTACTGGAAGTTATCTTAAGTTATCTTACACTCAGTAATATGTACCATTCCTCTGCATTATATGACGACAAGATTATGTTCTTCTTTTAGCTTCAAGTGGTTTGATGTGGGTCACAGTTTCTGGATCATATGATCACTTTATGACGAGTCTATCCACAGTTCTTATCTGCTTTTGGGCTATGATCACATTTCACTGTTCTGTTGTCTTACTTTAATGATCTTATCTGGGTTTCTATTCTGCAAGCATAAGCTACCCAAGTGCACATGTCTGATGTTAGACATGATCATAATAAATTGATTTACAAGCAACCAATCTATCATACTTCAGATTCAAGAAAAATGAATGTTGCAGACAAAAATAACTAAATACCTCATCGGTTACATCTGGCATTATGCTTTGTTTGTGATTGTTGTGACTGGTAGGTTAGGATGATGATGTTTACTTGCAGAAGTAATTTTAAGAAGTATATTCTTAACGTGTTTCATTTGATTTCAGAGGAAAAATGATTTTTTAAAGTTTATAAGATAGTTTTTCAAACTTTTAGTTACAGTAGAGAGGTTGAACAAACGAAGGAGACTTTATTTAGATTCTTTAGTAAAAAAAAAACTGAACAAACAACCATATTTTCTTAATGAGGATTTTAACGGAGCAATTTATATTATATATGAGTTCGTTTTGTTAATACTTTTTCGATTGAGAGTTAAGGACTCAGGGGTATCTATTCTGTCAAAATCATCTAGGGAGCTCGTTTTGCTAATACTTATTTGGCTGAGAGCCAAGGACGGAAGGGTATCCATTTTGCAAAAGTCCTACAGATGATCATTTTGTTAATACTTAATGATATCAAGTTTCCACAATCTATAATGCCATTCAATTGTTGTTTGTGGCTTTGATTGTGTTGGTGTTTTTTCCATCAACATTTTGGATCACGGAGATTTTGGATCACATTCTATGATCCATTAACATTCTGTAATCCAATGGACGGAGATTTTGGATCACACACCGTGATCCATTAACACTCTGTGATCCAATGAATCATGGAGTGTGATCCAAAATGTTGATGGAAAAAACACCAACTCAATCAAAGCCAGAAACAACAATTGAATTGTTAATACTTCTTCAGCTGAGAGCCAAATACTCAGCGGTATCCATTTTGCCAAATTTATCTCGAAGCACGATTTCAACGTCATCCCTTATACCTTTAGAAATTTGAACCTTTATGAATGACGCAATCAAAAAATATCCATTACCAATTACAATCAATCAATTTTAAACAACCACCCTTTGTACAAACGTATTCTTAAATAACTACTATTATCACAAAACTTCAAATAACAAAACTTTTAAAAAATCCACAACACTGTAGCTGACACCAGTTGTGTGGTTCAACATCAGATAGCATGGAGGGGTCATGACACATCATCCTCGTGGGATAGTCATTTTCATGACCATTTTCTTGAAATATGGTTGGATAGCTGGAAAAATAACTAAATATTTTGACAAAGATGAAGAATGGAATCCAATGCAATCGCTTTCTTACCCACATTACTTGCTTTGGTGGTGAATACATAAGAGGATCTCATGAAGTTAATTGTTTTTTCAGTTCATCTCACCCACCAAATGATATTCGGTAAGGGAGCCTTGTCATACAGATAAGCATCCACACACTCAATCTCGTCCAAGTTCATCCTTGCCATGCAGGCATGCATCAACCTTAATGGTACTGCAGTGACTGCTGACAAGGACAAACGATGTGACCTTCAGCCACAAGGGCAAGTATATCATGCAGATTAATCCACGTTTCTTTTATTTTTAAGAATTATAAGATAAATACAAAAGTGGATAAGATGATAATGGGATATCCTTAGATTGGGAGCGTGCCATTTGTGACTTTTGTTTTATATTATTTTGTATGTATTGTAAATGTATAGTTGTAGTATTTGATTTGATTTATTTAGTAAATAAATTGACTTCTATTTAGTATTAATTAATTATTTGTCATTTTCAACTAGTTATTTTTTATAATTGTATATTTATAGTCACTAGTTATATTGGACTAGATTGTGTGTATGCAATAGTTTAAGATTAGGTCACATAATAAGATCTAATATGTTGAATTCAAATTTGTTTTCTTGTGTCTAAAATCCAATCTTTTCAAAAAACTAACTATTGTCATATCAACCTACAATTAAAATATTCAAACAAACAACTATGGTCATGTATGTAAGGATGTCTTTGAAGTCATTTACAATCACAAATCAAATAAAGATAAATCTAATTCAAGAGTAGACAATATTGAAATTTTATATTACACTAGTCCATAAGTCCATTGATTTATTACTATTTGCTTTCGCTTAGCTTGCTTAATGTATTTATTACTATTTATTCTTTATAAGGGGTTTGGTTGTCATCAACACTGAGCAAGGTCCCTTCATCGTGAACCAAGTTTGATTAGCTTTTAAGCACAACCAAACTCAATTTTTTTTATTAAAGATGAAGATAAGAAATGTTTAGAATATTTCCATTAGTATAGGAATACAACACACTAGTTAGACCAAATCACATGGAACAATTAAGTCTAGGACCAAACCAATCCACAAAAACAAAAATCTCTACACAAAACCATCACTACTTCTTGATTGTATATTCACATCCAAATTTTTATTTTGAATCTCCTATCACAACATTCTAGCTACTAAACAACAAATCACATCATCTACTAAGCGAGATTAGTTAAAAACCTAATCTCAAATGGTTACATCTAATATTTCCTTGATTTTATTTCTTATTTGATTGAATATTATCATTTTTCTAGATTAAGGTCAATGGAGGAGAATAGGAAACTAAAAATACATATTTTATTCTATATTTTTGTAAACCCAATATTATCCTTCATCTACTTTCAAATTTTTGATATGATATAAAGGTGGAGGAACAATAATAGAAGGGAATAATGATAGTTCTAAAAAGGTATGAAGTTTATTTATACTAGTAGGGGAAGGGTTAGGTAGAGGAGAGCAATAAGTAGAATTAGAAGAATAAGGAGATGTGTCAATATCATGGTATAGCTCATTAGAAAAGTGTGGAATAAAGTGGTTGTATGGACCAAATTAGGTTGGACCTTAAAAATATAATAATAATAAGAGGTGAGATAAAGTAAAGGGGATGAATCATTATCATATGGATTATATGTCCTTATTAGAATAATCACTAAAGGTAATCAAAGGATATATCACCAAAGGAAGTATAAGAACATTTAGGTGAGGGAGTAGGATGAGCAACAACTATGGTAGGGAGTTTAGGCTCATCATTAGGTAATGTATCTATGAAGGATGGAAAAAAGGTGGGAGAAAAGGAAGTGTTATTATAATATAAATAAGAGTTTGTGAGTAGGAGGAGAAGAAGAGGATGGGATGGGAAAATTACAAATTATGTCATCATTGATGTCACAAGGTGAAGGAATGTTATAAAAATGATCATAAAAGGATGTAAGGGTGTCTAAGAATATTAGGATAGGAACTAAGGGAGCTCTTAAAAGTAAGATAATGGGGGATACACCTTCATATGAATTTATTGGATAGAGGAGAAAGGTCTAACTCAAAAAGGCTAAGGAGATCTTTCAAAACAAGGGAGTGAGTAGAGATAGAATAAGAGAAGAAGTTTGGATCAAGAAAAGAAGAATTAAGGGAATGGGGGGGTAGAAGAAGCCATAGATAAACATCACAAAAAAAAAGTAAATTGATGCAATTCTAAGTTACAGATAAATCAAACATGGAATTTTGTAAGTCAAATAGGTTGAAACCAAATGAAAGAATCTAAAATTAAAGTGTAATTGGTGTTAAATATAAATAACTTAAGGTTGGGGTGTGGGGGCTAGATCAATTGGCTAAAGCATCATGTTGCAGGCAAGAAGTAACGAGGTCTAGTCTCACCCCAAACTTGTGGTATTGGAGGGCATGTTGCACCAACATCACCGGTCACGTGAAAAAAAGTTTACTTGGTGCACTGCAGTTTATAGGGGGGCTACCTAATTCCTGATGTCTAAATAAAATAAAATAACTTAAGGTTATTTTAGTGTTGTTGAGACTCAAACCTTTAGTACTAGATCTACTTGATTCCCATCCCATTTATGTGTTTTAGCCTTATTTAAACCCACCATTAATAATCAATATAAGAAATTTTCTATTAAGTAGGTTCTCGGTGTTTTATTTTGTCTAAGAATGTTCATTTGGTGTGTTTTTATCATCAAATCCTTATTAGGTTATTTGAGGATGGTTAAATTTTTTTGTGTTGTGTTGGTGGTGTCTTTTTCTTCCTGTGTGGGCTTTGAGTCCTTGCAGGATCTACGTACTTTTGCACTTCACCTCAAGGCACCTAGTTCCCTTAAAACCCTAACCTCAATCCCTTTACCATATCCTCATGTGTTATTTTGGATCATGGGTCCAAGGATGAACTTGGGATCAAGGGATTATGTCTTGAGGTCCCTGATCCCCATGAGTCCTCAATTCCAACCATGTCTTATATCTTGGAGTTCTAAAACTCCCTATAACCTCAAGACCACGATCTTTAGATTTGTGTTCCCTTTCCCACCAGGTGTATACCTTTAGGAGAAACTAGGACCAAGGGACTAAGTCTTGAGCTCCATATTCCCCCCAATTCTTTACTCCTTGATTCTTCTTCTACCCTAGTCCCATTGAAGTCCCCAATTCATGTTCTTTCCTCAAAGATAAAACCTCTAAGAGGACCCTAGACCTCGAAACTAAGTCCTTGGTGCTATGTTTGTCCCATGCCTCAGTCCTCAATCCTCATAATTTCTCGATTTATATTCTTTGTTTCCTCCTCAAGTCCAAATCCTGGCACCTACCTCCCTTTGAACCCTAGAGGCTCACATGAACTCATCACATTTTCCCTTTTCCCTATCCCCTCAACTTTATTATTCCTCATGGCCCTTTTCTCTATACTACTCCTTTCCTCCCACTTCCCACAAGGTCCTTGTTTCCATTCCTTAATCTTCTTTTGGACCTAGTCTCTAGCTTCCTCTCTTTTGCACTCTATTATGTATCAATCCTTGGTGCTTCCCTAAACCTAAGACTTGGTTCTTCCATACCTTCATCCTTGATTCATGTTCTTTTCTCAACACCTTTCCTCAACTCTTCCCCTCATATACTTCATCCATAGTCCCTCCTAGGACCCAACCCATAACCCATTCTTTTCCCTTCAAGACTTTAATCCCCAAAGGAACTCCTCATCCTCAAACCTCTCTTTAACTCCCATGTACCAATTTTCTCTTCACCCTAGAATAACTAACTCTTTGTGTTGGTTCCAATTCTTTGTTTCATCCTGCCCCTTGTTAGGATTAAGTTGTCATCCACCTTGTAAATCCCATGCCATGGTTTTGAAATCCTTGGAAAGTGTCTCTAGGCACTTAGGGTGTATTGGGAAAATATTTTTTAATATTAATTCTCAACACTATTTGTAATATTTTCATAAGGGGTGATGGGTCCACTAGCAGTGATAATTTAGGTGAGTTGTAGACGTAAATAAAATTAATATTATTTTCCCCACATGTGGATGCCTCAAATGGGATAATAAAAAGATGAGGATAATGACAAGAGTTACTGTTGGAATTCTCAAAGTGGGAACTTGGAATGAGGCAATAGGTGTCTCTTGGTATTCCATCATTTATTGCATTTAATATAAAGTTTATCTCCTAAGTTTGGGTTCTCAAGTTGGAGGGAAATTATTGGAGCCAAAATCGATGTCCTTTCACATTCTAAGGAGGTATTCTAAGGGTTGGGGATATTTGGAATGAAGGGTCATCTTTGGGAGCCTTGTTTGGGGCTTAAGATCTTTTTACAAGTATATAAATTCAGCCTCTTAAATGTAGAAAACATGAGAAATAATTGAATGTAGACTTTTATTGCAGGTACAAGGAGAGGTTGAGGCATAAGGAGGTTGTTCATAGGTACATAGGTTCTACCATAGTGGAGGAAAAGTGAATAATGGAAGTGATTGCACATTGTAATCACATTTGTTTGAAGATAATGTATACTTGGCCTCTCTTCTTGGCGAAGATTTTTCTTGCACAGTTTTCTCCACATAAATCCTATGTTATGTGATGCTCTTGTGTTGTTTATTCGTTCCTCATTGTTGCTATCTTATGGTGATGTTATTTTTTGTATATATTTCTATTATAATTTCATATAAGGTAGTGTTTATAAGCATGTTATGTTGGCTGATTTTTGGCATCATAAAGAAGATGGATCTCATCATGGTAATCCCATACTAAGGCAACTTAATTTTCATATTTGCATATAAGTTTCATATTTTCATGTTGCTATAGTCCAAGCCTTGTATCTAATCCATTGAATTTATATTTGGATAGAGATTAAATTTCCTAACAATTGTTAATTGAACCTGTTTATTTATCATTTGGTATCAAAGTTGATGGTTAACTAGGCTCTAGGTATTCCTTCTTTCTCGATTTCTTAGCCTGGAAAGCTTGTGGGAATTTGTTAGAAGTAATTGGAAGTTTTTGGAAGTCTTGTGGGTCTACAATAAATGTTCCATGTCAAGCTAGCTTTGTTTTAGATATTTGTGAAATTGGAAGTCATGGATATTGTCAATGTGATGTATGTTGGGCATGGGAAGCTCATGATTATGGATCTTTATGGAGTTGGTTATGTTATAGTAACTTGGAGCTCTTGTTTGATAATGTGTATGTATCCTCTTGTTTGGTGGTTTTTTTCATTTACCTTGTGGTCATATGTAGTGAGAAGGTGTTCGTGTTGGATGGATAGAGACATCCTAGTCACATGGAGAAACACCCTCAATTTGGAATACATAATGGAGTGCTTATGTTAGCTTAATATTTTATCCCTTGGTTATATGAAAGCATTAGAAGATAAGCCACTAACCTCTTTGTGATTTGTAGAGCTGATATGTTTCATATGTTATAAGCTCTTGGACAACTTGGTTTTTTACTATTGGGTCGTAGTTTACTCTTGTTTTTAGTTGTGGATTTGTAGATTTATGTTTGTTCCATTATCCAAATGATATGTTTGACGTGAATGTCTGGATGGTTAAATGCATTTAGATTTATAGAGATTTTTTTGGCATGTTTTACATGTTAACTAAAAATGTGGTATGTAGATTTGTGATGGGACTGTATTTAGGGTGTTTTTGATGAAGAAAGTTACAATTTTGCATGGTTTCTTGCAAGATTCTTGTTGATAAATGGTTCCTCTTATGTGGTTTTGCTTGGAAAATCAGATCTAGCATTGATTTTGGTGTTTGAGTCTTGGAAATCCATATGTTATACCTGAATATCTTCATTCTACATGATACTAATGTGATGTTGAATCTAATTTTTCAGTTATTTGAGATTGAAGCACTGATTATGTATTTCTCCTTTGAGATGTTGCATATGTGTAGATCTTGTAAAATTTTCTAATGTGAATTCTATATGGTAAGCCATATTCTTAGTCACCATTATTAAATATTGGTATGGTTATTATAATAAGAGATGGTTATTAAGACTACCTAAGATAGTTGTTCATTTGAATATTCAATAGTAGTTTATGGTGCATGAGAAGCTTTGTTCACTTTTAGTAGAGTGTTGGAAATGATATTGGTGATGATGCCATGTATAAATTAGTATTACTTTCAGTGAGAGCTTTATGCAATTACATAATATGTTCTATCTTCTTTTTTTCAAGATTTTGGTTCTAAGTTGTTACAATGTGTAGTGAGCCATGGATAATATTTTATTAGAAGATGGATGATCTTTTGTAATGGTTGTTAGTGTCATAAGGATTTCTTAGATTTTTCCTTTAGATTGTAATGAGAGTTTAATGACATCTTTGGCTCTATTGATAAAGGATGCGTGGAAATTGTCTTTTTAGTTTGGAGACATACCTTTTGGGAGCTCATGGTGTTGAGTTCTTCAATTTTGTTGGGGCCATGGAGGATATTTAGTTAGGAGATGGTTATCATGATGCCTAGAGAGCTTGGTTACACAATTCAGTGAGAGCTTTGACAGTGATGTGGATTCATCATTTGATGATGGATGTTTATCTTCATGTGTTTGGAGATGTTTTTTCTTGGTTTAGAGTATGATTGTTTTTATATGTCATGATTTACTCTTGATTCTAGATTAGATTTTTGGCATGATACAAATTTCTTGAGACCATGATATGTTTATTCAATAGCATTAGATCATCATGCCATGATGTTCTCCTGATTCTATAGTTAGAATTTTGAAAATGGTCTTGTTTGGTTCTCTTTGGTTTTAAGTATTCCTAATTTTCTTAGAGCTCCATGATCTTGCAAACTTGCAATTGAAGTTGTAATGGATTATTAGGTGGATGCTCATGGAGACTAGAGATCACTTATTTATGGGATTGTATATTGAAATGGTTCTTCTTTGATGATGATTTTAGTAGAAATCCTGAGGAGCCTACACCTAGTTATGGATGTGAATCCATTATGGACCTAAACATAAGATTATAATTTCATGGTGTTGTGTGCATAGGACAATCTTGTATCCCACTCTTGGTCTACTCGACAGGTGAATGATCTGAGAGGTAATTCCCACCTAATTATCATATGCATTATTTATTGTGTATCTTGTATCTTATCAAGTCTCATATGAGTTAGTCTTGAATATAAACATTATGAATACTTGTTAAGAAGAAGATGCATGGTTTATGTATTTTTGTTGTTCTCATCTAGTTTTGAGGACTTATTTGGAGAGGTATGAGAAATGGTTTGTGGCTTTAGGAATATTCTCTTTGTTGTGGGAATGATTGGTTTGATCTACCTTTTGTATGAGAGGTTTACATCTATCGTTGTCATGTTTTCATTTGATTTTAATGTTAGATGTTGGTATCATTTCAATATGGGAATGGTGAAGATCTTACTTTACAAAGATGGTCCATATTAGTTTGGAACAAGCATAAGATTTGATTTGTAGGTCCTCTCTTTGGTCATGGTATTCTTCCTGGATGTTTTGTTTCACGTGGTTGAGTGTGAGGAACTTAGGAGAGCTATGGAGACTAGTGGTGAGAGAGGTATTACAACATATTTGTTTGCGGGATTTTCATATCATTGTATGTTTCATTAACACTATGTAATAGAGGAATTAGCCACATCCTTTATGTGAAGTACTATAGGTAGAATTGGTATGCCTTGATCTATTTTCATATTTGGCATTACCCATGCAGTGGGAGTTTCTAGATATATGTTTGGTTATCCTCTTTGATATCTTGTTTTGTTGGTTACTGATGTGATGATGAATTTGCATGCTTCATTGGATTGGGATCTATGAGTTATGTAATTTTTAGGTGTGTACAACCTATTGGTTGCAATGAGATGAATCAAATGTGGACTGCGTATATCCATGAGATTATTTTAGTGTTTATGCAGACTTTGTTAGTTGGCCTTGTATGTGGTCATTTGTACATTGATATGTTGCATTGAGATAGGAGGATAGGTACATAGAGACTTGATTGTAGATTTTGGGTTGATATGTTGATGGCATAAGTTCTATCTATGTTGTGTATACCCTAGTTTGAGGTATGGCTAGCTTGGATGAGTTGCAATTTGTTGTGGTTGCTATGCAATGTGGTATGATTAAGGAAGCTACTCAAATCCTTTGTTATCATTTGAATTTGATTCATGTGTTCATGTAAAGATTGGTGTAGGTTTCATTGATAGTTGATATGTTTCACCTTGGCTTTATGTGTTCCTTTTTCTTCTATAAGTGGCATGTTGGAGGATGTGAAGTAATTTTTTGCTTGATGGTAGTTATCATGGTTGATTTTGCATGTAAAACAAATTGCATTATATTTTGCATCTAGGGCTAAATTTAATCATTGAAAATTAGGCTTATTCCATGTTTGCATTGATAAACTTGCATTAGCTTTGAAATCAAATTTGAAAGTGTTCAAAACATGCATTTAGGCATTTACATATAGTGAACAAGTGGAAAAAGTGCATTGTTATTGTTACAAAAACATAAAATATTTCAAATTTCAGATTCGTCAAGTTAAGGTAAGTCAATTTTTTGTAATTTACATTATGAAAATTGTATTTCCAATTGCATTCATTATTAAGGATTTTGAAAATTGCTTGCATAATTGTATTTCATATTGCAAAATCACAATTTTGTTAATTTATAAAAAAAAATTTATTGTTAGGCATACACATTCATAGAATAGGATACTTAAATACTATAGAACACATCCAAGCTTTGAATTCAATTAAAGAACCTTGTCATTCTAGGGTGTACTGCACCCTATACTAGTCAAATTTAGCTCAAATTTGGATCATAGATCTATTTTTGTGTATTTTATGTGGTTTTTCTTTTTGATTTTGCATTATGTTTGATTTGTTGTGTTTGTCCTATGCATAGTAGGTTTACCTGTGTTTTGAAACTCATATGAGCTGAACTTGGTTCCCTACTGCTAATACCCATGTGAGATGTAGTTTTAGACTTATGGAATCTTGTTTTGTAACTGCATCCACTATGAATCCTGGGTCCTCTAACTCTTTCACACAAGGTATGGCTTCAATAAAATCTATTTTGGATTCCATTCCTCATCACACATTGCCCATGGCCAACTCACAAACTAACATTTATGTGGACTTAGAGACTGCTATTGCCCATGTTCTTGAGGAGAAACTAAAACAATTGAACAAGGATTTGGAAGGACTTCAATATTACTTGCCTACCGAATCCTTAGTGGGAGAGGCAGTGTCTATTATGGATAGTCTTAGAAAGTTAATAAATAATTCTCAAGGAATAGAAGTGTTGCATAGTGTAGCTCACATTGTAGATGTTAGCATCCCTACAATAGCTAGTTGTTCTAAAACATTCACAAATGCTCAAATCCAAGGAGGAAAACAAGTTTTCTCTCCCACAACCATACCTTCTATTCCCAAATTTACACCACCAACAATAGCATCAACCATACAGTATAACAATGGAAAAATCCAAGCTTAGGGTTTCCTAATATGAATCCTTATAGTTTTGTCACATCACCCTTAACACCACCATGTTTGTCACCTTTCATAAACATGCAGCATAGTAACCCATTGGTCACTCACTCTAGTTCACCATACTCAACAAAATCTCAAAACATGTCACTAAATGATTCAGCGATAAAACCAACTTCTACAAAATGTGACATCACTTGAACAACAAATTTCAACATTGAATCAAAATCAAAATGGTAAACCTTTGCAATATCTTACACATAATCCTTTGTCAATTTCTATCTTGAAAACACTTATACCTCAAAAAATTAAGATACCTTGATTTGAGAAATACAATGATAAAGGAGATCCTAACAACCATGTTTTGACTTTTATTGCATTGTGTAGTGACTTCATTTTTGAAGGCAAACTCCTAGCTAATTTTTTTTCGAGATCGTTGAAAGCTATAACCTTGAAATGATTTTGATCCTTGTCAAATAACTCCATAGATTCATTCACTCAAATTGTTAGTGCATTTCTCCAACATTTCCAATCAAATATTGGTCCTCAAGTGATGTTAACCGACTTAGTGCATGGTAAACAAGGACCTAAGGAAAAGGTAACATACTTTATAGGATGATATCAATCACTTTACTCACAAATATCCTATTGTCTTTGTGACGCTGATATTCAAAGAGTATTTATAGGAAACTTACAACCTAACATTCGAGACAAGATATTGTTGATGAAGTACCCATCATTTCAACACTTTGTGTGGCTCTTCATGATTATTAGATATCGATTAGTCAATATGAAGGAACACCTTCACCAAATCCTAGTCTGTTTGAACCCGTACCTCAAAACAATTACCCAACATTTGAAAAGTAAAAGTAAAACTTCATTAAGATAAACACTCCTCAAATTACCAATAACATTGAAACACATGTCATTGCCACAAGTACAACTCCCTATCAATTTCGTCGAAAAGATAGACAATTCACACAATTCCATGATTCTCTTCATGTAATAATGTTACAATTTTTAAACAAGAACCTAATTGAACTCAATATGATTAGGCCAGTTGACACAAGTAAACCTTTACCACCAAATTTTAATGTAAAGGAATTTTATCAATATCACCATACACCTGGACACAATACAGAGCGATGCATGCATCTTAAACACCAAGTGCAAGACCTCATCAATTATAATCAAATACAGTTAGCTAGCGTTAATGACAAAGGAAAAAGTCAATCTCATTGCCTAACCAAAGCTTGCAAATATTGACCAATCCATTGCCAAAACATTCATCCAAATTTGTGCAATGTAGTGATAATAATATTGAAGAATACGATGATATATCTGATATGATAAATACAATTGAAGTTCAACCTCATAGGTTTTGAACCACTTTGTTTCCTAACATTGCTTTTACTCATATTGATGCATCTATAAATGCACCCGATGGTCCTCTCTATATCATTGGTCGTATTAATGACAAACCCACAAGGGAAATACTCATTGATCCCATGTGTTTAGAGAATTTGATCACTCAAGAATTTATATTTGTGCATGAGCTTTACAAAGACAATTATGAACATTTGAAAGCATGGCTAAAAGCTTATGATGGATTTATTCTCCCTACTATAGGTTTGATAGCTCTCCCACTCAAAGTTGGACCAAAATAGTTGGATGTCTCATTCACCATTATCCCAACATCAAACCAATTTTGTTTGAAGTTAGGCTATCCATGGCTATGCTCAATGAATGCGGTCCCATCAATTATACATAAATGCATAAATTTTTCATTTGAAAATGATACATATAGTTTTTCATAGTGGGTTCAAACCTTTAGCTTCTTATGAAGACTTTTTATTGGATTATTTTTTTCCTACACTTATTGAACCTATAAAACCTCGTGAACATCACTTTTTCATATCATATAAAAATTTAAAGCAAAATGTATAGAAAATTTCTCCCTTAGCAACATCCCACCTGAGATCCCTCAGTCCATTCACCTAGCATGTATGATGTGGTTCCACCTCCACCATCATATAAAATACCAAGGGATAATCACATAATCAACTTTGTACCTCCAAAATAAAAACAAGTTTATGTACCTAAGAATATAGTGATCTCCCAACCCACAGTGGTCCCTTCAGTTCCTCCTTTAAAGAAAGAAAAGAGACCTATGTTGGAAAATACCTTGATTATCCTTTGAAAAATGAAACCTGTGCAAGAAGAAATAGAAATGCTAAGGAGAAAAAATGTAGACGTCATCCAATCACTAGCCAATTGGTTGAAAAGAATAAAAAAGATCAACCACCTATCCAAACCAACTTTGATGACTTACCTCTTGCCCATCCATCTTCATCATCACCTGATCCCACTCCACCACCCTCACCAAATCATGCAATTGAACATTACATGTCTCAACCTAAACAAAGAATAAAAAGTGAACATATGGATGATATTATTCATAAGCCACCTATTATAATAAACTCAAATAGTGAAGATGAAGAAGCTAAGATAGAAGAACAAGTGCATAATGAATTCTCTTTTATTCTCCAAATCTATGGATTTATATGGGGACAATTTTGATGATCCTCTTGATGAGAGTGATCCATCATGTGTTGAACCTAGTGAGCACTCCCTATATGACACTTGTTGTAGTCCCTTTGGTATTTTTTTTCCTTCCATTTATGATGAGAAAGGTTGGGATGCAAGCGATTTGCTTTAGACTGACGCGCATGTGTGGTACCCTTTATGAGTGTCTATTTGTGTTTTCTTGCACGTGATATGATCTCCCATGTTGTGTTTCTTGATGTGTCTTTATGTTTGTGATTTTTCTTTGGATGACCCTTTTTGCTCTGGTTGGCACAAGGATACAAAGAAAATGAAACTATCATGAAATCCATCTATTTGTATCTCCATTCTTATTTATGTCATAAAAAATTGTTGTTGTCTTATATCTTCCTTTTAGGGATGATGCAAGGTGTTTAGACATTTAGGTCTCTTCCATGTTGACCCAATAGGTTTTTTTTTTCTCATCTCTATATGTCTTTCTTCAATCTTTTTTGTAGTTCCACTAGTATTCGGGGGAATGGGGTCAATTCCAAGCATAGTCATATTATATATTATCAAAGTTCTATACTAACCCGAATCCATGGATTCCTTAATGTGACATTGTTTGTCTTGTTATGTGGCTTTGCTTTGGGGACAACCCCTTGTCATGAGTTAGCTCTATTGGGAACATATCATTGGCATAGGGTTTTCCAATAAGCTCTCATGGCCTTTATTTTTCATGATTGCATATATTGTCTTACTGTACCTTAAAGGAAATTTCTCACAATAGGTGTTAGAAATTACTTTAAGGTGGGGGCATGTATTCCACTATGTACTTCACTTTGTTCACACATGTTGGACTTGGTGATGCATTGGCTTAACATTTTGATCATTTTTTGTAGTACTTTATTAGAGTTATTCAGACTATAACTCTTGGTATGGTTGACGTGGGATCACACCTAATGAAAACTAGTGCTCACTAGCCCTTGTGTGTTTCTATTTTTGCTACTTTCAAAAAGCTGACCTAGTGAATATCAAACTTCACTAACTTGTGGTGCTTTGGTTTATGGTTCACCTTAAAAATATAGAACATTGTTAACCTATGAATCATGAAAGCCGTGTGTATGGATCATAATAATATTTCTATAAAGCTTATTAGTTCATGATTATCATACCCTCCTTTGCATGTGTGTATTTTGTTTGCATCTTGTTTGAATTATGTTTATGTCTTGTTTTTATATTATGTTATGGTATGTGTTGTAATATCATTGTGTTTGCTTAATGTTTTTTATGTTGCATTGCATTCCATACATGTGTGCTCCTTTTTCCTCATGTTGTTTTTCCATTGGATCTTGAATCTTGGGGGCTAGCACATCCCCTAGATTCAATGTCATTCTATATATCTTCAATATTCAGATAATCGAACCCCTCTTGACCTATCCATACTTTAGTGTGAGTCTGAATGTAAGTTCACGCTCTCACTAAAGTGAGGGCTAAATGTAGCATAAAAAATTGTCACCATTGACAATTTCGCATTATGTTTAGCTCCCCTTATGTGCTTGGACCTATTTATGCATTAATTGGCCATTTTTATAAAAAATCTTGGAAAATCAAATATGGGAAATCAAACTATGCATTTAATATTTTACCCCCAACACTTTTAATCCTCAAAAAAAGGTGGATTTGGTCTAATGCGTACTGCACTCTAGACCACCTAATTTGGCTCCAAATTCAAATATGTTAGTGTTGGTAATTTATTATTTTAATTTCCAATTTCAAATGTCGACTATTAGTAATTAATTTTTGAGAAATTAGAAGAATTGCATATAAATACCCAAGGCTTATCAAGATTATCAAGATTGTTGCAACATTCATCATTCAAGTATCATGTGTCATATGCTATGTGAGTTTGTGTTCATGTTTACATGTATTTTTTTTATGCATAATAACACTTGTAGGTGATCAAATCAAATCAATTCAAGCAACAATTGGTCCTTGAAGGTGATGAGTGTGACTTCAATTCATCAAGGAGATCAAATATGAGTGGTGAGTTGCAACAAGTTGTCAATTGATTACTTATTTATCATTAGCATCTATCCAACCAATGATAAGCTCTCCTTTATATCATAGGTTTCCATCGTGGAGATAGGAATACTAACGCGTGATTTGACTTATGAAAGCCTCTATATGGAATAACCCTTCCCCTCTTCTCATGTGTGTAGGTTGTAGATATGAAGTGAGTTGAAGGAAGATTCAAAGCTATTTGTTCATTCAAGCACTCCAACCCTACAAGTTGTCAGGTCACATAATCTGCATTTTCTCATCCACAAATGAAGTTTCAACAACTCTCAAAAGACAGAACCTACAAACTAGGGGCCTCAGGCATGTGTTTCTAGTTTTCAAAAAAAGGACGCCAGTCTAGGGCGTATTGCACTCTACACTAGCTATTTTTACACCAAACTTAAATCCCAAGTTCCTTTGTGTCTACCCTTTGCATTTTTCAATTTGAATTTTGTCTTTCTACAATTAGTTTATCAAAAATCATAACAGACTATACTGCATTTTCATATTTTCACAATTAGATCATTGCATTTTAGAAATCAGTCATCACACACATCCACATGCACCCCACAAACATTGGATTAAATCTTTGATCCACTATTTTGGCTCTCCTGAATAGGTTTATAACCAAGTGGCTTTTGAGGTCATCTTTAATCCAATTTAAAACAATTGGGAAGAGGGTGCTCATCATTTTCCCAATCAAACAATAATAACATGTACTACAAAAACTTACCATTGTAATCAAGTAGAACTTTATCGTATTATAACAATTGAGCAAATCACGCTATTCCTCAATGGAGTAGAGTTACATGACCACAATGAAGTGAAGACTTTGTGCATTACTTTTTAAATATGTTAAACCTTTCTAGATTTACCCATTTATTGTTGTTTTGATTTCATAGACAACTAACAAGTTGCTATTTTCTATCGAATTTTAATTTACAAGACATAAGATTCTCCTCATTATACATTTTTTCTTTATTTCATAGTATTCATGGAGAACACATACCAAATGAAATATTTACATGATCATACCTTGCAAGGTTGATTAATTTATATGGACCCCGTGATAATATCCTTTGAGTGATTAAATATTACTTTGCATGCATGTTTGTGAGTGCTACAGATTCTAAGATACATGATCATTTAATAATTCACATGCATCTCAAAGTGGGGACAAAATGCACAGGTGAAATTTGCATTCCCATGTCATTTCCCATTTAGTTTTGTTTATTTTAAAGAAACATCTTAATATGTGTACATAGTAACAAATGATACAATCTTGCATGAAGTTGGGTCAATTCCCCTCTACTTTTATTTATCCACCACCACGCATATCCCTATACTCTTAACCCTATCCTATCCTTATACATACATATTTATACAATTGTCTTATCTACCCACTTATCACATTGACATATACACCCACCCTCATTTATCTATTAGCTACTTAGATCTTACCAACTACAATTCTAGTATACTTGCACAATTGTCTCCTAGCCCCATTCATTTTAAAACTCAAATTTTAAATCTAGCCACCTAACCCCATTCACCCTCCACCAAGAGATAACTAAACACACATTTGATGCAATTTGATGTTATATGTGCTAGTATTTAAAGACAATTTATTCATTTATTTCTAATATTTCAAAAAGCATGTGTTCTTTCTCATCCTCAGGCATTAGAACAATTAATAGCGACACACTTCAATTTGGTGTAATAAAAGGAGTAACAAATCTACATAGTAGAGCAATTACTTGTTATTTTTTTCATCATTGTTCACTTTCTAGAGGTTGATCTAGGAGAACTTGTCTCCTTGCAACAAATCGACAACCCTCTATGCGTTTTTAAATATCATCAATTCCCTAGATCTTTAGAAAGGCAAAGAAAACATCCATCCATAAGATAAATGAAACATAATTGTTATGTGAATACGAATCAAACTTAGAATAAAAATTTATGATTGTCATTTTCTGCTAGACCAATAAATTTATCTTATATTATAATACAATCCTAATATAAACATCGAAACGTTGTACTAATAAAATATTATTTTTAACATACAAAATGTAATCGCAAAATATTCTTGATTTAACCTTCACTCTTCAATCATTAGACTCAATATTCCTTTCTTCTGGTTTACCTTTCTAAATTAACTCAAATACACTTTTGAAAATCACATTACCTTATGAAAGAGAAAGATATCATTTCCCCCACCTAAAATGTTTATTAATTAATTCCGTTTGTAGGATAAAGACATTTTAAATACGCTTTATATTAGAAATAGTTGAAAATCTAAACAATATTCACGTGAAACGATCACGTGCATTCATATGGACGGTGGATAAAAGCATAATAATTAATTATTTGTTAAGAGTGAAAATATGCGCATGAATGTTTGGGCACTATAACCATTGCAACGTACAAAAAATGTCGGTTCCACATTTAAATCCCATACCAAACCCATGAATAGGGTTTCCATCATTTTAAAATTTGTAAAAACAAACTTTCAAAAATGGTCTTTTTCATTTGTTGTCGAGTCAATTTAGTATATATTAATGTTAATTTGTGTATTTGATTCTTGAATTTAAATACATACATTCATTTATTTAAAAATGTTACGGATTATTATTTAGAAGTTATCAAGAAGTATGGTAGGATTGTATCAATAGTGTATTTATGAGTATATCTTAACAACATGCATTAAGAACATAGTATATCGTTCTAAATTTGTTGTATGCTTGTTTGCAGTCTTTGATCTTTTAGAGTCGTAAAGTCAGTCCACTAGGGTTTTGATTAAGGAGAATATGACCCTTACAATTCAACAAATTCTCCAAAGGTGTTTGTGAACAACACCTATGCTTACAAGAAACAAACATAAAAATTTAAGGTGAGCAAATTACATTAGGCTATCCCCTATTAGTTCAAGTATGCATCAAATATTAGGTCCATGAATGCAAAAATTAGATCCACAAGCACGAAGGTAAACTAGAGAGAAGAAATGATGAGTTTGCATAATCAAGATCTTTGTCTGAGTCAACCCTAAAAATATAAAACACTAACAAATTGGTTCGTGGCGTCTAACACTTTTTCATCATCAATTATTGAGCTAAGCATCACGTCTAATTTATTTAAATTGTGTATTGTTTCAATATCAACTCTAACTCATTATCTAAGATAAATTTATTTATCATTATGATTCAAGTAATGGTCCTAGGCTAATTAATGTAGAAGATACATTTATTTCGAACTACATTATTCAACGCTAATTTTTATAACTTTTCTACCAAATATTAATATTAATTTTTTTGAGGTTTTCATCTTTATGTGTAATTATTGGAAGCCTTGTAAATGGTTTGGATCTAAATTGATGAAAATAATTGTTGAATTTTATTAATGTTGTAGTTTTTTTTTTTAATAGAAATAATTGGATTACATAGATATTGACATTTATGCTTTTGTAGTGGATTACAATATTATAAGGGAGTATACATCTAAACTAAAATTTATCCTTTTAAATAAACTACCACAAGATCTTACTCACTTTAGCTTAATAATATTTACCTAAAAAAATCATTGTATTGAATACTTAGAATTGAAGAAAATATTTATAGGGATGATCTCAAGTAGCCTTTAACCTACTTGATAATTTGGTCCCTTTTAATAAGAATGTGCAATAATTGCTACTATTTGTTTTGAGTTAGATAAAGGTGATGTGACAACTTAAGAACCTTACATTTATATTACATTTCTTTCCATCTCAACCCTATATTGAGTTAAATATCAAAATAATTTAATTATTTCAAATGTAAATTAAGTTTTTTTATTGTGTGGGCCTTATATTTCAATATTCACTTATTGAAATCCATTTGATTCAACATAAGCATGGAATGTTTACATGCTTTGAGTAATTTGTCACTATCAAAAATACATATATGTTGATGGCATATGGCACATCTAGATTAGACTTATTCATAATTAATTACTTATTGTCTTCAATAATATCACCTTTCAAATCTAAGTTTTTCAAGAAAAGGCTAGTTGAGGACTATTCTTGCTTCATGTAACTCAACTCTACTTTATTGATTTAGACTTAGTAATAAATATTTCTATCAAAATAGTAAATCCTAAAGGCATTCCTCTTCATATGATTGTATGTTTTGATTGATTGTATATATTTTTATTGTTTTTTTACCATTTCTTAGATTATGTACTAAGGGTTGGTAATATAGGCCCCCACCTCTTAAATCTTGTTTCAAAATAATGTTCAAATTGATGTTCTCCTAGCAAGGATGTCATTGGACTTATAAATTTCTTATTCATGCTCCTTTGACTCACATTCACCCTACTTTTTACATCTTATTCACGCTCCTTTGACTCACATTCATCCTACTTTTTACATCTTGTATTCTCCTAAAAGACATCCACTTCATTATTTTCTCTCTATTGTATCCCTCATGAACCTCCAACTTTCTCCTCTAGATTGAATGCTTTTATCTTCTATCTACTCTTACATAACCCCTGCTCCTCCTTATACTCCACCAATTTTCTTGCATCATTTGTAAAATTAGTGTACACTACAATTGGGGATACCACTCTAACACATCCACCAACCGTAAGATGCTCTTGAGAAGATTTGAATCTTGATCTCCAAATGAGAACCAAATGACCCTGATATTTAAAAATAAATCCTTTGATACTAATCTTTGACTATTATGTATGTACTTTGTATTCTTTTTTTTATGTTTAATACAACATAAAAAAGGTATTCCTTTGTCCAAAGCTTTAGAGGACTTAGGCATATAAACAAACTTAGCTAATATACACATGCTCAAATATTTTTATATCTACTTGTCAAATTATAGGGTCCTTTGCTAAAGGAATAACCCTACACTTGAACCCTTATAAAAATATAGGACATGTTTGAGAATGTATTGTCTATCCAAAACTTGTGAATTTGTAAATGAGAGTTTTTCAATGGTTTCTAAAGTTGATATATTTAATTTTGAAGATATATTACTTGAATTTAAGACATTATTTTTTTCCAAGTAGCATATTTTAAGACTAGTAAGCTATCTCATCTAGAACATAATTGTGTAAAGTAAATTAAAATCTATAGCTTAATTATTTTTCAATGACATTTGTGTATAATTTTCTAATAGATAGATTGCATCCTTCATAGTTTTAGTCTTTTGATCTCTTTCAAAATATTAAGTATATTCACAAAGATCAAAATTATAATAATTGAAAGGAAATATATTAATTGATCCTTTCACTTTAAAAAATCCCAATAAATCAAAGGAGATACATAACTTCTTTATATTTCAAGTAGAGCATAATAATAAGTAAGAAAAATAATGAGACAAGGAAGAAATGAATTCATTGAGGACATAATATTATTGGTTGAATAACCTATGTTGTCCATGTAATATATTCATTACCATTCGATGTCTGCATTACCTTCTATGTGAATAAATATAATGTTACCAAACCTATCATGATTTTGATAACAAATAAGTATATATAATTGAATCATTTATGAGTATGGAATATTTATGTAAAACTCTACTTCAAAAATTTTATTGTTGGGAGGATTTTTTGGGGCACAATCTCAATCTTATACCTTTAGAGTGTCGGGCCTTTATATTTAACACAAATTGATCCCTTTTGGGTTCTTTGTGAATTGTTCAATTTCACCAATAAACAAAAAGGCCACTTGACAAATCAACTTCAGGTTTCATTCTCTAAACTTTTATAAAACTTAATTAGAACTAACTAAAATAATACATTCAATTAATGGAGGGAATTTTTAATTTTTAAGCTTCTAAAATAAACCTATATGTACATATGCACCATATTTTTATATAAATATGTACAAGAAGGTATATTAATTGTTGGGAATTTAATCCCTATTACAATTGATCAATGGACTAGGATATGGGAACAACTTAAGATTATTTGATCAAATATAATTATATTTCTTATACCTCTTTAATTACCATTGTAGACATCCAAATTTGGACACTTAATTTATCCAAATTTATCACTTTTCGTGTAAACATCCTCTTATTCGAGTTAATCAAGTAATATTACTATTATTTAATTAATGTCTTTAATTCTGCTAAATCCCTAAGGTATTTAATTAATAATTAAATACCTTACCCTCCTTAATCCTCTTTTCATCAAATAAATTAAATAAATATTACATTTATTTAATTCCTCACATGTCATTTTCATCTAATCCTAATTCATCTCCTAATTTCTTCATTAGGGATGTGCACATGCCTAATCTTTGATTAGGATGTGTCACATCCTCCAACTTTTGCAAGTTGGCTTCTAATCCTCATTTATCTTCTAATTATGATTAATTAAGCCTAATCATTCTCCAAGGAATTTTTAATTCCTTTTTATTCTTCCTAGATTCTCCTCTTTTATATGTGAATTTTTAATTCACATTCCATCCTTCCAAGGCTTCTAGAACCTTGGACTTGTCACAATCTCCACATGTGACCAACCTTGGACTTGTCACAATCTCCACATGTGACCAAGTCCCACCTTTTTAGAGGCCATCTTTTATCTTTTAGACTTTCCTAGGAATGTGAATTTTTAATTCACACTTATTTCTCCAACCACCTTTCCTTTTCCCATGTAGATTTTTGAGGAATTCCAAAATTCCTCAAATGTCTCTTTCAATCCCACTTGGGGACAAGGAATCCCTTTTTGAGGAAATCTCCTCACTCCCCAAGGTGCATGTCTTTTTTCCACCTCATGTACCTTCTTGACAACTCATCTCCACCTCATATTCTCTTGTCCACTTCACCCTCCACATGTCAAGATGTGAGGGATTGTGGGTTCTCAACCCACCATAGCCCTTCATCTTGGCCTTGTTGGATCAATCTTGACCGTTGAATTCTCTAGAGAATTCAAATTCTCCTATAAATACCCCCTCCTCAAGGGCATTTTCAACACTTTTTTTTGGAGCAACCTTATGCTGCCAATTTGCCTTCTCAACACTTTGCATTCTCATAACTACATGCTGCCAATTTGAATCCACAATCCTTTACCATCATCTAGCCATCCTTTTAATCATTTGCACATCTAATCTTGCATCTAGTCACTCAAGCAATCATCTAAGGAGCACACAATCCATTCCAAGCAAGGGCCAATCAAAGAGATACCAACAGCAAGGGAGGTAAAATTGTTTGTGTTTCATTTTATTTACATTCCTTTTCGTTGTATCACTCTTTTGGCTAATCTTGAGGTGTCATTGGTATTTTGTCATTCACATTTCTTAGTCATTTTACACATCTAGAGTAGGATAAATTCCAAGGTACACATTTCTGGCACGCCCGGTGGGACCCACACACGGGTCTTGCATTTAACGTCTCTTTTGGTTAAGAATTTTGCAGGAAAAACTCGCAGAAAGGCGGCAGCGCCCTCTTGGCCACCTGAAAGTTTTATTCTCTCTAACACGATTGCTGCTTTTAGGGATACATTTAGAAGGTTTTACTAACACTTTCCTTGCAGTGGGAGGGTCGCAACTTTCCATTTTTAAATCTGACAAAGTTTGTTGCAGAAAGGCAGTAGTGCCCCCGCAGAAAGGTGGAAGCGCCCCCACAGAAAGGCGGTAGCACCCCCGCAGAAAGGCGGTAGCGCCCTCGCAGAAAGGTGGCAGCGCCCTCGCAGAAAGGTAGCAGCGCCCCCGCAGAAAGGCGGCAGCGCCCCACGCAGAAAGGCGGTAGCGCCCCAAAACAACACAGTTTGGAAGGTAAAATAGGCGTTTTGGCTTCGTTTTTGCTCTAGTTTTTTGCGGTTTTCACGTGATAACTCTCTAACATTGTGTTGGCAAGAATATTGTTGTTTTTCGCTAACATTTTGCAACGTATTAGGGCGTCATTGATCAAGAGCAAAGAAGAAGATAGCTGATATTTGCTTGCAGGACCAACCATTTGATCAGATTTTCAAAAAACAAAAAACTATCTTTGCTGTTTTAGAATATAGTCTAATTAGGGGGATTAAAACTGCATTGTTTGTTGTAATTGCTTATTTTTGTTTTACCCAAGGGGGGCATTGATTTGTTTTCACTTTCCCCTTGCACTTTGTGTGAACCTGGGGAGTAGTTGGAAACAATTAGTGTCTTCTTTTTAGTGGGACCTGCTTGGGGATTTCATCACCCCAAGGGACGATTCCAACCACGCGTACCGGCGGGGTATATAAAGGGGGGAGAACGAAAGTTGTACCCCAATCCAGTTGCGTCGTAATTGGCGGAGTGTCAAAGCTAGGGTGATACCTAGATAGACGTGAAGAGTTGGTCTGAGCCTTTCAGTATCTCGCTGGGGTTCCCGACTCATGCTTGTGACGGACTGGTGCTCACGGTTGTGCCTCACGTACCGAGAGCATATCGAGGACTCCTTAGAAGCCTTGTGCATCCTAGATTAAGACTTTGCCTTGCCATACCCGTAATATTAATCATAGGATTGTGCTTGCTTGAGGTGTTTTCTTGTCAAATTTTGATACTTTGGACTTGTTTTATCATTTCGTGTCCTTGCCATTGCCTTTGTCAAACAAAAACCAAGCTTTGTCTCATCGCAGAAAGGCGGTAGCGCCCCTGCAGAAACGCGGTAGTGCCCCACGCAGAAAGGCGGTAGCGCCCCGTTTTATGCAGCAGCGCCCCGCTTTACGCAGCAGTGCCCCGCTTCACAGCAGCGCCCCGCTTTGCAGCAGCGCTCCGTTTTATGCAGCAGCGCCCTGCTTTGCAGCAACGTCCTATTTTACGCAGCAGCACCCCGTTTTACGCAGCAGTGCCCCGCTTTGCAGCAGCGCCCCATTTTACGCAGCAACACCCCGCTTTGCAGCAGCACCCCGTTTTATGCAGCAGCGCCCTGCTTTTACGCAGCACTCTCCGTTTTACCGCAGAAAGTTGACTACGCCCCCTAACTTCTCGGGGCTATTATTTACAAACCGTACGTCAAATCAACTTCGTTCAAAAACCAAAGTTGCTTAGTTTTTCAAGCTCTATCCATTGGTACCTTCCATTTCCTCCTATCAAGAATTTGACCATCCCAGGGCGGCCACGCCCCGCATTGCGGGGTGGACACGTCCCTAACTTCCCGGGGCTATCATTTACAAACCATACGTCGAATCAACTTCGTTCAAAAACCAAAGTTGCTTAGTTTTTCAAGATCTATCTAGTGGTACTTTTTGTTTCTTCCTATCTAATCAAACCAATCCATTCCTTTAATCAGATACATACAATCATCTTCATCTAATCATAATTATCCAATCAACATCATCTAATCATTTGATCCTATCCAATCAAACTAATCTAGTACTTTAATCAAATTAATCAAATCATCTACCTGATCCAATCATCCATCTATTGAATCCCATGAAAATCAAAAGCAATCCCATCCAATCATCCTAATCTGAGCTTTTGTCCAATCCTAATCTGAGCTTGACCAAAATCCTGATTTGAGCTTTAATCTGTTCCCATCCAAAATATTTTATCCATCCTCTTTATCCTGTCATCATCATGAATCCTCATCCTCCATCAATAGTGGTCAAGGGAAACCCTAATTACGTCGACACTGATAACGAAAGTCTTGTTGATCAAGAGGTATATGACATAGATCCCCTTGACACTATCATCTCTAGTAAGATTTCTCCACCCACTTTCCAAAATCCAATTAAGCCTAACCATGTTTCTTATGCTACCTTTGACAAGGGGTATCCAGTACCTTCCCCTTCCCCATCTACATCATCCTCTTATTCAACATCCACATCCTCTTATCTTCATCTTCCATCACAATATTCCTATTACAATTCCCCATACATGACCCCCTATCCTAATCCTCTTTCCCAGTCTGTCCATACTAATCTTACATCCACACCCTTTTACCTTAATCCTACATCCACATATCCTAATCATAATCCACCATCCCAATACCCTTATTATAATCCATCCCCCACATCCTCTTGTCCCACTACACCACCTATATCCTCTTGTCCTAATCCACAATCCATGTCCCCTATCTTAATTCACCACTCCAATATCCTTACCTTAACCCTCCATCCAATCTAGTCCTCCATCTACTCCTAGTCCTCCATCCAATCCCATTCATCCATCTACTCCTAGTCCTCCATCCAATCCTAATCCCCATCCACTCATAGTCCCATTCAATCCCATTCCTCCATCTAACCCCAGTCCACCAATCCATAATCCCTCATCCATTTCTACCACCCCAGCCAAGCCAACCATATGCAAGTCTCTCATTTCAGAAGTTCTCCAAGGACTCATGACAAAGAAGCCATCCCCAACTCCACATCTTGAAGTCATGGAACCATGCCATCTAGATCCATCATCCACGGTCACTAGTGATGAGACCCTTCTCCATACCACACCTATTATTGATGTTACCACCCCTAGTACTGCTCAAACCACTAAATCCATTGAACCCCCACCACCTACTCCAAGAACCACCGAATCCATCGAAGACACCCAATTCCAATCCACTCCCTCTACTCCTAGATCTACCTAATCCATCGAAGATACCCAAATCCAATCCACTCCTCCCACTCCTAGTAGCACCAAAACCCATTCCAATGAACCTCATGAATCTTCCATCCCTCCATCTTCCCCACTTGAAGAGTCCCAACAAGACTCCATTACCATGCCTTCCACACATGATGAGTCACGCCAAGAGTCTAATCCAAAGCATGCCAACATATCCCCTTCTCCAGATCAAGATCCTACCATCCCATCTAGTCCACCTCAAGATCACAAATTCCGGGCCATTCCATCCCATGATCCCCTTGTCATTAAAGCTTCCACTACTCCATCTCCATCTCCATCGCATGAGCCTACTACCACAAATCCAGATCCTATCATGGCCCCTACTCCCTCTCCTAATGTTGCTATCCCATCATCTCCTTCTCATGATCCCCATCATCGCCTAAAAATGCTATCCCCACACCGCTTGCATATCCCCTTGGTCCTCTCACATTCCTCCATGGCGGTCTCCTCGCAGAAGAAAAACAAAGCATATACACCAACCCTCCTCTTCCACCTAATAATGAACTTGCATCATTCTTCCAGAATAACAAAAATCCTGTCCTAGATCAAATACTCAAGAGAATGAACTATCAAGGAAAAGGTTTAGGCCTTCATGAGCAAGGTATTATAGAGCCCATCCAAGCTAAAGAACACTTGTATCCGCAAGGTCTTGGATGTACTACTCACAACTCGCAATCCAAAAGTGTTGGTACAACCTCTAGACGTCCTCAATGAGCCTTTTCCACAAGAAATATTGGCTCTTCCCATCACCCCACCAGATCATATGTGGCCATCCCTCCTCCTCTATCGTATCACCTCAAAACAACCGTCCATCTTTCTCCTTCATCTGCTCCATCCATTTTGGGTCCTTACATCCCTCCATCTACCATCTCTAATCCTCCATCTACCATGCCAGGTCCTACATCTATTTTGGGCCCCTATATCCCAAAATCACCTCCTCCATCTCGTCATATCCATCCTTTCATCCATTCATCACCTATCCATCTCATCCATCATAAACATCCCTCTCACATACCCCATAGTCAGGATCAACAAGGGCACTTACCTAAACATCCTCCATCTACACATAATCCCCATACTCCTACCTCCATCACTCCACATCATCTATCTCCTCACACCCATCCCATTCTTACTAAAAGCACTTTGGTTGTTAAAGAAAAAATGCATAAATCCAAACATCCACATGAATCTAAGGCTCCTCACGTCCCCTCCAAAATACGTGGTGAAGAGAAGAAAAGTCTCAATCTAAATAAAATCTGTAGGCCACAAAGGCCCACCAAAGCAAAGATCAAAACCATGTGGATCCCAAAGAAAAAAGATGCAATGCCATCACATGAAAAATCAGTAAGAACATCCAAAGTCACTAATCCACAAGCTAATCATTCACCCCTTTCATCTCCTACATCTGTTTTGGGTCCCTATGTCCCGAAATTCACCATTCCATCTCCCCCATTATCCCCACATTCTCCATCCCTTAATCCTCTTATCTTTTCACCACATGTGCCAATGTTGGTCCTGAACACATCTCCCCATCACATATCCACCCCATCATTCCATCCATACCCTTTGCAGCATCCCATCCATTATCCCATGAATCTCCCATCTCAAATCCCCCTAATTCATCCTCTTACATAATCCATTTATCCTCATAAGGTTGTACCAACATCCAATAGTCAGTTCGAACATGGGCTCTTACTACCTCGTATAGAACTTGATGCTTGAGTCCTTCATCCATATCCTTATCATGTATCTTCTAAATTCCCTTATCCACATCCCTATCCTTATCCATTTTCATCCCCTTGCTATCCACAAAAATCCAAAAAAAAGTCCAAAAATCCACAAAAAAAATAAAAAAAAATAAAATAGTAAAGAGAAATAATTCATCCAATGGTGAAAAACTTGGCAAACAAGTGCCTTGATAGTACCTAAGGATGAAACTCCGTAAACAAAGGCCAGTGTGAATCCCTTATCTCTGCACTTGTGTGGGGTAACTTCCTCGATATAAGTGCTCCTCCACCCGCTCTTCCCTTATCCGGCCCTTCATAAACTTCCCCATCCCACCTATCTTCCGCATCCTACCATCATATCACATTTATCTCCCATTCCCTCCAATCCTTCTTGTGATCTTGATCAAAATAGGGGCACCTATCTATGCCTGCTTTGGACACCTATTGGTATACATCCCCTTCATCCATGCTCTATCATATTCCTTAGTCACCCATCCTATTCTCATCTAGTTATCTCCTTTATCTTCCCATCCACTTGTCTTTTGTTCCTCATGCCTCCTCGTATATGACATATCTAGAGTGGGGGCATTTGCTTCCTTTGTGACATAGTCCTTGGAGACATCATCTATCACAACATCCCTTCATCTCCCTATCCATCTATCATAACATCCCTTCCACCTCCCCATCTATATCTTCGTATCCATCTATCCTAGCATCCCTTTCATCTCCCAATCCTTCTGTCCCTATCCATCTATCACAGCGTCCCTTCCATCTCCCTATCCTTCTCTTCGTATCCAGCTATCCTAGCATCCCTTTCATCTCCCAATCCTTATATTCCCACCCATCCAAACAATCCCTCCCCTCCCCCATCCCTATATATTTATTCAATCTGCCATCTTTATTCTCATCCCATCTCATCCCATCTCACAATCCCTTGTCATTGGTATCTGGCTATAGGCCTCCCCCCATGCAACCCAATGCCATCCCTGAGCTTTATGTGATCATCATCATCCAATCCAATCCAACAGGTCTATCCTATCTTGTCATATCGGTCCCATCTTTTTATCGACTTATCCTCTCATCTTATCATCCTTTATCCATTGATTACCTTTGGTCTTGTCGAACTACGTTGCCCCTGCGCTTTCACGTAGGCAAGGTCGATCATTTGATCCGCCCCCAGGGTTCCATCATCAATCTTCATTGTCCACTTTGCTCTTCTATCATCTATCATTGGTCTTTCTCCTTTTGTCCATCCTATCTTTACCATCCATCGATGTCTCCATCTTGGTCAGTCATCCACCTTTCACTGAACTACGAGGGCTCTACGCTTTCACGTAGGCAAGACTAATCTTTGATCGGCCCCCGAGCCCCTAGGTCTTTAGGGTGGTCAGTCCCATGTCTTGTCTTCCTTGTGTCGTGCCATCAAGCTATGCCCTTATCTAGCTGGTTCTTAACAAACGAGATCCACTTGTATCATGAGATCCAATCGATTTTGAACATCCCGCGTCATAATGATCTTTTAGTATCCATCATCTTTGGTCTCAACAGGATGCATCCTTCCTAACAGACCTCATCAATCCCATCCATCCCCTTGATCCTATGGCAAAGGACATTTGAACTTGATTGCATCTTTTGATGCTTTTGGATTTTGTTTATCATTTGAGCTCCCTATCATCACTTGTCAAGACTGCCATAATCCATCATATTATGGTGTGTTTTGATTGGTCAACATAGGGGCATATCTTGATCTTTTTATGTCTATTTGTGTCTTCTTGGTTGTCCCACATAGTACCCACCAAGATCCCCGAGGTCTTATGTTATGCTGGGGCATCCTTTTGTGCTTGTGGTTACCTCAATACCTGGCCCGACCAAGGTCTTTGTGGCTTTGGGGTGTTGGGATAGCCTTCTTGTCTGTTGTGTTTATTTCATGCATTAGACACTATTACGCCTTGGTTCCACATACCCTGGCACTTGGTGTCTTATGCTATAGCAAAAATCAGTGCCCCAAAGATGGCAAATTATTAGGATTGCATCTCATTTTCCATTCTATCGTCTTGCATGTATCCCCCCATCCATCCTTATCTCTATCCAATCTCCATCCATTCCACTTAGCCTGAATCATCTAATCATATCCTTGGTCTAGTTCTCAGTCTTGTTACCAGCCTTGACCCATCATCATCATCATCCATTAGTATCCTTCCCTATCCCTTTGGTGTTGTTTTGGGATGTATCCTTCCCTCATCAACAACACTTTCATCATCATCATCAAGAGGTATTCTTCCCTATTTCTTTAGTGGTGTTTTGGGATGTATCCTTCCCTCATCAATACCACTTAGTGGGATGTATCCTTCCCTATCCTCGTGTTGTTTTGGGATCTTTAATTCCCTCATTAACAACCCTCCATCCATCATCAACCCATTTTGGCTTGTACCTTGACTGGGGCAACATCACCTTTTGTCCTCAAATCCATTTGTGCTTCATCCATTTCCATATCACTTACTCTCTTCCCCATCACCTTGCATCATCTTCCTCATCTCCCCTTGCATCACATCATCTATTTCGAGAGCACACACGTGTTCTCTTCAACCCGCATGTCCTCTCGAGGGGGTATCCTTCAAACACCAAAAATACACATAATACATAGATTTACATGAGAATTGATTACAAGAAAAATCCACCAACAAAAGGACAATAATAATTATATGCATAGGAAAAACTATCCAATACAATAAGTCTCTCTTGCAAAGTATCTCAATCTCCAAACTACAACATACAACCTCTAACTAGGTTTACCATACCTTCAAGAAATTGGCATTGACACAATTGAACCTCATTCCATCTATACAAGTAGATAGATATAGTCATCTTCATGGAATTCCAACCTAACTATCTAAATACCATGTAGAGTGTTAATGGTCATACTACCAAAACATGAATGTACATGACATCAACATACCATAGATTATAACATACATGACTTATTCTAATGGATAACCACCACATATAATAAGTCATTTCCACTCACACTTGGTCAAAGGTTGTTGAACATTTAGACTTGAGCACATCCAAAAATTCTTGCATTACAAGCCAATAACATCCATGGCTTGTAATAGTAGACACAAATACTTGACTAGTTCTAATTTCTTGTAATGCCTTTGATTATCTCCTAGAACATCACCATATTCCTAGCTATCACTACAAGTAATCTAATGATGCATGTGGAACTAAATTATCATACATAGTCTAGTAACTACTTATATAGTTATTCAATTGTGATTTCTTCTTCAAGTGAATTGTAGTTACAACCACAACAACACCAAACTTAGACAAGTCTCCATGCTAAACTGCAACATCTAAAACTAACTATAATTTACCACAACTCATTGTAACTAACTCTATAGTTTTTTATTAACTTCTATAATCAAACATTTCCAACATGAATTATAATAAGTTCAACAACCTCTCTCAGTAGGAACCTTAACAAGAACTCATTGCAAGTGGATAACACACCATTAGTCCAACACCATCCCCATTAATCTACTTATTATAAGAGAGTTTGTGGTATCTCAGGAAGTTAACCTCAGGCATGGGAAAGGGATCAAGCCATTGCATCCCTAAGCCATAAAAACTTAGTAGTACTTACAAGCTTTGTCAAATAATCAATAGTATCTACCTAAGTGTTAGTTTTCTCTATCTTGTATTTTATTGTCCCAATCATCTCCCTAATAAAATGATAATGCAAATTTAGTGGTTTAGTTGTAACCTAGTAAACATGATTCTTAGCTATACAAATTTCATTGAGAATCATAATTCAACACTACATGATTCTTAAAACTAATACTACTACCTAGTCTTTATAACAACATAACTTCTTTACAAACTTGTGTTGTCACCATGTACTCCATACTAATTTTGGACAATGTAACTAATGCTGCCACTTGATCATCCAACTTAATACAATGACATATACACTTGTTGACCTAATAATGCAATGACATATACACTTGTTGACCTATCATTATCTAAATATCAAACCTAATAACAATATAATATTTGATAACTACTTTTCAAATCAATGTTGGTGGAACACTCCTTGCCATACAAAAAATCCATCAAATCATCCATCATTAGAAATGGGAACATGTAATCGGTTGTGATCTTATTTATTGCTTTAAATTTTATACGCATTATTCTCTCACCTCCTTTCTTTGGTGTTAATATTGTTATTATCGCACATGAACTCAAAATTCCTTACTTAAATCCTTATTTGGTAACTCATGTGCTTGTATGTTCAGACTCTATATTTTCCCCTAAATTCATTCTATTTGCAATCTTGTTTGGTAAACTTTCTCCTGGGATAAAATCTATATGATGTCTAATGATCATCACCAATGCTAATACACTTGGAATATTTTTTGATATGATATCTTTATATTCTACCAGTAACTTTGAAATTTACATGGTTTCAATACTTGTGTATATGTGATGTCACACACTCTAGGTATCAATACAAAAATTGTATTCCCATATCTTAGGACATACAATAATTTCCTTCCATCTAGAAAACAAATTATAATGTTACCATAAACTTTTATTTCTCTTCCTTAATGAAACTAAAATATGTTTCATACCATCCTTCATCATAGTGAAAGAATTATCTCTCCCATCATGCATAACTTTCATATATTTTTATGTACTACTTAACTATAAAAGATAAAGATCCATTGGTGTAACATCATATAAAACCTCATCATGTTATTTACCTATCTTGAACTACACTAAATATTGTTCACTTATAAATACCTTATGTTCCTCTTGCAACCATGAGATTATGCATGGACTAGGATATTCCCACCTCTTCAAATTGAACTTATTAACCATCTCTTCTAATACGAAATCACAAGTATATATTATAACTTTATAATAGTTACCTTCAATCTTACACACAATCTTAAATAAATTCTTCTTTTTCATAGGTTCCTCTTTTTCCACACCATATATAGTTTCAACAAAACTCTTTTCATGATTAGTGACTCACCTCTTTTTATTTCATCTACCATTATTTGTGATCCTTTTGATACCTTGTGAGTATATGTGGTTCTTTTACTAGCATTTCATTGACTTTGGAAACACTCAAATACTTTACATAATTTTGATCCATTTCTAAAATAAATTCCTCTAAAGGAGCTACCACCAGATCTACCATGTATTCCTCTTCATCTTTAATATCCATTGATCCTATAATTGCAATATGAACTACTAGACTCTCTTTCATTGTAGTGTGAATTACAACCTTCTTTGTCATTGTAATATGCACAACTACTTTCTCTTATTCAACATCTTTAGCATATGATCTTCTAACATTGCATTGATATTTGACTCTCTTGAATCTTCCTCCTCTTCCTCTTTGTCAATTTTGTATGATCTCATATATATTTTTCAACTTTTCTACTACTTTTAATTCAATTTTTTTTTCTCAACTATTTGTAATCTTATCATGGCTAATTCTTCTTGAATGATTCCTCTCATTTTTTTTTTTATATATCTTCCTAGGTTTTCCTAATTTGCTTCACTATTTCTAGCCTTAGTTATCATTTTATAAAAATATTGAATATATTCCTTCATAGTCTTCTTCATTGCCTCAAGCTTGATAATCTCTTCAATATTTATAACTAGAAATCAACATGCATAAATTATTATTTTTAATTTCACATCCACCCTATCTTGTTTCTCTATTTTTTCCTTACCTCTTATATTTCTTTCTAATTTTAATTATTTCCACCAAATAGCAGCATGTCCCTTCAATTTAGTCTCTACAAAATTAACCCTATTAGAATTTATATATTTTTTATACTTAATATTCCTCTAGATTATTTATCCAAACAATAAGTTCTTCTAGATTCAAACTACTTGAATAACTTGCAATATTAATAATAAGTCTCTTATCTATTTTAGAAATAGTTTCAACATATTTCATTGATTTGTTTCTTATTCTAGATCTTATATATCTTGTTTGGAAATTGGTGCAATTTATTACTTGTTTTATAATGAGCAATTAAGAAAGATAAATTTGGTTACATTAATTATTACTAGAAGGGTAATTAATAATGATTATGATGGTGATGAATTATTATGTTAGTCTAACAAGAACCAGTGACACTTTCTCTCTTCTGCTTTAAGTTACAAAGAGGAAACGAAGGGGGGTTTATAATGCAATTGTTAATGTATTAACCTATATTGTAACCTACTAATTGAAAGAGTGGATTACTCTTATATATTGCTTACTTTTCTCTAGTAGATTTTGAGTGCGGTTCATGATGTGTGTGCCTATACCTGTAACGTAAAATGTTTACATTTTATAGTTATGCCTAAATATGGTAAATAGACATACAAATTGTAATGACTGTACAACTATTTTATATATGATAAGAAAGAAAAAAATATTCTAGTATTTTCATATTTATTAAGTGATTATTAGAGAGGTTATTACATGTGGTATCTCACATACACTTCTTTTGTTAGTTTCTTCATCACTGTTTTCAGCCTTTATATAGTTATGACCTCTTTTATATCTTCCTCTAAAAAATTCAATTAGATATCAATTGTCCTTATCATCTCAAACATTTCCTTTATCCTTCTAGCAAAATTAGCAACACCCTGACATCTACTCACTCTTTGTGGAGACATCTCAAATCTAAATCTAATGTAAACTACCTTAAAGTCAATATTCTATTCATATTAGTCTTGCAAATTGCCTCAAATTCAATGCTTTATTTATATCATCTTGTTGATTTCCTCAATTCAACAATCTATTTAAATATATGATCCCTCATATAAAAACCATGTTGTGATAATCTAATGCTCACTTTCAATATTTAAAATTATTCTCTAATACCACCTAATGTATTCATAGCCAAGGGTCTAATGAAGGATTATCCAACCATATAGAAAGTTTTTAGACTTACATGCATAATAGAACACATATAATAAAATAGGACTTTAATGTTTCATAGTCATGAAATTATTACAACATGCCACAATGGACTTACAACATGAGGGCTCAACCTTCAAAGATATATAGATAACTTATGTGTGAATTAAAGAATTGTCAATAAAATCTAATTGTTGACCACTAAGTTTAATCTACCACCAATAACCTCTTTCAATGATGAGGAGTGATGTATATAGTTATTCTTAGTCTTTATAATGATCTACGTCAATTACAAGGTGGTGAATAGCTTGAGGCAAGATAAAATATGTAATCAAGTAACATGTAGAAAGGGAATCTATTAAGATGGATGCAATGAATAATATATATTGGATCTTTATATGGTTCTTACCTCAAACCTTACTAGGACCAAGTGTCACCAAAAAGCTCAAATAGTTACTGCAAACTAGAAACAATGAGTTTAAATTGGAAATTTGATATTCTTGTGAATGAGTCAAAAACTAGAATGTATACCTTTATGGTAACAACCACAAGTTGTGGGTGCTACTAAGGAATTTTTTGGTAGTGGAAATATTTTGAAGGAATTAAACTCATCTTTGATTGTCCTTGTTCCTAAGAAACAAAGAGTTGCTTCCTTTGATAAGTTTCGCCCTATTAGTTTGTGTAACTCTATCTACAAGATCTTTTCCAAGGTGTTGGCAGTTAGATTGAAGAAGGTTCTTCCTTAAATCATTTCTCCTCAGCAAAATGGTTTTGTGGTGGGTAGGAAAATTCTAGACTCTATTCTTACTGTTCATGAGAATATCCATTCTTTAACTATTAATAAGCATGTTGGTTTCATCCTAAAGCTGGATTTTCTTAAAGCTTATGATAGAGTTGACTGGAATTTTTTCTCTAAGATTCCGAAAGCTTTTGGTTTTGGGGAGAAACTGTTGATTTTGGAGCTTCAGCTAATCTCTACCCCTAGATTCTTTGTTCTTGTCAATGACACCCCCTCTCCTCTTTTTTATTGTTCGAGGGGGTTGAGATAGGAAGATCCTATCGAGCTGATGCAAGAAGTTGGGTCTATAAAAAACTCAAAAAGTGGAAGTGTTTTTGCTATTTTTCAGAATTTTCCACACTTGGATTGAAAATTTGAGGCACTTACACAATGAATCTTTAAAAAAGTCAATAATGTTAAATTTAGAATTCTAAATCTAGTTTCCAAATATGTAATTTATTCAAATACCCAGATGATAGAAATTGAATTTTGATAGGGATGTATAAAAGCAACTTTTTAAAAGTCTTTTTTGACCATACCATGCACATGTACGGACACCACTTTTTGACCCAAATAAAAGTATTTTTCTAATTCCTTTTGGGGCAAGATAACTAACAACATAAATATTGATGAGGATAATTTTTTGTAATTTTTTTTATTGAATTTCTATTGGCCTTAATTGTTGTTTTTAAATATCAACGTGTACAAACAACATAATTGCACCTAAACTAAACAATTCTTGATTTTTTTTTTCATTGTGTAGAGAATTGTCTGAAGATTGATGCCATATAATTTTTTTACAATAAAATTAACCAAAAAAAAGTTATTAAAAAAAACGTCTGATATTTCAAGTTTATGGACTAGTTTGGTTAGAAATTAATTAAAAATAACAAATATAATCCAATCTTTTAAAAAATATATATTTGGAAACTAGACATTGTGTTCTCTAATGGGTTTTAATTTTATAGATTGATTCAGAAAAAAAGTCCATTAGCCATATTGCCAAAGCTGGATGTTTCTCTTGAACTTGCCTTAGTTTTTTAGTTGTAGGTCAAAGGCTAAGGGTCGAGTTACCAAGCCTTTTGTTGAGCCTAAAACCGAGGCAATATGTGGATTAGAGATTCAAGATTTTAAAAACGCGTACATATTACAAAATGCATATGCATTCTTTATTTGCTTGACTATTTAAAAAAAAAACTTTTTAGAAATGCAGACGCATTTTAAAACGCGTATGTGTTTTGTGTCACAAAACACATTTAAAATGCATACGCGTTTCTAAAAGATATTTAATTTTTTAAATAGATGACCTGTATGTGTTATAAAATGTGTATGCGTTATATTTAACATGTATGCATTTTTTAGTGCATACACATTTTTTAGGCTCAGGTACCTAAAACATAACACATATATGTTTTTTTAATAACATGTACGCATTTTCTGCGAGATTTTTTTTTGGCCGAAACTTCCCCTCTTCATGGACCCAACTTCTTGCTTTTACCCTATCTCTCCTTTTCTCTTTATTATCATGGTGGAATCTCTAGGCCACCTCATTCAAAGATTTATCGATTCAGGTCAGATGTCTAGTTTGCCTCCATCTCAAAACCTCATTTTCTCCCATCAACAGATTGTTGATGATACTCTTATGCTTGGGGAGTCATCTATTAAGGAAGCCAAAGCTATTAAGCTTATTTTGTAGAGATTATAGGCTGCTTCGGGGTAGAAGAATAGTTTACCTAAAAGTGTTATTTTCTTCTTTAACACTCTTGAGTAGAGGTAGATTAAAATTGTGATGCTTTTGCAATGTAAGATTGGTGAGCTTCCCACGTCCTATTTGGGCTTCCCCCTATGTTCTAATGTGGTTCTTGAGTCTTTTTGGTCGGGTTTGATCGATAAGTTCAACTCCAAATTGGCTGGTTGGAAGGGCATGTTGTTAAGTCAATATGGGAAAGTGCAACTTATCAAATATACTTTTTAGAACCTTCTAGTTTATGCTCTCAGCTTGTTTTATATTCCACAGAAATTTGTGGATAAGGTAGAAGATATTCAAAAAAAATTCCTTTGGTTTGGGGTCGAAGACAAGAAAAGAGTTCATCTAGTCTCCTGGGATGATGTTTGTAGGCCTAAAAAGGTGGGCGGTCTTGGCATTCATAAAATAAGATAATTCAATTTGGCTCTTCTTGGTAAGAAAATATGGAACCTAATTTTTGCTAATAGTGAGTGGGCTAGAATTTCCAAGAGCAAATATCTTTGTGGTGTGGACCGTATAAGGGATCTGTTGTTTTCTGGAACTATATGGTTAAGGCTCACAAGATTGTTTCTAAAGGTCTATTTTGGCAATTGGGAAATGGTAGGAAAATTATGTTTTGGGATGATTGTTGGTTTGGTAATAGGCCACTTAAAGATGAGCCTTGGGCCCTTCCTCCTATGGATATTTGTATTCAGAGGTTTGGCAGATTTGTTGTTGACTATATGGATAGGGTGCAGTGGAAAAGGTTGCATGAGGTGGAACCAGGGTTGGAGGGTCTCTTTGATGGTCTTTTTTTAGTCCATATTCCTTCTTATGCCCTTGCTAATAAGATTGTGTGGAGGCCTTCTTCTAATGGTAAATTTTTTATGTCTTCAGCCTTTGATCTTCAAGTTTCTTTTTTTGGCCTTGCCCCTTTTTGGTCCTCTCTTTGGTTCCCTAAATTGATTCCTAAGGTGAATATTTTTTCTGGCTTTTTTGCCAAAATAAGGTTTTAACTACTAATAATCTTGTCAAGAGAGGTTTTATGATGCCTAACAGATGCTTTCTATGTGAAGAGGAATCCGAGGATTCCTTTCATCTCTTGATTGGATGCAAATATGTTAGAGAGGTGTGGGCTCATGTTCTTTCTCTTTGGAATCTCAACTGGGTGTTTCCTTCTTCAATTAGGGAAGTGTGGTCTCAATGGGTGGGGCTTGAACATCTAATCCTACTTTGCTCTTCCTTTTGGCTCTCTCTTTGCCTCACATTGCTTGGGGTATTTGGTTGGAGTGTAATAATAAGATTTTTAGGAGTTCAGCTCTTCCTACTCTCTCCATGGATTTTAAAATTTGAGACGCTATCAAGAAGAAATTTGTTTTTGGAGCCTTTTTTCAAAATGGCCCAAGGATTGTGCTTAAGCCAAGTGACATTTCTATTGTGCAAAATTGGAAGCTGCCATGTGATATCTCTCTCCCTTTGACTAAGGGTAAAGCTTCTAGAGATGATGTTGTTTGGAAGGATCCTTTGGTTGGATGGGTGAAAGTTAATTTTGATGGTGCTGCTAAAGGTAATCTGGGACCTACTAGTTGTGGGGGAGTGTTAAGAAATTCTAATGGTGGGTTCATTTTCATTGTGGCGTTCCCTTTGGGAACCCAAAAAAACCACTTCGCAGAAGCATCTGCAGCCTATCATGGTTTGAAGATGGCTCAATTTAATAGCTTTAGGAAGGTGTGGCTTGAGGGAGATTCTCTAAATATTATCAATAATTTGAAGAAGTCTTTTGTCCCCTTTTGGAGTGTTGAGTCCCTTATTTTTGATGCCATTGAAATGTTACATTCTTTTGATGAATTTTATATTTCTCACATTGTTAGGGAAGGTAATGGTCTTGTGGATGTCTTTGCTAACTTTGGTGTTAGCAGCTATAAGGTTTGGGATGTGGATGATCCCCTTCCTATTGAGGCAATGGCCTGTCTTAATAATGATTACTAAAGATGTTGAGTTGGATGGCAGCTTCATCATGATCTGTATTGACATGACCTTGTTCACGTGGAAGATCATTGCTTGGAGTAATCATGAGTTGGATCGTGCCTAGGCTTATGTTAATTTGATCAATCTTTGTATGGGGCAACCTTCAAGGTTAATTATGAACCTCTGCTACCATGTCATTTTCAAATGGATTGTGGGTATTTTCTGGCCTTTGTTCTTGAGGCTTCTCTTAATTATTTATAAAGTTCTCAAGCTCTTGGGTTTTGCTAAGTTTATGATCATGGGCGATGATAGAAATAGGGCAGAGCCTTTCTCCTATGATACCTTGAAAAATAAGGCTGAAGTATGGGAAATTTTGTAGAAGGGTGGGCACATGTCATACTTGGAGCCGCTTCGTGGGAATGATTCACAAGCTACAAATTTATTTGTTAAGGGATGGAATAATAGGGTTTTGAAGTTGGGTGGTACTGAATTTTATATCAATGAGGATTTCATAGCGAACATTACTTGTCTTTCCATAGAGGGTAGAAAGGTATATAGAGATAAGAAGGAATCTAATGCTGCTATGCAAATTTTCTTTAAAGGGGATGAAGAACTGAAGTTCAAGTATGCTAAAAGTGTTGGATATCACTGTAGTTCAATCAAAGCTCTATGGGGAGATGTTGCTAAAGAATTGATGAGGTACATAACCTTAGAAGGTTGATTCTTTGCTATAAATGGTTATCATTTTTTTTTGTTGAATCACTTTCATCATAAGAAGAAAGTTTCCTTTCCTTTCTATCTCTTGGATTCTTTGGAGAGTGGTCTTAAAGACCATAAAATAAATTCTAAGAATTATGTGCTACATGTTGGTTTAATTCTTCTGATAACAGATTATGCCAAGGCTTTTGTGGTTCTTAAGCAACTTGAAAAGGCTCCTAAAGGTAAGCAAAATAAATCAGCCTTAGAATATGAGACTGTGTTGGAGGAGGAACTGCTGCGTCGAAAAAGGAAAAAGAATATAGGGGTTTTGGAGGAGTCTGAGTCAGAAGAGGATGTGGACTATGTTCTTGACTCTCAAACCTCTATGGAAGTGTATTCGTAACCCCCTGCTTTGGGTAAGAGTGGAAAAGGTAATCCTTTTCCTGACCCAAGTGATTATGAGACTTGCAGTGAGGAAGGGGTCGGTGTTAAACCTTGTAGAATTGGGCCTGTTGCTCCCTCTACCATTTTGAAAGAAATGATTGATGTTGAGGAGGATTTGACTCATACACCCCCTGTTTTAGGATCTAGGAGAAGGGTTTGAAGGAAGGTAGCAATAAGAAGATGGCTAAGAGGTTAGGTATCCCTGTGTTGGAGGAACCTCTTGTTTCTTCTTTGAAGATTGGTGGCAGGCAAGATGCTATGGATACCCTTGCTAATGGAAAAGAAAAATAGGAGGATGGTGGCTAAGGACGTTGCAAGCTCTCTTCGTAAAATTCAGACACTGGTGGCTAGTGCTAAAGGTAAGGATGTTTGTGAGAACCAAGAAATGAATAGTAGCTCCCAGGAGGGTGAAGTTGAGGCTATGGATATGTTTAATATTAATTGAGAGGATCTGCCTAATGTTGTGGGTCTAGCTAAGGAGGGTACTATTTCCTTGTGTAGGTTGTTCAAATGGTTTTTTCATGAGCTTAATATGACTAATGTGAGGGTTTAGGGGGTTGTGAGCAAAGCTAGGGAATCTTCGTAGTCTTCTATACAAACTCAAGTTGACTAGCTATATTATGCCCTAAAGATTGTTGCTAAGGAGATGCTTAAGCTAAAGCAAATTTTTGAACAAAGAATTGTGAATTTGGAAGTACAGATGGATTAGGTTAACATGAAGTTGGATAAGGTTGTTGAAGTTACTAAAAATGTTATGAGGAATGAGGCTAAGGGACTTACTATTCTCAATGAGAAAGCTTAGAAATGGATGGAGGGAGATCTTGGTGATAAAAATGTCTGGGAAAGGGAGGTGGTGGAGGAAGCTTCGGTTGATAAGGTTGTTGGTTCGTAGGATGTTTTTACTAAAGAGGTAAATGTTTTGGGGCCCAATGCTTGAACTCGCAACAAGACTAAGATGCAAGATGGGGTCCCTGTGAAAGAGATTTCTAAAGTTATGGATGCACATTAGAAGATAATCAAGAGCAACATGGAAGCTTCTAATATTTTGAAGAATATGTAGTTTTTTTGTTTTTGTTCATCCTTTTTGGCAGCTGTCTTGCTAATGTTTTGTTGCGTGTTGGTTGTTGGTTGTTGGTTGGTCTGTTTAGTTATCTTTTGATACAACTTTCCTTTTTTGTAAAGGGTTTTGATGTCCCTTCAAAACCTGCTTTACCTCTAATAAAAAACAACCACAAGCTGTGTTGAGCATACATGATGACTAAAATGTTATCATACACCTATGCAAGCAAGCAAAAAAAAGTAAAATAATATTTTTTTTGTTGATGCAAGATTGCTCTTACACTTTGGATGCTCCTATATCATTTCAATTTCTATAATGGTTTACATGTTTATCCTTCCACACTTAGGGGGAAATTATTAGTTTTCATTGCACCTTCACCATTTTTATATACTTCACTTGCTTTTAGTTTTACATTTATTTTAATTTATCACTAAAGATTACACACTTTATTTGTTTTATCTATGTTTGCAATGTGTTGTCTCTTTTGTCTTCTTGTCTTTTAATTACTTATGTTCATTAGTCATTGAGCCAATATTGTTCTATCATATGCTTCTTAGAGCCTACTCATTGAGCCAATATTGCTATATCATGCTTCTTAGAGCCTACTCATTGATCTTGTATTGTTATATCATAATTGATATAAATTATACATTGATCTTATGTTGACATGCCATGGCCTATATTTTGATTCTTAGATTGATAGATTGAGGCTATATTGATACATCACACTTTTTGGAGTTTCTTATTACGCTATTTTTTCCATGTCATAATTTTAATATTTATATCTTGGCCATACATTGTCATATCACATTCTTAGAGTTATGTTGATCTTGGGGGAACATCGTGTAATCTCCCATTACACATAGATATTACTTTGTTATATCTTTGTATATTATTTGAAAATATACCTTCCCCCTTACATATATTATGATTTAATCACCACATATATATCCTTGATCGATATCATTCTTTCACCTCATACCTTATATTTTCCTATTGTCATATCTATATGATGCACCTTCATAGTTACACCTTTGTATTTAAGGCCATCATGATTTTTATTTGGATTTATTGTATCTTCAAGAGCACATCTTATAGTGGTAGCATCACACTTCCCCTTTACACATTGTGCCTACTTTTTGCTATATTTTTGGGACTTTCCCTAACTTCATGCCTTTAATTTCAATTTTATGCCTTAGCATAACTCCATGCCTTTGTCATGACTTCGCGCCAAAATTATTCCTTATGCACTATCACGAGTGTTTTCACTATTGAGGGTCACCTCAACATTGTTCCTATTTTTTCCATGCTAGAGGCAACATTACTATTCCTTGATATATGTCTAGCCCATGTGTGCTTACAATGCTTTATCATTTTATATGTTCAACATGCTTATAACATGATCTATTCAATATTGTTATTTCTTAATATGATGCATATATTACATGCTTATCTCTAGATTACATTTATCATATACAAATTTCCCTCTCCTTCAATTCTTGCATCTTATGGATACAACCAATTGGAGGGGCATATATTATTACTAACTTTCATATGATCAAATTTCTAGGTAGTGATGGGTGCTACAAAAACTCGCTACTGTAATCGAGCATAACTTTATCATATTACTACAAAATTGAGTAGATCACATTCTTCCATAGTCGAGTGGAGTCACATGACCACAATCAAGTGAAGCATTTTTATATTACTATCAAAACATGCAAAATATTTCTAATTTCACTCATTTCCTATTGTTTTGATTTTGTAGATAGCTTTCATGTTTCTATATTTTATATCAAATTTTCATTTATGAGAAATAACCTCTTTAGTATACACTTTTTATCTATTTTGTATTCTACATGGAGAGCACATACCAAAGGACATACTTACATGATCACACCTTGCAAGGTTCATTACTTTATACAAATGCCATGATGTTATCCTTTGATTATTTGAATATTTATTTTACATGTGTGTTTGTGAGTGCTACATACTTTGACATACATGATGACTTTACGATTCACATACATCTCAATGTGGAGGCAAAATACAATGGTGGAATTTGCATACCTATGTAATTTTCCATTTAATTTTATGTTTATTTTGAGGAAATATCTTGCTACATGTACATAGTGACAAATGACACAGCCTTGTGTGAAGTTGGGTTCATTCCCCTCTACTTCTATTTTGTTCATACACACCTATCTCTATAATCTTAACCCTATACTCTCCTTACACACACACATCTATATATTTTCCTTGTCATCCCACTTATCAGATTCTTCTATGCACCTATTCTCATTTATCTATTAGCCACTCTTGTATCTAACTCACTGCCCACACTAGGACACTTGCACAATTGTGAATGTGACCCTTATCATTTTTTATTTCAAATTTGGCCAATGTGTCCCATTCACTCTCCCACCTTGAATCGACTAAGCACACATTTGACACAATTTGATACTATGTGCTAGTATTTAAAGACACTCAATGCATTAATTTATAATCATTTGAACAATACACGTTCTTTCTCATCACACAACATTAGAGCAATTAATAGCAATTCATTTCAATTTGGTGCAATAAAGGGAGTAAAACATTTACATAATAGAGCCTTTGCTTGTTATTGTTTTGATCATTTATCACTTTATGGGGGTTGATCTAGGAGAACTTGCCTCCTTGCAACAAATGAACAACCCTTTAGCTATTTTAAATACCATCAATTCCCTAGATCTCTAGAAAGGGCAAAGCAAACATCCATCCATAAGATAAGCAAAACATTGTTATTATATGAGAACATGTTTAAGCTTAGAGTACACATTTGTAACTATGATTTTGTCCTCGATCCACAAACTTATATTCTATTAAAGTACAAATCTAATGTAGACATTGAAACATTTTACTAATAAAAGGATATTTTTTCATAAACATAATCTCACTACAAAATATTCTTCACCTTTCAATCATAAAACTAAATACCTCGATCTTCTTATTTACTTTCCTAAAATAACAAATAGTTATGAAAGAGAAAGACATGGTTTCATCCTTCAACCTTCCTCCTCCTAAGATACCTCTTAACATAGTTTGTAGGATAAAGACATTTTAAATAGTAGAAAAAGAATCACGTGCACTCATAGACAAAAGTGTCGGCGGTGGATAAAAGCGCACTTAGACTTTATTAAGCTTAATTTTTTCTTAACTGACAATATGCGCGTGAATGTTTGGCCACCAAATCTATGGTAACGTGCCGTCCAAGGTAACAAAGACGGTGCCACATTTTAAATGTTATCCCAAACCTACGATTAGGGTTTCCATCACCAACGTACAAAAAGTATAACCCTCTCTTTAAAATTCAAAATTTAAATTTGTATTTCTCGAACCTTTTCATTAACCGTTGTGAGTAAATGTACGTTATGCTAATTTGTGTGTGATTGTGGGATTCAAAGATTCTCATTTACTCATTTGAAAGTATATTGAGCTATTATTTATGAGGTATAAATGAGTATTGTTGGGTTGTATCAATAATATATTTATAAGAGTGTCCTAACAATATTTATCAAGAAAAGAACATATCATTCAAGGTCTATTTCATGTTTGCTTGTTGTCCTCGATCATTTTCTTTAGAATTGTAAAGTCGATTCATTAGGGTTTTGCTTGAGGAGAATATGACCTTTGAAATTTGACAAATTTGTCAAATGTGTTTGGGAACACCACCTCTACTTACAAAAAGCGAGCATCACAATTTAAGGTGAGCAAATTACATTAGACCACCCCTTATGAATTCAAGTCCACATCAAATATTAGGTCCACACTTATAGAGATTAGATTCACACTCATAAAAGGTGAGTTTGAGTGAAGAAACAATGGATTCGCATAGTCAAGATCTTTATTTGAGTCAACCCCAAAAATATAAAGTATTACAAATTGGTTCTTGACAACTAGAATTTATTCATCATTAATCCTTGAACTAATTGTTACATCCTTCACATTTAGGGGAGAGGACTCGGTAGTTGAGCACCTTAACTTCGCGCTTCTCACAATCCTATGTGAAAATTTCAAATCACTCCCAATTTTTTACAGTAGCTTACTTGGCAAGTCCCTTGCTTATAACTAAGGTTTCAAGGCCACATCATCCAATATGATGCCACATCAACATGCTTTTTGTCAAGGTGTCCAAAAAGCCCCCCACCAAAAAAAGAGACTGATACTTGTGCACTAAATCATGTTTTATTGGTGCACTGATGTGACATCACATGATTTATTCTTTTTAGATCTAAGGAATACATTTCATTCAATTATGGGTAGTCATCATCAACACTAACAACTTTAAAGCCATAACTATTGGTCTAATATTGTTAAAAACATTGGGCATTAGATCAACAAATGCTGTAACAACTGTTGGAACATGCTCATAATTACTCTTATTTGAATATCAATCCCAACTCATTACCTTTTAAAAAAATTAATTTATTTTAATTAATGATCTTAGGCCAATTTCTATAGAAGAATATATTTATTTTGAACTCCAATATTCAACAGTAATTTTTAGTTTTACTGAAAATTAATATTTGATAGTTAGTGCATTTCCATTCTTATGTGTAGTTAGTGAGAGTCTCATTAAAAATTTGGGTCTAGAGAATGAAAATGATTGTTGGTTTCTATTAATATTATAGTTTTGTCTTCAATTTCATGGAAATAATTAGATTACATAAATATTGTCATTTCTATTTTTACAAAAAATTGTAGTATTGTAAAAAACATAAATTTAAATTAAAAACTGCCTTTTAACTAAATTGCCACAAGATCTTACCCACTTTAACTTAATAATATTCTAAAAAAATTATTATCTTAAATACTTACAATTGAAAAAATATTTGTAAAAATGAAAATGCGCAACAATTACTACTATTTATTTTAAGATAAATGACATACAACTACTTAGAAAGTCTTATATATTGCACGCACTTCCTTCCCTCTCAACCATCTCTTGAATTAAATATCAAAATAATTAATTGTTTCATGTGGAGATTTAATTTTTTTTATTGTGTGGGCCTTTCACTTATTGAAATCCCTTTGATTCAATATTGTAGACCAAGTGTGTTTAAACGTGGAATGCTTATGTGCTTTGAGATAGACAACTTAATGATTAGTTTGACACTTTCAAAAATACATTTATGTTGATGAAATGTGGCATGTATTTAGGTGGGACTTATTAATAATTAATTATATGTTCCTTTTAAGAACTTTCCAATGTAACTTTTTCAGGAAATGTTAATTGAGGACCATACATATATATACATGTAGAAGTCATATAACAACTCCACTTTACTGATGTAGACTTAGTAATAAAACTTTTCCATCAACTTAGTAATCCCTAAAAAAAATTCCCTTTCATGTGGTTGTATGTTTTAATTGTTTGTTTTTTATTTTTTATTGTTAGTTTTTAGGGGATTAATATTTTCGCCTAAATGATATGTTATTAGTGTTGTCTTGTAAGGTGAATAAGGAAAATTAAGAGTTTCCTAGGGTTTGATTTTTGTCTATTTTTTGTGTATTTATTTAGTTCTTGGTTAGTCTATGTTTAATTTTGTTAGTTGAGAATATATTTTTCATTTTTACAAAATGTTTGAAAAATGTTGTTTATTAGGGAAGAGGGTAAGGAAAGAATTAAATATGTTTTTTAATGTTATTTGTGTTGGTTGCATGTGAGCATGTATGTGTGTAGTTGGTTGCGACTTGAAGGTATTGGATATTGTGTGGCAAGGATATGTCCCACATGAAATCAAATGAACATGTGTGAACATGCATCAAATATTTTGAAGGACAATTTAGAACGTTTAAATAATCTATTTAAGAATTCCATGGACATTCCTTGTTGTGGGCCTTTCCCTATCTGGACATGTCTTGTGGGTTTGGTATGTAGATGTAATTACCACCTAAGCAGGCTTTATGTAGGTTATGACTGAGATTGATTTCACTAATAGATTGACTTGGCCATTTAATTGAATTAGGAAATTTTGAATCTTTATTTTAGGCTCTGAAAGTGTGTGTTAATGTCTTGGCCTTTACCAAGAGCACCTTTATGTTTCCAATCTTCAGTTGCAAGGATCTCCAACTTATATGTTTGTATCTTCTTGCCTTCCCAAGCTATGTTATCAATGCTAACTTGGAACAACTACAAAGCGAGTTTGGGTTTTTTTATTAATGATTTTCATTACCACAATATTGTGTGTCAATGAGGATTGTATTATGTGTATTCTACTTATTTTAGGATTGCTTGGTAATGATGGTCATTTGTTTATATTGCGCATGTCAAAGTTTCTTCATTTCAGTTTGGTCCTTCAATATTTTGGTGAATTTGTAGGTTTAATTTTCAATTAGAATATGCATATCTATCTATGAACAAGTTGAGGAAGAAAATTTAAAGTACTCATTCTTTTATACAATATTACTTTTTCTTTTGTTGCCTAGTAGGCTATTTGCTATCCCAGTGAAAGACCATTTTACTGATTGTTTGTGTTTTTATCTACTATTTTTTTAATTTCAATTGCTTGTATTTGATGGCGATGTGAAGCATTTTCCCAAATGCAAAATATATTTCATTGGTTTCATAAAATCCATATTCATTGTTTGTTGTCCTCTCTCCTCGTTGCTTAGTTTTTACTTGTAAATTATTTGGTAACTATTAGTAAGTTTAGTAAAATTGAATTGCAAAATATTCCTTTGATGTCTTATTTTGAAGGATTTTACTTTTATAATGTTTTTTCTTCCATTGATTTTTATGCACTTTGCATATCATCAAGGTGGTGGAGCTTTAAGAAGTTCCATGCCTAATGAATCCAATATTGGAAATAAAAATAGTTCAGTGAAAAAAAAATTGATAATATTTCTCTATAAATATCTTAGAAAGCTCTCTATTATCATTGTAGATTACTAATTAAATTCATTATCTATAGGGAATTTAGAGGTAAAAGGTGGTATCTCATATTTAAAAAAATATGAAAAACAAGAATTTATGTAGATGAATAATTAATTAGCAACACCAAATTGACGCTTTAAATCCATCATGACCAACATCACAATTTTGGCTAGACATTTTTCTAAAAATATAAGGTTTTTATGGAGTAAAAAAGGTTCGAAAACATTTCTTTTTGCAAATATCCTAGATGAAAAAATGTTAGAATTTTTTTCATTTTTAGTGTATAGGATAATCATAAAAGTGGATGACTAGTTTAAATCCATAATCTTTAGGAAATGTAGAGGTAAAAGGTGGTATCCCAAGTTGCATGGATTTTGAGGAAGCATTGAATTATTTAGATGAATAAGTAATAAAAAAATATGATCAATGAATTAACATTATTTTAATTTATTATCCTTTATCCTTAATGCAGTGATCTCAACACGTCATGAGCTCATATGTCAATGTTGAAGAGCTTTTAATAAGTATCAAGAAATAATAAGGTATGAGAAAATAAAGGCCAAGTCGGGAAAAATCTATATCTATCCTAGGGTATGTGCCTCCAAGTTGCACTGTTAAAAATTACTTCTTTGTTAATAACATAAGTACCTATTATGCTTTTTTGCAACCCTTGTCATTTGATTGTGACTCCTTAGAATTTACTTATTTTATTGTAATGTGTTTCCTTCTTTTTTCATGTATAATTTATTTTATGTGGAAATAGGACATGTATTGAGACACAATCTATAATTCATGCAATTGTAATGGATAGTTAATTCCCATGATTAAGTGTTTACATATGAGAACTTATGAATCAACTTATTTAAAACCTAATCCTTAGGTTAGGCAGAGGGATGAGGTTATTTTATTATACAATGAAAATTATTGAAATGTATATGACTAATGTATAACTTAGATGTGAAATATTAACCTTAAGGTCAAATAAAAGAGCATTAGTTCAATCAATAAACGCCATGAATTTATTTTATCTCAAACAAAAAATATTAAAAATATTATATAAAGTTGTGTTATTTGTGACTTTGGATAATTGGTTTGTGACAAAAATGAGAAGACAAATCTTTATTTTACTTGAAATACAAACCTACTTGGTAACCCTTCTACCATTATCTTCATATGGCACCATAATCCAAGTAGACACACCATTTTTTGATGATGTAATTGAACCAACGATAGAAGCAAAATAGATCCTCAAAAAAGTAGAAACACCCTTGACATTTGAGACAACATGCCCTTGGTAAGAATTATTTTTTATTTCAACCACTAGCCTAAGAAAATGAATTTTACCACAAAAAGCCAACACCAATTCTAACATTGGAATAGTTTAGAATGCGTGTAAGAATTATCATAGACTCAAATGTAGAAAATAACACACAATCAATGGACCTAGATGCACCTTTTAATGGAGGAAAATACAACCATCATTGTGTGATCGGGGTTACCACAATCCCACAAAAGACTAACAAAGCATGATGAATTGAGGAAAGATTCGACACTTCTTGGAGGTTTGTAGAACTAGGGCCTTTACATGTGATAACAATCATCATTGTATTGAAGTGTTATGGTGTTAGAATTTTAATTATTAATAATATTTTATTATTATTATTAAGGTTGTTACAATAAGGTTCAAATAAAACATATTAAATTTATTATTCTTATTTTATTTCTTCGATTACTATTATTAATATTGTCATACACTTTTTACTTTATGTAAATTATTATGATTATTATTCTTATTAAAATGTTCAAGATTGTGAATTAAGGGTCTCCACAAGAAATGAAATGAACTTTATTAATGACGTCCACAAGACCAACCAGTCTATGGGGACCAGACAGTCTATGAGACCCAAGATTGGAAACAACACAATGATCCTAGGAGACACAATTAACAAACCCTAGCTTTTGCTTCTAAGTGTCCACTACTTCTTTGTTGATCATGGTTCTTCTGCTATGGATTTTGACCAGATAATTTGTCATCTAAATAATAAGAAGTCCATAAAAAAAAAAGAATTCTTCCAACTAATAAAAATATAACCAATTCCATATATTATAAGCCCCCTATAGACTAAGTTGTTGCACATGAAATGAAATGAATTTTTTTAATGACGTCCATGAGACGAAGTAGTCTATGAGGACCGAATAGTCTATGAGACCCAAGATTGAAAACAACATAATGACCCTAAGAGACACAATCAACAAACCCTAGCATTTGCTTCTAAGTGTCCACTATTTCTTTGTTGATCATGGTTCTTTTGCTATGGAATTTGACCAAATATTCTGTCATCTTTACAATTCGTTCCTTCTCGAACAAAATACGGGAGAGGACCCAATACCTGAGCATGTTTCAATAGTTGTGATAGTAGTTGTTTATATAATGCATAATGTTTTTATCAATATTGGACCAATAGTTGTGACTTTAAAGTTGTTAGTGTTGATGATGACTACCCATATATAAACAAAATGTATTCCTTTGATCTAAAAAGCAACCAATCATGTGATTCCACAACGCTCAATAAAACATGTGAATTCACAAGTATTGGTCTCACTTTTTTTTTGGGCCTTTTTGGACACCTTGACAAAAAGCATGCTGATGTGGCATCATATTTGATGATGTGGCCCTGAAACCTTAGTTATAAGCAGGGGACTTGCCAAGAAAGCTGCTGTAAAAAATTGGGAGTGATTTGAAATTTCCACGTAGGATAATTAGAAGCTCAAAGTTAGGGTGCACAACTAATAGGTCCTCTACCCTAGTTAAAGACTCAACTTTTAGAATATCATTTGGTATGAAAGTCTTCATAGATGGAATGTAATGACATCTTGTTTCCATAGTTTTTGACGTGCAGATACACAAACCTATCAGCCCATTCCTTTTTAAATATTTTCCACTCTGTTACGCACCATAAACCTTTCCTGTCCTTTTACCTCTCCTCAGAATAAGTTCCACGTGAACGGCAAAGCTTTCCATCTAAAAAAAGAAGGAAATGTCAATCCGTGGATCAATGATGGGCGGACGGGCGAATCATGGTATTAGACGTCTGTTACAGTTACGTACGTGTAAGTGGGTAAATGAGCTGAGGTTATTTGAAACAGTTGCTCTAAGGGTAAACGTCAAATCTTTTCACAAGAAAAGCGTTAATGCCCAATGTGTAATTATTTCCACCGCTGGCAGAGTGTCAGTAGGTACTTGATCTATAATTCCATCAAGACTTTGATCATTGGGTGATGGGGCATGAAATGCCCACAAAGGCCAAATTTGAATCTGAAAGCACTGTTTTTGTCGTACAAAAGTTCAGTACCAATACCATTCTGCCCTGTTACCACCGTATCCATACCATTCTGCTTTGTTAGCATACATATCCACCCGAGACCATTGGACGGTCTGTATTCGAATACTTTTTCTTATTTCTAATTTTTTTTTGGCTCCCAAGGGGTAGTTTATCCATTTAATTTAGTGTTGTGGACTGTTTACCCACCACTCCTCCGATGTAGAAGGAGCTGGTTATCTGATCTAAAAGTGTGGTAATGGGAATACGTTTGGTCCCACACACTACTGTCCTTTTTCCTCGTTAGATTGTCTATAGTATGGCAGATTAGTTCACACTCACATGGTAATTGAATGGTGTTGGCAACCACTAACCACCTTAACTTTTAGAGTCAGTACAGTTTTCATGGTGATTAAACTTGACAGGAGTTTAGATGTATCTGCTTAGTTTCATGTTGTTTATATCTCAGTGGTTGAGTTTTAGTTTTAATTGTAAAAGATTTTCATCGATATTTTGGATCTTAGTGATATCGAGTTTTCACAATCTATATTGATGCTATTTTGATGATGGAATACTGAGTGTGATCTGAATCGTTGATGTAAAAGTTATCATACAATTGAATTCAGAAAACCTTTCCAACAATAATTTTGGATCTTGTTCCGTGGTCTATTTAGGAAAAGATTGATCTGAAACTTTGATTGAAAAACATACACAATTGAAACCAAAAAATAATCATATGCATTTTTTTATGAATTATGAAAAATTCATACCAACTATATCTATACATTCAAAACTATTTGTATCTGTATATTTCTCCAATTTAGATCTATGAACAGAGATTCTAAACGAAGTTTAAGATTTAATAACAGAGATTAGATACAGTTTGTATGTACACATACAATGTACATTTAAACTGCTGTCAAATTTGAAAGTTTGAATAAAGTATTTTTGGTATCAACATCTATAACTTGTCACTTAGTGCCTTCATTTACAGCTGCTGCATCATGTTACTACCTACCAGCTTGCTGAATCATATTTCATCATTAATATGATAAAAGTAAACAATTTTAACCATTTAAATTCTTTCCTTGTATCATTTTAAAATTTGTTTAGAGGCCTAAAATTAGGCGACCACTCAAAGAACTCAGATAAGCTAACGTGTAAGGTGCAGATTCAGTCCAGAGGGCTGGGAGTGCATGCAAGCTGTTCCGTACAACAGAGCTGACAGGAAATTTGAAAACTAAAACTTGAATATTTGAACCCTTAAGTTACCATATTCGAACCCCAAATTTTAATTTGTGATTACCATTTACGAAATAATCTGATTCGGTAGGAAATGATCAGATTCCTCCGCGTTAAAAGTTAAAAGGCCATTTGCAACGCGCTATAAATTAGTGCTTTCCTGCTTAGCAAGCCGCAACACTGTCCTCCTGGTTTTTCACCTGAGCAGAGACTGTATTTCTGGACAATAAGTAGAATGGACTTTCAATGCAGGTGGGGTGTGAGTTTAATGCTGTTGGGTTGGCTGTATGTTGCGACGGGTGCCAAGAACATATCTCTTGCACGAAGTTTGCTGCAAAATAATGTCGCTCGGACGCCTCCAATGGGGTGAGATATGTTCAGAATATAAATGGTTTCTGCCTTCTCGCTGTTCTAATCAGTACTGAACATTTTACTGTTGGTTTTCACCTGTGTGCAGATGGAATAGTTGGAATCACTATGGTTGCAATATCAATGAACAAATTGTGCGAGACACAGGTATTTGAAATTTTTTTCTCTAAGAAGCTTCATAATCTTGATTATGATCTCTCAAATTTTGTTTTTATTCATAGGTTTGTGTTTATGCAGCTGATCATTTGGTCTCGAGTGGGCTATCTGGAATGGGATACGAATATGTAAATATAGGTGGGCATTCTCTGACACCCCAGCTCTGTTTTTTTCTCAGTAGAGGCATTTACTGGATCTAAGTTTTTCTGTTGTTTTTTTGTGGATGTAGATGACTGTTGGGCAGAGCCCAATCGTGACAGCAATGTAAGGCACTTACCACGTTTCACAAAATTTTATCTTTTTGTTGGTTAATTGACATACTTGTATTTGATTTCTGATTATTATTCTTGCTATAAATAGGGAAGACTAGTTCCTAGTCGTTCAAAATTCCCCTCTGGAATCAAGGCTCTGGCTGATTATGTCCACAGTAAAGGACTGAAACTTGGTATATATTCAGATGCAGGGTATGTATGGCATTGTCTCTGTTCCCAAATGGGACTTTCCTGCTGTTTTGCTTTGTGGTTTCTCTGTTTTCCTAAGTCCTCATGTTCAGTTTTTTTCATTTTTTCGGTTCAGGTATTATACATGCCAAAAGCAACCAGGTTCCCTGGGACATGAACAAGTGGATGCCGACACATTTGCTTTCTGGGTATTTATACTTTCCTTCCCGGATACAACTCTGCAGATTTTGACACAAGTAATTGATACCGAGCCCTAGTAATCTGTTTCCTTCATGTTTTGCCTCTTTGTAGGGCGTGGATTATCTTAAATATGATAATTGTTACAACGATGGCTCTAAACCTGAATCTCGGTAACTTTTTTTTCCAAAGTTGCATTTTGGTTTCTGGGGTATTCTGTATTGAAATTTGAACTGAGGTCTCCTCCATTGTCACAATTTTACAGATACCCAAAGATGCGGGATGCACTTTTGAAGACCGGGAGGCCTATTTTCTATTCGTTGTGTGAATGGTAGGGTATGCCAAACCAGAGATCTAATAGTGTCCGAATTCTTAGGAATTGGTGATGAAATGTTTAGAGTTGTGATTGTGATTCAGGGGAGTGGATGTTCCGGCTACATGGGCTCCAAAAATTGGAAGTAGTTGGAGAACAACAGGGGACATTGAGGACAAATGGGACAGGTCTTTTGCTGCACCAATCAATTACAACTCTCAGAGCTTTTGAGCTTAGTTGTGTTGTTCTTGCTTAGATTTAAATGAATTTGAGGCTGATTTTCCATTTGTTTGACAGTGTAATATCCCGTGCTGATCAAAACAACCAATATGCACAGTATGCACGCCCTGGCGGATGGAATGGTATAACTAAATATAATTCGATTTAGGAAATATGATCCACGGCAGAAGCACTTGGACATGTTACTGCTATTTTATGAAGTAAAAATTCAATTTTTTTTTTCTTATAGATTGGTTTCATTGTTGTTGTGGGTGGAACAGATCCTGATATGTTGGAAGTAGGAAATGGTCACATGACTATGGACGAATATGGATCACATTTCAGCATTTGGGCTCTCATGAAGGTGATTGGCGTCTCTCTTCAATTTTTGTTTTTCCCTTTTCTCTTTTTAAATATGGGGTAAGCATTTGACTGATCAACTTACTGAAAAGAAGGCTGGGCTACCATGTTATTGGTTTAATATCCATTTCTTTCGACTTTAGGCACCTCTGTTGATTGGTTGCGATGTTACATCCATGCACAAAGGGACTTACAGAATTCTAAGTAATAAGGAGGTTATAGCAGTGAATCAAGGTGAGCGCCCATTAAAAAGTTTTCCAACAGAATATTTAAAAAAGGTTTGGTTCCTTACCATGTGGGATTACTTTTTGCAGACCCTCTTGGAATACAAGGGCGGAAAGTAAGCAAATGGGGTGACCTTGAGGTACATATAATTCAACATTCGTCTGCCTTTTCTTGTTTTACTTTTGTATTGGGGTTTCCTTTTTAAGTTCTTTGGAATCTCATTAATTTGCATGTACTGTTCAGACTGATAAATTTTTGCTAATAACCCTGAGAAAATGATTTGGGCTGTATGGAGTTGGACACCCTCTGACCTTGCACGGTGATGGGCTATAATATTGTGTGTGGGAAAGTGGCTCTTGGTCTGATTGTGGGCACTCTTTGTTACAGGTGTGGGCCGGTCCCCTCACCAACAAACGTACAGCGCTGGTCTTATGGAACAGAGGCAACTCAAGAGCTACAATCACTGCCAAGTGGGAAAAATTTGGAATGCATCCTTCTACTTCAGTCCGAGTTAGGAACTTATGGAGGGTAATTCATCGTGACAAATCTAAGAAGGCATTTAAGAAAATACATTTCAAAGTTTGAATGCTCGTTTCAGTTTCACTAACTCTGTTCTTGTTTGAATATTGCAGCACAGAGATCTGGCCAACACTCACCAAGGGAGCCTCGTAGCATCAGTGAAAGCTCATGCCTGTAAAATGTTTGTTTTGACACCAGTTTCTCAGTAAACCCAAATTGGTCATTTAGTTTACAGCAACTATGCTGTTCATGCATATTGTAGCAATGGTTGGTAGATAATTGGTGGTGATGGTGATCCTCAAAGAAGAGATATATCACTGTCCGTATTATGTTTATTATTCCCATAGTACAGAGTAGAAGAAAATATGTGTCAAGCCTCCTGTGAAATGCACAAGGGGCTTAAAAGGCAATTGTGTATTCATTTCTTTCTCCATCTCGCAGAAAGAGAGCCAAACTTATGGCCTATAGGCAGACATGGGAGAATCAGTTTTTGGTTGAAGTCATGAATAAGTAGCCCAACTAAATTTCATGGCTCTTCTTTAATTCATTTCAGTTGCAATGTTAAAAAAAGTGGTTTTACTACTAGTTCTATTTGCATGATGTCCCATTCATTTTATGATGAGTCTGTATTACCAAAAGAGGAATTCTGAAATCTTGGAGGGGTACCTCAGAAATAGAGCAGTTCTATTATGTATGAATATATTTCATGTTAATGATATTTGATTTTTATGATTTTTGAAGAATGAGAATAAGAATTGTTGTTTTATAATTTTCAGAATATTTTAAAAAATTACAGCAAAAATTAGTTATTAAGTGAATGGTTTAAAACTTATTGTTTTGGTTAGTAAATGAATCATGGCATTTCTTTTCATAAAGATTATAAGTTTACTTGTTTGTTCAGTAGTATACAATCACCATATGTAAATAAAAGTCCAAACCATCCATGTACAAAACCAGAAAATTTGATTCCTCCATGGTCATCCAGATTGTTAACCACTTAAGAATTTAATCCCTTTAATAAAGAGATACTTATTTTAAAGCATCACTTTAAATAAATACAGAATACAGGAAGGCCTCTTTGGAATTTTCACTTTAAAATACAGAATATGAAAGAAGCTCTATTGTAAAGAGAAGAAGTTTCATAAAATAAAAGTTTTGAGCAAAAAGTGTTTGTTTTGTTTTTAATTAAGACATAAAAATAGGTTTTGAAATGTTTTAAAAATCTTTTAAAAAGGATAGCTTATACAAAAGTCTTATTCTATAACATCTAACTCAACAAAACAACTAACCTACAAAACTCACAGGATCTCCACTTACATGAATTTCTGTTGCCTAAAAGTTTACACTCATTACATGTGTTTGTTTTGTTATATCGATATTTGAAAGTTTGTTTTGTAATTCATTATCAAGATGGAAGAAAGTTTAAGAAGAATTATATTGATAAATATTTGTAGCTAGAGCAGATTGTATGCATAAACTATTGTTCAAAACTCAAATAAAATAATAGAACCATTGGAGAAAAAAAGTTAGAGCAGTGATAAATATCAAAACAGTAAATAGAAATCAAGACACCAAAAAGTCTTAAAAGACTAACTATTCTTATATTTTTTCTAATCATTTATAATATTTATGACTACTTTATTTCTCTCTTTGATTGTTTTTACTACTTTTCTGTAATTAATTTTGGCATTATATTGATAATACATTCTAGGATGTAATTTAAATAATTAATATAAATAAAATAAACTTAATTAAAAAACTCTTATTTTATTGTACTAAAATGTGAACACTTCATATATAATTTATAACAAAGTAAATTTATTTTAAAACTTTTAGGAATTTTTATTAACTTAAATATGTTTAATTTATATTTTAGAAAATTTAAAAATAAAAGTAGAAATCTGAATGAAATAAAATCTATATTGACATAAAAAATGATTTTTTAAGATAAATATTTTTTAACATAAAAGAAGGGTAAAAATTTATTAAAACAAGAAAAAATTACAGAGCAGAGTCATTACATAGCCTTATCCAGCTCCACCAAATGGTCCAACTGTTGAGACAAATCAGGGGGTAATTGACCCCGATCAACCAAATTCCAATCATGAATATGATCAGAAGCCCATTTAGCCAAACAATCAGCAACACCATTCCACTCCCTAGGAATATGAGTGAAAGTAACAAACTCAAGAGAAACACAGAGACTGAGAATTTGTTCAATAATCAGAGCCAGGTGCCAACTGACATCATCTAACCTACACCTGTTCTATTTTTAATGATTTTTTAAGATAAATATTTACTTCTTGATAAGTTTTTTTAATTAAATGTAATGATAAGATTAATTAATCATAATAATGTTTAAGAAAGATTAAAAATAGTTTATGAGATTATAAAAAATTAATGAAAATTAAGAAATAGGAAACAATAAAATTTAAAGAGAACAATAATAACAAGACATGTATTATAGAGTATAAAAAATAGTTTCAACATATTTGTAAATTTATTATAAGATTATTTTTAGATTTAATTTAAAAAATAAAATGAATACAAAAATATTCTTCTAAATATTAACATTATGAAAAGAAAATATTTAACCAAAAGTTAATTATCTTTAAAAAATATCAAAATATCTAAAAAATTATAAATACAATAAATACTAATAATTGAAGAGTCTTATTATAAGTTCTACCATAGTTGTTTCTCATTAAATAATTTTGTAAAAAAAAGATTAGAAGACCAACAACTTCAAATGTGATAGTTAACAATATTGTAAAATGTAATAATATGACATAAATAAATAATTTTAATATAAACTCTAGTATATCCTTACTCATTAATTAAAATTACTTATATAACACTAATAATTAAATAATATTAATCTAAACTCTATCATAATCATCACTCATTAATTTTTTAATATAAAATTATAATAATAACCTTCTTATTGATTTACCAATAAATACTAGAATGGACTTGAAAATTGCGATTTTATGGTGAGTAGGTGCCCAAGTCCTATCATTTTACCTTTATTTGATTCTCATTTATGAATTCACTTGCTTTGCCCTGTATTTTTCCCCAATGTCTCATTCAACCCCTTAATGTCATGAGGTCAATTTTTATTACTTAATTTGACTATGGTCAAAATTGTCCACTAGTTATGCACATCAAAATCCTAGCTAATTTGACCATGATCTCAAAATACTCTTCTTATAAGAATTTAGACCATAGCTATTGTCATAAGTAGTATTTTTTTTTTTTTTCATCTTAAGCAAGTTACATTGGATTTGTATTCTTCTAGCATGTTTACAATATTTTATTTTTATTATTATAGATGATTAAGGATATTTAATGAATAAGTGATTTATTAAAATATGATTTTAATGTTTTTTTATTTATATTTATAATATGTTTTTGTTATAGATGTTTAAGAATTTTTGTTATAAAAAAATATTGTTTATTAGAATATGTATTAATTATTTTTTATTTATGTTTACAATATATTATCATCATAAATGATTACGGATATTTATGAATAAACAAATTTTATTAAATAATTTTTGTTTGTTTTTTATAAGATAAGTTTTATTTAAAGGGTGCATTACCCTTTATACAAAAGAGTCCATAGGGTCAAAGTCAGATCAAAACCCAAAAACTAACAACATATAGTTGAGTTACAACAACAACAAACAAACACCAAAAACTTATAGAAATAGCAGATAGACAACAAAAAAAACTCACCCAACAACAACACACACCCCACCCATTACTTAGCTAAACCCTCCCACTCCTTAAAGAGGAGTTTCATCACATCATCTCCCACCCACTTGGTGCCGGAATCCTCCTCCACAGTCTTCTTGTCGATCTCCTCCTTCAACACCTTAGATAGGATAACAACTAAGCGGTGTATAACCTTGATTGTGTTTTCAAAGTACAAAGCTGTGTCACACTTTTATAAAGGAAACAACCAACACTGATCTAATTTTTAAACTTGAATCACTAGAAAGTTGCATATATGTTTTGAATTTTGAAATGATGTAAACTAATAAAATGTGTATTTTTTGATATATTTTATGTTTATATTTTTTTGAAAAAGTTAAAAAATTATTTGAATATAGTTTTTTTATAAATTAACACCATATTTTTTTTTTTTTGCATATTTGTAACTTGAAACTTTAGGGCATGGATATATTTTTATGCAATTTTAATATTAAATGTTTATCTAAAGTAGAAAAAAATTTATACTATCTTAATCTATATTCTTTTATCTAGGGCATCATAATTTTTTTAATAAGTTATAGTATTTTTCTTGACATGGTAATCCACCTAATATTTTTATGCTGATAACCTACTTTGAGTAAAAAATAGAAATAAAATATAAATAATAATTGAACTATTAAAATAAAATATATATTTGAAAACTACACTTATGGATTTACAAAAGGGTATTTTTACATTTTTTTAAAAATGTTATTTATATATGAGTAGGAGTTGTTGAAGCATTATATTTTTTGAATAATTTCATTTTATAGTTAATTGGCCTCAAAGTGGTGCTACATATTGCATTTAGCTAACAATTTTAGTTGAA